>CM037867.1:25872342-26214842 GCA_021292105.1 Anadara kagoshimensis | reverse complement strand
TTGAAAACTATAAACATTTTGTATAGGCATGTATATTAGAATGTTGTAGGTATTGATACAACGATCATTTTGATGTATAGAAAAAGGTCATGGGTTCAGAGGTCAAGGTCACAGATATGAAACAATACTGAAATGGTTAATTATCTTGAAAACTATTAACTTTTTGTATAGGCATGTATACTAGAATGTTGTAGGTATTGATACAACGGTTATCATGATGTAAAAAAAGTTGTTGGGGTTTAGTATTAATGTTTTCTTTAAATCTATCAGCTAGCCATTGGTTATCAGGTGAGCGTATCAGGCCCATGGGCCTCTTGTTTAAAACAAACATGTACATTGTATAAACTACGGTAATCAGACAGATACTGTACGTTTACTAATTTTAGCAGGATTCTAATATTGGCGCCTTTCGCGCTTCATTTATTGCGTTAATTTCAGTGCAGCGCTAAATTATCTCCGTATGAAGGGGACAAATATTCATGCCTTATGTGCGCGAATTTAAGAATGCGCTAATTAGTCTACACCCTCTCAGAGTGCTAAAATTTGAGTGCACTAATTTAAGTACGCGTACAGTATATTGTAAACATGATTATTTTCTCATGTGGAAATTTTTGCTATTTGCATGAATTGGAAAAATTGCAAAATTCCCCCCTTTTGTCAAATTAAGATTTTATTCTGTTATTGACATAAGAATAAGTGAAATTGTGAAAAATAACCCTTCTTCCTCCCATCCCCACCCCGTCGGCAAAATACCAACAATTCAATTTTGCAAAAATTTCCACACATGAGAAAAACCTTGTTTACAGTATTCCACTAGAAAAAAATTATCATTGCACCAACAAACAGTAAAACATGTAAACATGAGATCATCATGCCGTAATTTCTAGCATTTTATTTCTAGCTTTTTATTATATATTTTCAAACATGTATGTTATTGTCTCTGGAACCTCTTTCAGGAACAAAATTCTGACTGCATAGTCTCATTTGGAATGTGATAAATGCTCCCAATTTTTGATATTCAAATTCAAATTATTTAAACATCTCTATGGGCTCATTTCTGAATTGTGATTAATTGCTGCCATTTTTCCATATTCATGATCAGAATATTCAAATTATATGAACACATACGCCGAAAATAGATCGGCAAATATTGTCCTGACTCACAGAAATTCTAGACATTTTCGCAATATAACATATTTTTATAGTGACGAGAATTTTAGCAAACATGTCATATAAATACAGTTTTCTAGTAATTAAGGAACTTCAATTTTTCCCCAAATTGTAAGGAAATGCATATTTATCTAAAATTTAAAAGGCAAAAATTAATAAATAAAAGAAAAACAAACAAAATCACCTGTCTAATGTATGTCCAGCAGTCAAGCATGTATTAAAGTAAATGTTTATACATGATATTATAGGGTTATTGAACTGATATTGTGAAATATTGTCTTGAGTTGACTTGACATTTGCACGAGCTTGCGAGAGCAAATTTCGAGTCAACAAGGGACAATATTTCACAATATCAGTTCAATAACCCTTTTATTATATAGCAAAATAAATTTCATTTACTTCTGTCAAGTATTTCATCTAAAATACCATTTTGTTGTACAATACATAAATGTTCCACTAGTTCTTGTAAATGGATATAAGAACTAGAGCAGTATGACAACAACACAGTGATGATATCAACAACAGTCGTTTGACATCATTAACAACAGCGTCATTTGACAAAGCCTACAGTATGAAAAATTGATTCGGGAAACCTTGGGCTGGAACAAAGTTAGCGTGCAAATATCGGTATTTATTGCATGCTAACACCTCGGGATTTATTGTTTAATTTCTATGCGAGGTGTATATTGCTATATAATAAAGTATTTTATTTCATCTCAGCTATTGATCCAAGTTACTCGGTGAACATTTTTCACAGTGTTAATGCCCTCATGAAAAAAAGTTGTTTGAAAACAATCTGAATTTTTCTTGAAGTTTTCTGAGTTTTTCAAGAGTATTTTTTACATTTTCAAATTGAACTTAGAATTTTCAAACCAATTTCTGAATACAAATAAAAGTATTCAGACAAATTCATGCTGACACTAATTTTTGGTGTAAGAAAAAATCAGAATAAATTCAGATATTTTCAGAATTATTCAGAGAAAATTCAGAACTCTTGTTTCATGAGAGCATGATTATAATTATAATGTGGTGGAACAGGGTTGATAGGGGGTCGCTTAGGTCAAAGGATAGAGTATACCACTAGTATATGGAAGGTCAAAGTTTAGTCGCCACATTTTTTCCCATTTGTGTAACATTGGAGCTCGTCCTGCCCTTGGAAGTCACTGATCAATAGAATGATCCTAGGGTGGAACCCTGTGGTTTTGATTCAAGGTAGTGGAATAAAAAAAGGAGTAATGTTGCAAAACAGGATTCTGTAGGTGGCCAGCTAGCTCAGCTTGTAGAGTGTTTAGAATCTGAGTTGGGCCACTGCATTTTTTCCCTCTCCTTTTACACATATACAGATACAAGACATTTACCATTATTTTGTATATTACACTTATTTTCCTCATGTTTCAATCCTCACTGATTTCTGTTATTTTTTTTACTCTCACCAATGGTTTTATATTTTTTGTTGTTCATTTTTATCATTTTTCCTTGCACAGAACGTTAAAGATGACGGCACTCATGTTTGGAGATTAAAGCATTTCAATAAACCGGCCTACTGCAATCTTTGTTTGAATCTACTTGTTGGTCTTGGCAAACAGGGCCTTTGTTGTACATGTAAGTTATACATGATCAGGGCCTCATGCTTAGAAAATTTGGATTATGGGTGTAAGTTATACCAACCAAGGGCCTTGAGCATATGAAAATTTGATTGTCATATGTTTATGTCAGCCCAAAGGCAATCAAAGTTTGAAATGTTAATTTTGATTTTTATTGATGATTCATTGTCAAAAATAATGTTTTAAAAATAAGAACAAATGAAAATGGCCGTTACTTTTGAAAATAGATATGCGATTCTGATTGGTTATTTGTTTCTGGTTGCTGTTCTTTTACAGATATTCTGTTTGCTAAACTTACACCCATGAACACAAATTTTGTACCATTTTTGGTTGCAGGCTGGCCAACTTATGATTATTTTTTTTTCAATTTTATTTTATTCTATATGTTGTCAATTTGTGATTTAATGTTACCCAAATTAAAAAAAAAGGTTTTATGTTATTGGAACACATTTTTTTCAAAGAAATACTAATTATTTATTTATTATGTATTGAATTTCATTTAAATCTAATTACTTGAATTATGTTTGTTGAATGTAATCTTTTATGTCTTTTTCTTGATTTATTTTTAAACCTTGTACATCTTATCACTTATTGTTGTGTGCCATACGAATTAAAATGTTTGATAGATTATCTCCCTTTGTTCATTCAAATTTTGAAATTATGGAGTATTAGGCTAGCTAGGGAAAACATAGATGATTTTTTTTACCTTAAAATGATATGTCAGTAAATTAGATGGCAAATTTATCAAGTGACAATAAAACATTTTCTCACAAATCACTTGCTTTTAACCATGTGGGATTTCCTTGTCTCACCCTGGGCTGAGATCACTTTTACCAGCCAACATTTTTCTCAACATCAAAATCACTTACATATGCTTAATTGATGACATCGTAAGTACATAAAAAATTGATTACGTCATTTTAAGAAGGCATCGATGGTGGCATCAAAACTGAACATATGATGCAAATTCTTATCTTGATGTTGCAAATATGTGAGAAAAAGAATCCTACACCAGTAACAGTGCGAGATAGACATATTTGAAACTCAGATGAATATTGTGAATGTCCAGAACTAGCAAAAGATTGTTCTGGACAGGAAAATATTCACTATTGTCATGGATTCAGGGAAAAGTCAGGAAATTTTATTTTTTTTAAGGTAAAGGAGTTGTAAGAGAATTTTAAAAAAATGTCAGAGAATATAAAAAATTTAAAAAATGGTATGGAATTGTCAGGGAATTTTATGTATCTTTCTAAAAGAGTTGAGCCCTATTGAAATTTTAATTATGTTTTTCCCTATCTGGCCTACTCTTTCCACACTACCAAATGGAACAGAACTAGAGTCATGATTTTTGACTTTCTTTCTGGTGATGCTACTTAACTGTTTTATGTTCCTTTGTACTGTGCCATCATCGCCATTGTTATAAACAGTTTAATGGCAAAAAGGTAAGCAGGTGTATCGTGCTGCGCCTAGCGAGGTTCTTGTTTTAAAGTGTGTTAGAATTTCAAGGATAATGGAATTTTGTCAGGGTAATGCCAGGTTGGTTGGTTAACCAATGCGGTAGCTCAGTTAGTAGAGTGCTCGCTCCGTAAGTGGAAGGTTGTGGATTTGAACCCTGGCCGGGTCTGACCCAAGACTTGAAAGTGGGTAGTGACTGTTCTTTCGCCAAGCACTCGGCATTACAAAATGAAAGTCATGGTTCTTTCGGATGGGAACTAAAAATAAACGAGGTCCAGCGTTACATTGGGCTTGGCACGCTAAAGGACCTTGCTCTATAATGCCATCAGCGCAACACACAAGCAAAATTTCTGCACTTTCGCCTATAGCTGGTGACGTCTTCATATAAGTGAAATATTCTTGACTGGGACGTTAAACACAATTCAAGTTGGTTGGTTGGTTGAATGTTGCTTAACATCACATCAGCAATTTTTCAGCTATTCGCGATGAGAACTATTTAATTAATCTCTAATGATTAATCTATGAACAATTTTGTGTATGCATGTGAAGTGCAAGTGTGTTTTATGGTCTGAACTGACTAGTGCGCATTAAGGGCGACTTAAACGTGCTAGCTCAGAGTCAGTACCCTGCAGACAAGCTTACCACTCAGTCACATTATACTTATACCAGGTGAACCAGTAAAGGACAACGGCAAGGAAAAATCATTTTCGCACATGTGGTCTGAGTGGGACTCGAACTTATAGTGGAGAGAGACCCTGGATTTGTAGACTGAAGTCTTATCCATTAGGCTACTGCGGCCTCGGGGAAATGTCGGGGAATTTTAAATGAAGTCAAGTGTGGAAACCATGAGTGTGTGAGATAACTCTATGTCGCACTGTTACTGGTGTAGGATTCTATAAATTTTACTGTGTCAGTATGGAAGAATGCAAATATCAGTAGACATTAAAACAAAGTTTTACTGTGGTAGTAAGCAAGTTGACAAATTTATTAAGAGGCATTATTATGTGTTGTACTTAAAACCCTTAATGTCCAATAATTTTGCTTGCTCAAGATTACTACTGAATAAAGGTAGTTTCCCCTAGGGAATCTTGACTAAAAATTCTCAATTTGTTCACAAAAATTCACCAAAACAACAGTGATGCACTGGAAAAAATTAAATCTAGTTGTCCTTACCTATTACCACAATATAGTGTCTTTGCAATGAAGATACTAGCTTTTGCCAACATATCAAAAGCAGTTTGTGCTAGATCACAGAATTTCAATTTTCCGAGCTTAACTGACTCCCCCCTCCCCCCCCCTCACTCCTAAAGAAAATGAAAGGAACAAATGCACAAAATGCACCACTGTACCATAGTTTTCCTGTCTGTACAAATGTTTTTTATGTATTATCTTTATTGATTTAACTAAGATTAATCTAAATTCCCACCTAAAAAAGTCAAATTTTCAAATTTAAATTTACCACAACATACAAGTTCAAAGAAAATATTTGATACCCCGTCTACTCCCTTCGTCCTTGCAGTTTATTGTTGTAAACCTCACATTTATGTTTTCCCTAATGTAGCAATATTTTAGTTTTTCTATTTTAAATAACTTTTTTTTCGACAAAAGTATTTGTAAATGATAATGGAGTTCGCCGCTGTACCATGTGATACCCCATAACTACATGAATTGACGTATCGCCGGCCACGCCCACTATGTTCCGACAAAGGGTCGACATGCTTGAACTACACGCAAAAAGAATGAAAACTCTAACTGAATTGTGCAGTTTAATGGCGTCACTGACACTAGAACGTCATTAGTTGCCGTTATGCTGCTTTGGTACCGTGATGACGGTCAGTGTCGGAACATTGTGGGCGTGGCCAGCGATACGTCAATTACATTTATTATTTCCATTTGATATGGAATCATATCAATCAGTGTTTTCATGTAAAAATGACAACATTTCTGGAATTAGCGATGTAAATGTTTTCCAAAATCTTCCACACAAATGTTAATTGGTATTGATCATGAGGTACAGCAGTGAACCCCATTTACATAACAGTGACTTGATTTTAATGAAATAGTTTATCTTCTTGCTTCACTTTCAGTTTGTAAATACACTGTTCATGAAAGGTGTGTTCAGAGAGCGCCGGCTACCTGTATATCTACATATGTTAAATCAAAGAAAACCTCCCAGGTGAGCTTTTATAGACTGTAAACAGTTTTATTTATTTATTTTTTTGCGAGAGGATATTTTTTGCAAAATTGTATTGTTGGTATTTCACAAGGGATTCTTTTTTTGCGATTTTACTTTTTCTTACATATAAAACACAACTTACCATAATTTTTATGAGTGAGAATTTTCAGGATTTTTTTTGGGGAGAAAAAAATCACGAAATTAACCCACTTGTCCCACTTGTGTGAAATACAAACAATACAATTTTGCTAGTGGTTTATTTTTTTTTTAAATTTGTGAGAAAAAAGCTAAAATTTTCACCACTTTAAAATAACCATGTTTTTAGAATATAGCCAAACCTGTCTATAACGGTCACCCAAGAGAAACAATTAAAAGTGGCCTTTATGGGCAGGTGGCTCTTATATAAGGGTTCTAAGAGCTATTCAGATAAAATTTTACTGGCCTATAAAACCAGGTGACCCTTGTATAGAGATGTTTTTTAAGGCAAGTTCAACTGTACAGGTACAGGTAACTGAAGTACCTGGAGAAAACAACTGACCTGCAGCAAGCGAACTGACAAATTTTCTCACATTGGGAACTCCATGAACTAGTATCGAACTCTAGAGGTTTGGAAGAGACACTGTGATCTATCATTTAGACCAAAATCCCTTTTTCTGTGTTCCGTAAAAATGTGATTTGTAATGAAATTGGTGAACTACTGTATTTCAAAAGTTTGAAAAAGTTGCTTTTTCTGTAGAAAAAACAAGGGGAAACCAACTGCAAATTTTAAAATGTGAAAGTTCCACAATTTTCAATTAAGAAATGACATTCTGCTCATGGTATTGCAAGATAGTGTGGCACGTGCCAAATTAGTTGTTTCATCAAGGAGAAATACAGTCATATTGTAAATAAAAAAAAAATTGAACTGAAATATTGTTTCTATCAAAATAACCAGAAGAACATTATTAAAGCATTTGTAGGTCATTACTTTATATTAATGCATTAATTGTTATGATTTTTACATCAAAATATGTACAACACACTGTCTGAAAATCAGGTTGCCACTTTTTGACGATAACCTGGCTTAAGGGGTAAAGAGGCACTGAGATCAAACTGAATGAAGTACATTCAAATGAGTCGTGAACATATAGTTCATAAAAAATTGGTCCTATTTGTTTATTTAACTATTATATATGAAATATCGGTTTTACGAATGATGTCATATAATTGTTTTTGTATTTTGTTTCAGGCAATGAACCATCATTGGGTGGAAGGTAACTGTCCCGGAAAATGTGATAAATGTCGAAAATCTATTAAGACGTATAATGGTGTGACTGGATTACACTGTAGATGGTGTCATTTAACAGTGAGTTATAAAACAAAATACCATATCATCATGTCTATCCTAGACAAAGATTGGTTGGTTGGTTGGTTGAATGTTGCTTAACATCGCATCAGCAATTTTTCAGCTATTCGTGTCGAGAACTATTTTATTAATCTATGAACAACTTCATGTATGCATGTGAAGTGCGGGTGTGTTGTATGGTCTGCCTTTGTACTAGTGCACACTCAGGGCGACTTTAACGTGCTAGCTCACACAGTCAGTACGCCGCAGACAAGCGTACCACTCCCCCAGTCCATTATACTGATACCAGTTGAATCAGTAAAGGCCAACGGCAAGGAAAACTCACTTTCCCACATATGGTCTGAGCGGGAATCGAACTCACAGCGGTGGGAGACCCTGGATTTGAAGACTGACGTCTTATCCATGTCTGTCCTAGACAAAGAGTTGGGGGAGGAGATACATACAAACTTGCCTGGCTAGCTATCTTTATAACCCCCCCCCCCCCCCCCATACAAAGTTGAAGGGGGTAAATAAGAATCACCCTTTCTGTCTGTGTGTCTGTCTGTCTGTCCATCTGGTTGTCTGTCCCAATATCGTGTCTGTTCCATAACTTCCATGTCTATGGATGGATTTTGATCAAACTTGGCACAAATGTAAACCAACATAACATGAGACAATATGCCTCATACCAAATTTATTTGCATAAGTCAAAGGTCAAGGTCAGGTGGTCAATGTTTTGGGGCTGGGGGAATTTGGCTCCCAAGAGACAGTTCTAATTATGAATTTTGTCCAAGCATTAAGTCTTTTCAGCTTTGGATTATTTAAAGGAAAAGTGGTGAAAGGCATCAACATTGATTTGAGATGTGCATATCATTAACCCAGTTTGGTTTGCTCCTTTTCCTGGGAGTTATTGCCTTCTGAACATAAGTACCTTTCTTCCCTGTTGGAAGTTTGCATGTTTAACTTAATTTTCTGGTTTTCGTAGTTTTAACATTGGTTTCGGGATTATCATTTGGACATGGACAGCCACAGAGACCCTTGTTGAATTATGAAATTGTTGAGTTGAGTAATGGTGTTTAACGTACCAGTCAAGAATATTTCACTTATATCGAGACATCGCCAGCTATAGACAAAAGTGCAGAAATTTTGCTTGTGCGTGCGCTTGTGACATTATTCAGCAGGGTTCTTTAGCGTGCCAAGCACGGGTCTCGTTTATTTTAAGTTCTCATCCGAAAGAACTGTGACTTTCAATTCGTAATGCCGAGTGCTTTGAGAAAGAACAGTCACTACCCACTTTCAAGTCTTTGGTCAGACCCGGCCAGAGATCAACCCACGACCTGCCACTTACAGAGCCAGCACTCTCCCAACTGAGTGAATTATGAAATAAGTAGTCCAAATAATATGAATGGAAAAGAATTCCATCTATTTTTTATGTATGTACTTAATATAATAATCTTTTATTTTCAGCTCCATAATAAATGTGCATCTCAGGTAAAACCAGAGTGTGACCTTGGTAAATTTAGAGATCATGTCTTACCTCCTGTATGTGTCTGTCCAGCTGTGCTGGTAAGTCCTTCTCTTTCTCTCTCTCTCTCTCTCTCTCTGACCTTGGTAGATTTACCTCCTGTATGTGTCTATCCAGCTGTGCTGGTAAGTCCTCTCTCTCTCTCTCTCTCCTCTCCTCTCTCTCTCTCTCTCTCTGTCTCTCTTTAGAGATCATGTCTTACCTCCTGTATGTGTCTGTCCAGCTGTGCTGGTAAGTCTCTCTCTCTCTCTCTCTCTCTCTCTCTCTCTCTCTCTCTCTGACCTTGGTAGATTTAAAGATCATGTTTTACCTCCTGTATGTGTCTATCCAGCTGTGCTGGTAAGTCCCCCCCCTCTCTCTCTCTCTCTCTCTCTCTCTGACCTTTCTAAATTTAGAGATCATGTCTTACCTCCTGTATGTGTCTGTCCAGCTATGCTGGTAATTCCCCCCCCCCTCTCTCTCTCTCTCTCTCTCTCTCTCTGACCCTGGTAAATTTAAAGATCATGTCTTACCTCCTGTATGTGTCTGTCCAACTGTGCTGTATCTCTCTCTCTCTCTCTCTCTCTCTCTCTCGACCTCTGACCTTTCTAAATTTAAACTTAAGATTAGGTACAAGTAAGTGAAAAATATCAATCTTTATTCAAATTTATTTGATTTTCTATGGATATAAAGAGTATTTCACTGTCACAAACAGAGTGGTCCCTACAGTAGTAAATCTTTTGCCTTTAGTGCATTGAAAAATGATTATTTAGTTTAATCAATAGGTATAAAGAGTCATCAAAAAAAAAAGGCATTTCAGCTTACAATACACTTTACAGAATAGTGTTTAAGAGTGTTACGTTGTGAGATTTCTGTGAATTAACAAAGAGTGGTTTTTTTTCCCCATTCAGGACCGACAACGGACTGGTTCCAGTGGGAAGGCAGACAGAAAGAATTTACAAAGAGCAGATTCCACAACATTTGAAGCAGCAGCAGCAGCAGCAGCATCAGTAAGTTAGAACATTAAAATGCTGAATTTCACAGGCCCTGGTTTCACAATCATTCCTCAGCTAAGATTTTTCTTAACTTAAATTTAGCGAATTTTGGTAATCTCTTTTTGGAATTTCTGATGAATATTTTTGTTCAAACCAAATGCAGATGTTTTAATCTAGAAATTATCTTAAAATTGACACCCTGAATTTTTGAATATTTTGAAAACTAACAAAATAATAACAATTTGAAATTTTCCAAGATTTAAGTTAAGGAAAATTTTAGCTAAGAAAAGATTGTGAAACTGGAGCCAGGTTCCTATTTCCAAGGTTGTGTAATTTTCGGCCTTTTTACTGGTCAAATAGTCGTGGATTTATGAAACTGACCATAAGATAGAGACTGTATTACTGTAAACATACTTATTTTCAAGGTGTACTAATTTTCGCTTATTTCGCAGTCGTTTGTTTTGTGCGAAAATTAATACCAAGTGAAAATTATATTATACTTGTTATGTTATAGTGCATATTTCAAAAATGCGAAAATTTAACTACGCGAATATGTCTAAATTTCCTATACCGCGAATATAAATAAAGACGAAATTAAATATGAATACAGTATTTCACATGTGGTACAAAATTTTCAAAAGCGAAATAAATAAAAATTAGTACATTGTGAATTAAACCTCACTTACAGTATCAAAAACATGATAAAGCAAAAGTGATTTTCTATGTAAATGTTTTCCATTTCACCCTTCACAACATAATATGGTGGCGCGCACTTAAAGGATAATAGAATCTATCATGAGTATCCATGTAGGATAGGGAAATCTCACCTGAGGAGTTGAATATTTCAGTCAGAGATGAGGTTTGCCGAGTCTCTGACAGAAATATTTAACCCTGAGGGTTAGATTTCCCTTTCCTACATGAATAAACTCATGATTGATTCTTTTTCTTCCATTTTGATGATAATTTTTTGCTTCAAATATCAGTCACATCGACATCGATGCCATCTTTGTAAATCCAACTTTTTTATTTAACGTTTTACATAAAAACAAATATGACCATCGGACAGAATGTACCCGATTTTGGTTTATACAAGATGTATAAACTAGAAAACAAAGCTATTTATTTCAATCTCCCAAAATAAACATTTGAAACGCAATGAAAATTTCTTAATTTTGAATACTCGGGTGTCATTTTTTTCTCAAGACGACGTCATGTCTCCACGATATGACGTCATTCAATTGTTGTTTGATGGTAACATCACTGAATATCCGTAGGTGAAGATAAACGCACGTGGAGGTGAAGATAGAAATTTCTACCATTGTTTATTCAAGGAAAAATCTCTATTGCCAACATAGGAAAATGGAAGAATATATTTTTCTTCTTCTTGTATTCCAGTCTCTTTAAAATCTTGTTTGAAAATAATTTCCAGAATATACCCTGGTACATGTATAAAACTGGTAGAAATCGTTCATGTAATTTACAACTATTTATGTTTAAATTAAACTGTGTTAAAACATTCTCACCACAGGTGGGTTTTGAGTATTGTAGTTTTCAAGTGTATAACTGAAAAAAAGGTCATCATCATGTTAATAGTAAAGATAAGATGGGGACAGAGGTTTTTCACTCCTGTTTGGAAATGGGTCGGGACCCTTGGAATTGGGAACATAAGCGACGTTTTGATTCATTTTAGGAAAAACTCAACAAGTGGCAAAGAAATTACATTCAACAAATTTTAAATTTAGCATTGAGAAATTCATGGAAATTGACCAAGAAATAAATTTTTGAGAATTTAAAAAAAAAATATGGTTTTATATCAAACAAAGAAGGATTTTACAGTGTCCAAATATATATTGCACGTCTTTGTACATGTATTTGTGGTGACAATCTTTAATGCTTTTGCTGACATTCATGTTGTATTGTAAATCTTTTAAAGTAGTTAACCCTGTTACCATGTGATCAATACTCTTCGATATTTGTGTGGGACATTTTCAAAAACGTTTACGTATCAAATTCCAGCAATAAAGTTCTTTTCACTGGAAATTGTGCAATGATAGGATTTCATATTCTTTGGAAATCACCGTTCCACACAAATGTTAGAGTGTTATGACATAGTACAGTAGTGAACCCCATTCTTTCACAAAAACAAAAATTTTAAGAGAAAAAAAATTAATTGCAATATTTTACCTTCGTTACTTTCAGGGTCAAAGTTCATTTCAGATTACACCAATAGAAGGCACACATCCATTGCTTGTTTTTATAAATCCAAAAAGTGGTGGTAAACAGGGAAGCAAGTAAGTATTTTTGGTTACCATGGTTATCTGAACCTGCTGAAGAGACTTTGTAACTTGAATTCCATTTTTTATGGTGTTTTAGTAACAGGCCCCGATTTCACAATCATTTCTTAACTTAAGATTTCCTTAACTTAAATTTGGCAATTTAAAACCTTTATAATTTTGTTAATTGTTTAGATATTATGGAATATAAGGTGTCATTTTAAAGATTATATAAAGCAAATGACATCTGCATTTAGTTTTGACAAAAATATTTATTTGTAGTTCCAAAAAGAGCTTGCCAAAATTGGCTAAATTTAAGTTAAGGAAAATCTTAGTTAAGGAATGATTGTGAAACTGGTACTAGTGGTCTTCATAGGCAGATGACTGTTATATGGAGATTTGTGTAACATGAATAAAGAACAATTGGGTTAAAAAAATTTTGCTTTTAAAAGAAGGTGGTCTTTATACAGAGGGAGCCTTAAAGGCAGGTTAAACTGTGTTTTGTCTTAACAAAACATGCAAAAGTTAATTGAAGTATTGCTGGTCACGCCCAAAATGTTCCGACAAATGCCCGACATGCTTTAATTAGATGCAAAAAGAATAAAAACTGGAACTGAATTGTGCCATTTAATGATGTCACTGAAACTTGTACGTCATTAGTTGTCTTGATGCTGCTTTGTTTCCATGGTGGTGGCCAGTGTCGGAACATTGTGGGCGTGGGCATCGAAACATCAATTGCACAGCAAAAAAAGTCGGTTTACAGGAAACAATCGATTTTGGCATCGAGGGAATAGATATGGTGGCCATTCAGTTGTATGAATTATAAAAATGTTTTGGGCCACATAAAACGTTTCATTATGAAGTTTTGATAATTAACAATGTAATACAATGAAGCAAGCTGCCTACAAATAAATAAATTGTCGATGCAAGGATATCACAAGCCTAGGCTATTAAAGACTCTCAAAAAGTTTTATGGCTGTGACCACAATATTATTGATAAGTATGATGTCTATATATCCAAAATTACCCTGGATATATTTGACACCCTATAATTCCATGTGTCTTCCATTCCCAATTTTTATCGCAGACATGGCGGGTGTAGCTAGCTAAACAGGAGTTGCTTACCCTTCCGAATCACCCAGCCTCACTTCCTAAGTGGAAGTTCATGTGTTTGACCTAATCTGTCAGTTTGTAAGTTGTTTTTTATTTGTAATTTGAACATGGAATGGTATGTTTTTATTTTTGATTGATGTAATTGAGTTGGCGGTGTAGCACACTAAACAGGAGTTGCCTACCCTTCCGAAGCACCCAGCCTCAATTCCTTAGTGGAAGTTCATGTATTTGACCTAATCTGTCAGTTTGAAAGTTGGTTTTTTTTTGTAATTTGAACATGGAATGGTATGTTTTTATTTTTTATTCTACAGTGTTGCACTGAGTTTAGCTTACAATAGTAAGTGAAACCAGCATGAGCTGTAGTATGTCACCGCCTAGTTTCAATTTTCTTCCCTTTTACAGCATATTTGCAACTATACGCTGTAGATCAGCACTATCAGTGCTTTGATTCTTGATTAATGTAACTGTGTTAACAATTTTACTTGCAGAATACTGAGAAAATTCCAATATTTACTGAATCCACGTCAGACATATGATATCATAAAACAAGGACCAATGCCAGGGTAAGTTTTAACAGGTTTTTGTACCATGCAGTGCTCCAAGTAGCCTAGTAAATATTCGAAATTTGCGACCAAAAATCAGATTTTGCGACTACAAATTGTCAGACGATCGCCATTATGTCAAATAATTTTTTTGAGTTTGGCCACTAAAAATCGGGAAATCCGGAAATTTTGTTCATGACCCGTCACCCAACCTGACAAATAGTCTCGCCATCAATAATATCTTAAAAGCTCTTGAATCAAAGCAGGTAACTTTATAGTTTAAAGCGCATAACTGACCGTGATCTAATTTTGCATAATGACAGCCAAACGGCAAAAATCACTTTTTGATTTGGGTTTTGTTACGACTTTTACTTCATCTAAATGATCAAGTTTGATTGTCTTCTCATCGCTCCGCCTTGAAAGTTGCCTACCATGGTGGGACCAATCCGAGGATCTCGCTAAACCATTCAATCGGTAGTAGTGACGGGCGGTGTGATAGAAAGAATTTATAAGGTTTGGCCACCAAGAATTTTACCTGGCGACAAAAATTTTGAAATGGCTACTGAAATTTTTGAATTATTAGCCATGTGGCTACCAGTTTTCAAAACCTGCTTGGAGCACTGCCATGTAGCAGTGACAGGGATGAAGATTAGCAGGGGCCCAGTAGCTAATGACTACTAAAAATCAGTCTGGGCCCGTTAATGTTTACACATTTTAGCTATTTATTACTATTACAACTTCTTTTCTGAAGTGAGCTGTCCCCGGTTTCACAATCATTCCTTAATTTAATTTTAGCAAAATTTGGAAATCTATTTTTGGAACTATTGATGAATATTTTTGTCAAAACTAAATGCAAAACTTTAAATCTAGAAGTGATCTTAAAATGACATTTTAAATTCCTGAATATCTTAAAAAAAAACCAAAATTATAAAGATTTGAAATTTTACCAGGTTTAATTTAAGGAAAATATTAACTAAGGAATGATTGTGAAACTGGGGACTGGGCCCCTAACTCAAAATAGTTAAGCTTCATCCCTGAGCAGTGACCAGAGATATTACATTGCTGTCCCATTATTCTTGATGAAAGACCACCTCACCATGAAATAAAAGTGCTAAGCCCTTCATTTTGACTTTGACACACACCACACTTTTTTTGCATTACTTCTTAAAATACCACGAGTGTCATTTCTTTACTTCATGTATTTATTACCCCTTGCCATTCCAAGAAAGAAGGGGATTTTAAATTCAAATTTACATCCATCCATCATTCCGTATTTCCATGTGTCCAGACTCTTCTTGTCTTGAGTAACTCTCCAAAGTTGAGTTGTCCTTTGGAAGAGACCATAAAAATATCATGCCTCTTGTCATGGTAGGTATTACATTAGATAACCCTCCCTTCAAATTGCCCAGAGCACACTGCTAAGGTCAAATTTCTGCCTCTTCACATGTAACTTGTGACATCTCGATATAAGTGAAATATTCTTGACTGGGATGTAAAACTCCATTCAATCAATCAATTTATCAATCAATCAGTCAATCAATCTAAATAAGAAATACATGTGATTTATTTCAGATTGAACTTTTTCCAAAATGTGAAAAACTGTCGAATTTTAGTGTGCGGTGGAGATGGTACAGTTGGCTGGCTCTTAGAAGCAATGGGTAAGTTTGAGTACATTTTGTTTAATTTTGATTCATCACTTAATGTAGAGATCATTTGGTTTAAATTTCATCGCTTAATGTTGAGATCCACTACATCAAATCAAGGAACTACAACCCTAAGTAAATCCATCAGTGGCCTCTTCTCATTGGCTAGGTTGGAATCCCTTTTTGGCAGATCTTACGAAGAGAATGTTTGTCAGTTTAGATGCCAAAGATTAATAGAATCTACCCCTGGTCTGTAGTTGAGACATGGAAATCTCAACCAGAAGCCTCGGTCTGGAAAAAAAGGAATCTCATGAAAAAAAGAGTCTCATCCTGAAGGTTGAGATTTCTATGTCTTCACTTCAATTCTGATGACTATTTTTCTTCCATATCCAATATTTTTCTGTTTTGTAATTAAAAGCATTTATGGTAAATATTATTCTGAAAGTACCAAAGATGTTGCATTTTTGCAATTGCAACTAATTACTCTATACATATTTAATTTTGCAATATAGGAAATTTAGACATATCTGCATAGTTAAATTTTCGCGTTTTTGAAAAATGCACTATAACATAAGTATAATATAATTTTCGCTTCGTAGTAATTTTCGCGCAAAACAAACAACTGCAACATAAGCGAAAATTAGTACACCGTGTCTTGTGTTTTTTATTGTAATTTATCAATATTCTTATGTCTTTAATTACAGATAAGATAACATATGAACAAAGACCAGCAGTGGCTGTGCTTCCTCTTGGTACAGGAAATGATCTCGCCAGATGTTTACGATGGGGTGGAGGTAAAATGTCAAAATGAAATTCTTTCATAAAACACATACAGTAAAACCTCGTTATAATGCCCCTCGATAACTTTGCCACCTCGCTTATCGTCACACTATTTTGAAGTCCCAAAATCCATTTTGTTTATGTTTTTCTTTATTAGTCTCCCTCAATTTATCGCCATACCCCTTTATAACGCCAAATTTGAATGAACAATTGGTGGCGATGAATCGAGGTTAAACTGTACATGATGAACCTTTTGTATTTCTCATTATTTTACATGTAGTTTATGAATCCCACCCACCTGGGGCAGATACTAGGTGAAAAAAGTTTGACAGTTACCAGACCTTTTTCTACTCTTGACTTAAGACCAATATTGGGCTCCATTACCAATATTTTTCCAATTTTTTTAGCTATTATTCCCAATTATCTTTAGGTACGTTAATTTTTAGTTTAGTGGCCCTTAGTGCCGATACCAGTTTAATAAGTTCATATACACAATATTTACATATTTTGAATTACACATTTTTGTTAACACTTTCAATTTTATCTAGACGTGGTGAATGAAATAACTCTTAAATTATTTTAAATTTTAAATTCTCAATTTGCATGGACTTAAGTGTGTGCTTAATGTCAAAAGTGATGGCTGTGACCAGTTTTTTTTTAAATATCAGAAAAAACAGGTTACACATACCTTACTTGTTCATTTGTTTCACCAGTCATAGCTGGTGACCTTTCGATATAAGTGTCATATTCTTGACTTGGACATTAAACCATTCAATCAATCAACCAATCTTTAGTTTATTATTTCTATTCCTGTCTTTGGTCAACCACAGCAATGGCTTAGTTGGTAGAGTGCTATCTCTGTAAGTGTGAGGTTGTGGGTTCAAACCCCGATTGGGTCTGACCTGAAACTTGAAAGCTGGTAGTGACTGTTCTTTCCCTAAGCACTCTGCATTACAAAATGGAAGCCATGGTTCTTTTGAATGGGAACTTTAAATATAAACAACGTCCTGTGTCACGATAATCATGACACAATAAAGAACCCTGCTGTATAATGACATCAGTGCAGTGCAAAGACAAAATTTCTGCACCTTTGTCTATAGCTGGCAATGTCTTAATATAAAAGAAAAATTGTTGACACAATTACTCCCCTTTCTTTGTTCATACTATGCTATATGCTTTTACAAATTAAAATTTCTTTATCTGTTGATCCAAGATATGAATAACTCCCCTTTTTTTGGTCATACCATGCTAAATGCTTTTACAAATTAAAATTTTTTTATCTATTGATCCAGGTTATGAAGGAGAAAGTTTGACCAAGGTACTACAGCGTATAGAACATAGTAATGTTGTGATGATGGATAGATGGCAAATAGAGTTCAGTAAACCAGAGGAAGAAGATATGGTAGAGGGGGACCCTATACCTTATAATATTATAAATAATTACTTCTCAATAGGTGTTGTAAGTATGCATTCAAATTTTCTCTTTTAGGCCATGCCAATTAATTTGTAGTTCGCCCACCTTTTAAATTTTCCCTTTTAGGCCATGCCAATGAATTTGTCTTTTAGGCCATGCCAATTAATTTGTAGTTCGTCCACCTTTTAAATTTTCTCCTTTAGGCCATGCCAAATAATTTTTTAGCTGTCCCACCTCTTAAATGTAAATTTAAAGCCATGCCAGATAATTTTTAGTTTGCCTAACTGTAAAATTTTAAATTATATATATATATATATATATATATATATATATATATATATATAATATATATATATAATATATATATATATGGTAAAATCATGCATGCCTAGTTTGGTCTATTTTAAGTTTTCCTTGATATGAATTTTCAACATCAACTGTTCATTTGTAATTATTAGGACCCACAGTCCACATATTTAACAATGGGTCATTCACCAGTTTGTTCAGTGTATATAGTAGGGAAAAATGTGTCATTTGAGGCGATGAAAACAATGGGGTTTGCCGCTGTACCATGTGATAAATACCTCTCAACATTTGGGCAGAACGTTTTGGAAAACGTCAACGTCACAAAGTCCCGGAATGATGTCATTTTCATGGAAAAACTTAATCTTATGCGATTCCATATCCATTGGAAATAAGTGTTACGCACAAACGCTAGAGGGTATCACGAGGTTCAGCGGTGAACCCCATTTGAATTTTCTTACTAATACTCCCTTCATTGTAGAATAAACCCCCTTGTAATATATTAATTAATTTTTTGACACCTGTGATATATATTTATATATTGTTCACTATATATGAGTTTTGACTTTTATTATTAGGATGCTTCCATTTGTCATAGATTTCACATTATGAGAGAAAAACATCCTGAAAAATTTAATAGCAGGTAGGTAAAAGAGGATTGATGAATTGATTGATTGATTGATTGAGTGATTGAGTGAGTGAGTGAGTGAGTGGTGGTTGGGTGGGTGGGTGAGTGAGTGAGTGAATGAGGTGGGTGGGTGGGTGGATGGGTGAGAGAAAGTGAGAGAGAGAGTGTCAAGAATATTTCAATTATATCAAGATGTCACTAGCTATAGGTGAAGTGGTAGAAATTTTTACTCTTGCAGTGCACATAGGGCAATTTGCAGGGAGGTCTCTTCAACATGCCACAGGACATCACTGTTTAAGGTCTCTTTCAAAGGACCCTGTGACGTTAATTTCAAAATGCAGAGTGCTTGATGAAAGAACTGTCACTACCTATTTTCAAGTCTAGGTCAGACCCCAGACAGGGTTTGAACCCACAACCTCCTACATACAAAGCAAGCATTCTACCAATGGCGCTACTGTAACGGTAAAGTTGAAAAAAAAAAAGAAATAATGTCCCCCAAATGACACTTGTGGCATTTTTGGGTTGGTGCAAAACATCAATATGGATACGAGATGTGCATATCATTAACCTGAGTTGATTTGTTCATCTGCCAGTGAGATATGGCCATTTGAACATTTGAAGTTCAAATCAGAAAAAAGTACCTACTGATGAAAGATCCTTATTCACTGGATATTATTATTGAAAGGTCCATGTCCCATTATGTTATCATATAGAAAAAGGTAAAAATGACAGGTTCATCAGACTTTTACAGTTTAAATATCAAGGATTCCAATGTAAAATCATAGTGTCCCAGACTTTGGACACAGGGAATTTTGAACCCCTAGAAAAAGCATGTGTATAATATATAAACAATATAATATAATAAACTTAAAATTTGTTTCTAATTCAAAATTTTATTATTTTTCAATTTTCAGGATGAAAAATAAATTGTGGTATTTTGAATTTGGAACGTCCGAAACTTTTGCTGCAACTTGTAAAAAACTCCATGAAGAAATTGATATTATGGTGGGTTTGTGTACCATTGCTGTTAACTTTGGGGCACTGTTTTATAGGCAAACAACATTGACCTGTCCGCTTGACCTTTCATTAGGAATATTCATATAGGAGGGTCCACCCAATACATAGGTAGTGTTCAGGCCTTCAGGGTATGCTGTTAATACATATACACATTGCCCATGATTAGTGTTCACATCGGGTAAAGGAAATACACACACATGGTCACTATTACTTAAATTTACTTGCCCATAATGAATATTTAAATCAAAGGTCAAGTGGACAGGTCAATATCACACCATATACAACCACTAAAAAGTCCAAAGCTGTTTTATTATATAATTCAGCCATTATGGCACTTCGGATTACAATGATTCTCACACCTGTGACCAGTTCCCTGTTTCACCTTGTTTGAGACAGATAACAGGAATAATCTCCAACATTAATTGGATCACTCTGACTTTTAAGGCAGATTCTATAAAAAAAATAAAAGGCATTCCGGATGAGACACAACCACTTGCACACACTAAATTGATGAGGTCATAATCATTTTAGGTGAGAATGTCACCAAAAATCCATGACGTACACCGAATTTGATATACACTGGATTTTTCAGAAATCCATGGTATATCATCTGAGATGAAATGGTCAAATGTAACCATTTTAGCCAATCATAAAGATGGAATTAACTAATTATATGATAATTCAAAATATATATGGAAAAAATAATTAAAACTGAATGAATATTTTGGTTTTTTTTTTACAGTGTGATGGTTTTTCATTAGATTTAGCCAATGGTCCACAGTTAGAGGGCATTGCTTTGTTAAATATTCCAAGTATCTATGGAGGAACCAATTTATGGGGGGATAATAACCCAAGTCAAAAGAAGCGAAGAAAAGCCCAAAAGGCGGCCAAGCGAGACAAAGATAAAGAGTTTTCTACAAGTAGTATGTCTTCTGCAGAACTAGCAATAGCTGTACAAGGTACATTAACCAATATTCCAAGATTTTCATTAGTTGGGGTTAGTGATGGGAATCGCTTGCATTTTCATAATCGATTAATCGGTTATAATCGCAAGATGATTTCGATCGATTTTGTGATTATAATCGGTTAATAAATTGAAGCGAAAATTGCAAAGTAAATTAGATTAAATTCTAATTTTTAGTCTTGATAATATCTGCAAGATATTTGTATCTCGGTTAAGACTTAAAATATCGTCCATTTTTCTGATCATTTACTCTTCCCTACATTTGTGTTAGTTTTCTTTTCCAAGTACACTTATTTCAGCTACAATTTCATACTTATTTTATAAGAGATGTTCCATAAACGAACTTCAGTAAATAATCAAAATTGATCGATTATTAGATTTTAGAATCGGTTATCGCTAATCGGACGCTCAAACAATTAGAAATCGATTAAATCGATTAATCAGTCCAACATTAGTTTCGGTGACCAACTGTTCAAAATTGTGTACTTAAGGATCACAGTGCTTGTTACTGCCTAGGGTTCGAATTCCACTCGGGGCAGTGACTAGTGTGAGCAAGTTTGTCAGTTTATCTTGGTACTTCAGTTTCTTTCATTTTCACTGATTTGACTGCCTCGATATAAGTGAAAGATTTGTGGCTGGAGTATTAAACTTCATTTCTCTCAGGGTTTGCACAGTCTTGAAAAGTGCTTGAAAAATTAGCCCTGACTGGAAAACTCCTTGAAAATGAGTAAAACAAGCAGAGTCCTTGAAAAGTCCTGGAATTCTGTCAGTCTGTCTTGAGAAGTCCTGGCATTTTGAACTAATCAACCTGAAACTGGCGGTAAAACACAGCTGCAACGTATATGATAAATAATAAAAAACCTTTGAGTTATCCCTCTTGTCTTGGTCAATATCATTTGGTAAATCTACGACTTGTAATGGAAGAATTCCGGGTGGTGTTCCAATACAAGAAGGAAACTACAGAGAATAAGACACACAGTTTGATTTCAGTGGTCAAAAATACCAATTTCAGAGTCCTTTAAAATGGTCAAAGAGTCCTTGAAAAGTCCTTAAATTTTGTCAGGCATTGGCTGTATTAACGGTTCATTCACGTTTGTCCAACATTTGAAAAATCACTATTCACACTTATCCAACATTTAGTTTACGCACCATTGATTTAAGATATTATTTACCTGTAGTGTGATCAGTTAGTTTCTCCTACCAGAATAAAAGTTCCTTTTATTAAATAGTGTGAAATAATATGTCATATTTTTACTAAAAGAGTGTAAAATATCCAAAATTATAAAATGAATATATTAAATTTTAGAAATTAAAACATTTGATTCCTACCTTAACAAATTTCAATAAAGTTATATTTAAAGAATAATAATATTTATTCTTAAATAAGAATTAAAAATAACAATAAATATGAAATAAATATGTTAATTTTTAGTAATTAAAAAGTATTTCCTACCTAATTAAAATTTGATAATGTTATATTTTGACAAATAGATATGAATTTCTCTCAAATTAATTCATTAATTTATTCTTTTATATATTGTCCATCTTGGGGTGATTGATTGAAAAAAATTTTAAAATTCATTTGATAGTGGTTTTGAAAATGATGTAATGGTGACGCTTGTTTGATGCTCAACTTAATGGAAATAATAAAATGCTTTATAAAGGTTGTGTTCTTGGAATATTTTTTCCAAAATTGAGTATATTTTGGATTATTTGGAAATTTTTTCAATAAGGCTATATTCTAGGAAAATGTTTCCAAAATGAAACATATTTTAGTTTTTTCCAATTGCAATTTTTTGTTCTGAAATGGAACATATTTTGGATTTAATTTTTTTTAAATTAAAGTTATTTTAGAATTTTTCCCCATTATAATTTTTATATTTTTTTTCCAAATAAGTATGTTGGATTTTTTAAAATTTGATTGGAATTTCAACATTCTCAAAAACAAGCATAAGAAATTTGAGAATTCAAAATAGAGTTATAGTTTTCAGTTTACCCAGCTCCCGATTTCCAATAATTCCCTAACTAAGATTTTCCTTAACAAATTTTGGCAATCTTTAAAATCAGAATAAACATTTTTCTTCAAAATCACCTTAAATTAAATTAAAAATTAAATTCCAGGATATTTTAAAATTTTCCAAAATCATTAAAGTACGTATCAAATTTGCCAGATTTAAGTAAAGTACCGGTAAAATCTTACTTAAAAAATTATTATTGTGGAACTGGGGCCAGGTATATTTAATCTTCAAAAAGGTAAAGGAATGAATTTCCATGTTCACAGTACCCAAGCCAACCTATTGTTTCCATTTCTCTTTGATGTCATTTCTCCAACATAAAATTTACCTTTCCCTATATCAAAATACCAAATGTTGGATAAATGTGAAGACACCGTATTAACCCTGTCTCTATTCCGCTCATTATTGAAGATAATTTTATAAAAGGCTGACGCAAATTCTCGTAATTATTTCCCTGGAGGATAGCTTGGTGGCCAAGTGGTATAAAGCATCAGCTTATAGATCAACATTTCTCTTACTGCCAAGGTTAAAAACTGATTCAGTCAGTTCCTAAAAGTCATGAAAGAAAGTTTTTTGTCCATGGACTTTCCAAAAAAAAAGTTTTCTCAAGATTCTGTAAACGTATTTAATTTTGTGTGTATTTATTTTTGAGATGCAGCCAAACCTGTCTATAAAGGCCACCCAAAGGAACCTGTAAAAGTGGTCTTTATGAGCAGGTGACCTTTATATATATGGTCAAATAATATGAATAAAGAACAATTGGGATATAATGCTAATGGCCTTTATAAGCAGGTGGCCTTTATATTGAGTTGGTCTTTAAAGCAGGTAGGACTGTATATGAAATTTGGATATATCCGCATAGTTAAATTTTTGGCGTTTTTTAAGTATGCACTATACACAATAAGCATCATATAATTTTTGCTCAGTATTAATTTTGGCTTAGTATTAATTTTCGCGCAAAAAGAACGACGCAAAATAAGTGGAAATTAGTACACAATAAAAATTAGTACCTTAATACAGTACCCTAGTTACATGTACATCAACTATTTCATAGTAGCTCTAGTCAAACATAGTGAAATTCATTATTAAAATGACTAAAATATACGTGTAAACAATCATATCTACCAACCAATCAGTATTGACAATGACATTCTTTACATACGTGTTCATGTTTGGTGATTGTGAATGTCTTAAATTGCAGATGTTGGGGACCATCTAATAGAAGTTGTTGGTCTAGAGAATAGTATGCATGTAGGTCAGGTTTATGCTGGATTGAGGTCTTCAGCCAGACGCCTTGCTCAATGTACACAGGTTGTAATAAGGTAATATGTTTATAGTTTAAGGTTTATGCTAAATTTTAATCCCTCACCTTTGGAAGAAAATGGGGGTACTAAATTCAAAATTCTGTTCTTCCAACCATCTGTTTTTCCTTCCATCCATCTAAAATTCTTATCCGGGAAAATTCTCCGATGTGGTTTCATGGTAACTTGCTGACATAATAATGTAATAACAGAATATGTTTATGAACCTTAGCAATTATTTAATCATTATAATAATGTAATAAGCTATATTTATGTTATAAAATATGGACCCATAAAATCATTGTCGCTTGTCGCATCAGACAGGGAGTGGCTATATTTACAGTCAAATTAAATCATGTACATAGTGAAATGTATTGGGCTGTCCAAAATAAGGTCGCATACCACAGAATGTCACTATATACAGGGGGCCGCTATGGCAGTCCAGACTACAAAGCTGATACCATTGATGTTAAAATTTTGTCCAAAAGACCAGTCTTTATATTTACCAAAAAAAAAAAAAATTAATAACCAATTTTAATTTTGATGTTAAAATTTGACCCAAAAGACGTCTTTATTTTTACCAAAAAAAAAAAAAAAAAAAAAAAAAAAATTAATAACCAATTTTAATTTTGATGTTAAAATTTGGCCCAAAATTTTACCAAAAATAAATAAATAACCAATTTTATTTTGATTCTTTGATTTATTTTTACCAAAAACCAAAAATTAATACATGTAACCAATTTTAATTTTGATTCTTTTTAGAACAAGGAAGAGGTTCCCAATGCAGATAGACGGAGAACCGTGGTTACAGCCTCCTTGTACTGTATGTATGATAAATATATCTCTAGCAGTCTTAAATAGAAATCCCATCTACATAACAAATTGAATATTTTTAACCCTCTTGCTGCCACACGGACATATGTGTCCTCTACCGGCAGCCTGCCATACGGACACATATGTCCTTTCAACAGAATTGACAACTCTTAGATAAAATACGAAGATATACTTATAAACTTTTTGTAAAATTATAAAAATGCAAAATGTTTTTATTCTTTTTTGCGTGTAATTCAAGCATGCTGGACTTTATCTCAAGTTTTCTCTTCTTTTCTTTTTCAGATAAATGTCACTCATAAAAACCAGGTCCCTATGTGCATGGGTCCACCTTCCAGTAAAAAGTCCTCACTCTTCAAAATCTTCAAGAAATAAACTGTGTAAGTTGAACAACTTTATTTGAATGTGGTATGAATCACAGTGAAAAGAGGAATCAGGGTTCATACAGCCAATGCCTGACAAAATTCAAGGACTTTTCAAGGACTCTTTGACCATTTTTCAAGGACTCTGAAATCTGCATTTCATAAAATTGGCATTTCATCAGATATACCCTTGTGTCATTCCAGGACTTTTCAAGGACTCAGCTTGTTTTTACTCATTTTCAAGGACTTTTCCAGTCAGGACTCATTTTTCAAGCACTTCTCAAGACTGTGTGAACCCTGTAATTGGGTTGAGTAATGGTGACTAAGATCCCAGTCAAGAATATTTTACTTATATCATAACATCACCAGCTATAGGCGAAGGTACCCTGACAAGAGACTTCATTTATTTTTAGTTCCCATGTGGAAGAACTGCGACTTTCATTTCATAATGCCAAGTGGGGTAACCCGAAATACCGGATCGACCCTCATTTACCGGATCGGCCCACGAATTACCGGATTGGCACCGAATCGGCCCTTATATGTTGTGATATGACCATATAGATGGTATTATTATGTTGATATATTTAATATAAAACATTATCAATCTTATTTTGATTTGATACATGGTGTATTGGCATACAATAATTAAAAAAAATCTTATTATAGTAAAGGGGAGATAAGTCTTATGAGGATTTGTTGGCGCAGTTTACTGCGTGCTTATCAATAAATACAACCTAAGTAAAATAATGTGTTTATATTCGGATTTATATTATGTATTAATAAATTAAAAACAATGCACCACATTTTTACATATACACAATTTTTCAATATTTTATTTTATTTTTTGACTGGGAAGTAAAAAAAATCCTTCGATCAAGGATATACAGCAGCACTTCACGATTATATAAAAAAAATAATAATACTTAGTTGCCAGTGAGTAATGGTGTTAAGTTAACGTCCCCTTAAAGCATATTAATTTTAATAATTATGAATTATTAAAATAATAATAATAATTGACACAAATATTCTTAAATATGTGCATTTATTTTGACACCATCGATTAAAGTAGCAAGTTTAAATAGAAAATATCAATCAACCACAAAAATGCCGATCTATGTTCAATTTTTAACCACAATCCTATATTTGTCAAATGAATCCGTAAACACAAATTGATGCAAACAAACCTTATCCATTTCCAATAATGATCGAAGTCGCATATATTAACTGGTTTGCAAAGTTATATACCATTACTCGAAATTATGGAAACAAACGTAACCGTGAATATATACATCACCGGGAAACAAATGAAATACTGTACATAATTTAAAGATAAAATATAATCAGACACAAAAGATAATCAGACAAAATATAATTAACGACACGACTTATTGATATAAGTTTAAGAAAAAACATTGACTGGGACATATATATCTACATTTAATAAAACGTTGAGTATATACAAAACAACGTAAAACAATATCAAATTACCACACCCAATAAGATCAATACATACAAAACGTAATTCAACAAACATGAAACTAGGTCGTATTTAATATTTTTCCAGAGTTTTATAAACGCGCTAGTCTATGCAAAATGGAAACAGCGTGAAAACACTTCATGAACGATAAAAAGTACCTAAATGGCAATCTTGCGCACTAAAAATATACCGATCTGGACAAATATATAAACCTGCGATGCCGCCATCAAAACTTTCGTTCACATGCGTGATATTGGACGTATTTTCATCACATGTTGAGTCAATAATAATAGTCTCAATCAGTCTGGTCTCAGAACGCAGTTTCATCAAGGGAACAAAGTGATTGGGTACGAACGCATCACTATATCTTTTTAAAGAACATTTACAAGTGTCCACATATAACCGTGGGTACGGGTGGAGGTGACTTATTTACCTACAACTTTTCTTGGGTGGTGTTCGGAAAAAAAGCCTCAACGGAAAGTTGGGGAGATATGATCTGATAGGATGTTTAAGAGCAGCAGTCAAGGCATAATTTAAATCCATCATGATTGCAAATTTGTCAGTTTTCCTGGTTTCTTTTACTAGGTCATCAAAAAGGATCTCAATTTGATTATATTGCACATGTATCAGACCTTTGTAATGTTAAACCAGTTAAAGGATAATGAAGTGGTATAAATGTCTTTGGAAACATGGCCCAACGGCTGGGGGAATTACTTGGCAAATCCGAATTTCTATGTTATATGTTGTCAAGAAATTTGATTTAAAAGAAAGGGTTTCTTATTTCAGATTCCCATTGTTTCTTTCGGTTATTTCAGCCTGAAAAATAAATCATTAAAACAGTGAAAGAATCACGACTCAATATCAATTAGTTCCAATTAATAAAAATTCAATGAAAAACATTATTTATCTGTGTAATATAATTAAATAAAAATTACTCTATCTCTCTCATTTAATTTCAAATTAAAAATAAACAAAGTTTCATGCATTTTTTAAAAGAAAGAATTAAAACATTAATTATAATGATTTTAAATAACCAAAATTTTTAAAAAGGTACTTTTTGTGTCTTAATATTTTTATAACGTCGGGCCATTATTTTATTCGAGTAACATTATGTAAATAATAACTTTTTACGGACTTCATGGACAAAAGGCCGCTGCGTGCCGTCAATCAACTAATTAACGCCTCCTATTATTACCACTGATAGCGAAGCCCTGCTGAGTCAATTAAAGACATTGAATGGACTAACCTGATGTGTCTCGTAACGGATCGACTTCAAGATTTGATTGGTCCAAAGTGTTAAAGGAAGGCGGTCCTTTGGCTTTGGCATGCCATTTATTATTACAACATGGTGATTTGCATAGTCTCGAACCTTAACTAAAAATAATAATGCTATTTTCGAGCATCCACGATTAAAACGATTAATAATAATATATATTTTTCATCATTGATGTCATATAAATCTAATGTTGCCCTCATTTTGACTCTATGTGACAATATAAGGGTTGATCCAGCGCCGATCCGGTAAATCGTACGGTCAATCCGGTAAATGAGGTCCGATCCGGTATTTCGGGTTACCGTGCCAAGTGCTCGGTGAAAGAAGTCACTACCCACTTTCATGTCTGGGTAAGACCCGATCAGGGTTTGAACTTACACCATTCCATGTCAAAAGCAAAATCCCAAAGCAAAGTAAAAATTTGAAGCTAACAAATTAGGTAAAACACATGAACTTCCACCAGGGAAGTAGGGCAGGGTTCTCCGGAAGGGCAAGCACCTCCTGTTTAGCTAGCTACACCTGCCATGTGTATGATTAAGATTGAAAAATGAAAGGAACCTGTAACTATGGGACATCAAATATATCCAGGGTAATCCTAGACACAGAGACATCATACTTATCAACAATATTGCGATAACAGACATAAAACCTTTTTAGGGCCTTGATAAGCCTAGATCTGTAATACCTTTTAGGGCCTTGATAAGCCTAGATCTGTAATATCCCTGTATCAAATTTATTTGTAATCAGCTTGCTTTGTTGTATAAAATTTCCATAGTTGGAACCAATTTTGACATAACATATTTGATTTTTTTTTATTTCAACAGACAAAACCTTTTATACAGATAATACCAAACAGACTTTACTTCAACCAACCGAAATTGATGTTACAACAGGGCAGCAACCTTAATCATCCAATACAAATGTATTTTAATATTCACTGCGACTTTCTAAATATATCATCCAATGGTATTTTGTGTACATATTCTGTGCTTGACTGGTTAGTTCATTACTTATATGATTCATGTGCTCATTAAATGTGATTTTTTATCCATTAATACAATAATGTGTTTCAAATATTTCAGTACTTCCATTTTAAAATTGTTATTGAATTGTTTTAAATATTTGTAATATGTGTTTTTTTCATGATTTCATATACTCGTAGCAATCTGTACTCATAGATGGCACTCAATCACTCTTTAACCTCTGTCATTGTCTAATTTTGACCATTTATGAATTCCATTGTTATATGCTATTGTCTAAATTTGCTGCTAGTTAAAATCTGAAAATCATAAAAAACTAAGGTATACTTCCTCATGCAAAGTATTTCTCTAGCTAAATTTTGTTAAATATATTTTGGTCCTTTGGATAATTTTTTCCACCCTTTGAATAAATTTTGGTTTCACAATTATTGATATTTTTCTAACCCCTTGAATAAATTTTGGTTTCAAAATTTTGGATATTTTTCCAACCCCTTGAATAAATTTTGGTTTCACAATTTTGGATATTTTTTCAACCTCTTGAAATTAAGCCTTGACAGAGGTGAAGTGGTGATGTAAAGGGCAATAACTCTGGGTAAACAATGATTTTGTGTTGTTCTCATAGGCACACATAGAGACGTATGAATAGTTAAGAAATTACATGATTGTTCAAATCCATGTGTCGTTTTTACATTTCAAATGTCGTGTTGTGAATAGGTCGTATTTTTTCTTCTTATTCAATTTTTATCCAAGTAACCCTGTAATTTTTTTTTCTTATTTTTTTAATAAATTTAATGGTGTTGATTTATAATTTTTTCACTTAAAAAAAAAAAAACAACAAAAAATTGACATCTGAAAATCAAAATTGGGTTATACTAAAAAAAATTCTTAAGAAACATATAAAAATATACATGTACTATAAATGCAAATGAGTTAACGGCCAGATTATATAAAGTAGATATCTTGTTTAATGTCCTACCTTTATATTAATTGTACAAAGAATTGCTGTCAAACCTGCCTTAAAGGTCACCTCTATATAAGGACCACCTGCTTTTAAAGGCCAGTCAAATTTTATTCCAATTGCTCTTTATTCATGTTATTTGAACCTGTATATATAAAGGACACCTGCCTGTAAAGGCCACTTTTACCGATTCCCTTAAGTTGCCTTTATAGACAAGTTTGACTGTAGATCAATATGCCACACATGTATCAAAATATAGGTTTTACGTTGATTTTAAACATAATAACCATACCTTACCAGGTGGTTGCATGCATTTCTAAATGACCCTAATAAAATTGTGATTTAAGACCATATAAAATTAATTCCTAGATTTTCATCATTTTTTTTTCAAAATGGGAGGGGGGACTGATTTTATTTTTTTATTTTCAGATTCAAAAAATAATAGTAATGACAAATGACAACAGAAAGTGCCTGACAGAAACTTTGTCAAAGAACACAACAAAAATAAATAAAAATCCTGGGGTGGGTCCAAAAAAAAAAGTTGGGCGGGTGGAGATTATTTAGGAATTAATTTAATATGGCCTAATGCTTAAATTTAAGTATCTTATACCAAATGAAACATTTAATATTATTTCAACAAATTATATCATTTTTAATCAAATACCAAAATAAAAAAAAATGTGCAATAGTATATTTACTGCAGTTATTTCTTTATTTAGAAGTAACTTAAAACTTATTTGTACATTTTAACCAATGAATTGTGAATTTTAATTATCTGATGAGCTTAATTTTTATTTGGAAAAGAAGATGAGTTTGGTCATGAACCATATAATAATAAAAAGTTTGTTGTTACATTCCAATAAGCGTATTGTTAATCAACATTACTTTCTCTTTTTTATTGATTTTTAAAACAAAACAAAAAACAAACGCCAATGATATAATTGTTGCTTATGGTAAAAGTAAAGTGTTAAATCGAGAGGGAGCCCTTGCTCCATTAAGCCTAAAATACCAGTAATGAAATGTCTTTGGGCCAACCTTGGTCCATCCTTTTAGTCTTTAATTTTCAAGTTAAATAAATTCAACTCAACCTCTTACTCATTTATATTTTTGGCCGGGTTGCATGGAGTGCAAATCCAGTTTATAGTATGGTGAATGTTGGGTGTGCGGGGAAAATAGGGTACCAACTTTGTGAACTCAACTCCATCTACAGTTTTCAACCAAAAACCTTGAAACTTCACAGAATGTTTCTATATATATTGAAGATATGCACCTGACTTTATGGAAATATTTCAAGATTTTTTTCCCATTTTTCCAGACTTTGAAACTTAGTCTTTTTTAGCAAGTATTTTTTAACTGGGGGTACCTACTTTGTGAACTCAACTCTTCCTACAGTTTTCAATCAAAAACCTTTAAACTTCACAGAATGTTTCTATAAATATTGAAGATGTGCACCTGACTTTTTGGAAATATTTCAGGATTTTTCCCCATTTTTCCAGACTTTGAAACTTAGTTACTTTGTACTGTATAAATCAAAAGATTATCAAAGATGTGCACCTGACTTAATGGCAACTTGGCCCATTGAGTCTTTGACACATTTTTTTCATTGACATACTGTCAGACATGACCAACTAAAATGCTATTAGGAGTATAAAATTCTACAGAGCAACATCCTTCTGACCAACTACATGAGCAAGAATCTGACTTGACTTGAAGACATGCCTTCCTGATGTTACCAAAAATGCTGTATTTATACCCCCCCCCCCACTAGTTTGAGGGGGGGGGTATATATGAATCACCATGTCTGTCTGTCCGCCTGTCAAATGTGTAAAATTGTGCCCAAGCCATATCTCATCATTCTTGTTGATGACCGTCATAAAACTTCACATAAAAAATCTTCATGGGCAAATGGTGTGTCATGACCTTGAACCAAGGTCGATGTTGGGGGCAGGGGGTATTTGGCTCTCAAAAAACAGTTCTAGTTAATTTAGGAATTCACCAATGTCAACAGTCTTAGAAAATTACTCTAAAGGTACCATAGTTAAAGTAAGGTTACCCTTCTAAAGGCACCATGTTACCAACAGGTTCCCTTCTAAGGGCACCATGTTACCAACAGGTTACCCTTCCAAAGACAACATGTTACAAGGTTACCCTTCCAAAGGTACCATGTTACTGACAGGTTACCCTTCTAAAGGCACCATGTTACTGACAGTTACCCTTCTAAAGGCACCATGTTACCAACAGGTTACCCTTCCAAAGGTACCATGTTACTGACAGGTTACCCTTCCAAAGGCCATGTTACTGACAGTTACCCTTCTAAAGGCACCATGTTACCACAGGTTACCCTTCCAAAGACATCATGTTACAAACAGGTTACCCTTCCAAAGGCACCATGTTACCGACAGGTTACCCTTCCAAAGGCACCATGTTTCTGACAGGTTACCCTTCCAAAGGCAACATGTAACTGACAGGTTACCCTACCAAAGGTGACAGGTTACCCTACCAAAGGCAACATGTACTGACAGGTTACCCTACCAAAGGCAACATGTTACTGACAGTTACCCTTCCAAAGGCACCATGTTACTGACAGGTTACCCTACCAAAGGTGACAGGTTACCCTACCAAAGGCAACATGTTACTGACAGTTACCCTTCCAAAGGCACCATGTTACTGACAGGTTACCCTACCAAAGGTGACAGGTTACCCTGCCAAAGGCAACATGTTACTGACAGGTTACCCTACCAAAGGCAACATATTACTGACAGTTACCCTTCCAAAGGTACCATGTTACTGACAGGTTACCCTTCCAAAGGCACCATGTTACTGACAGGTTACCCTTCCAAAGGCACCCTGTTACTGACAGGTTACCCTTCCAAAAGCAACATGTTATGACAGGTTACCCTTCCAAAGGCACCATGTTACTGACAGGTTACCCTTCCAAAAGCACCATGTTACTGACAGGTTACCCTTCCAAAAGCAACATGTTACTGACAGGTTACCCTTCCAAAGGCACCATGTTACTGACAGGTTACCCTACCAAAGGTGACATGTCACTTAAATGTTATCCTTCCAAAGGCACTCAGTTACTGACAGGTTACCCTTCCAAAGGCACCCAGTTACTGACAGGTTACCCTTCCAAAGACACCATGTTACAGACCACAGAAAACCATGACATTGTTTAATTTGTTTATATAAGTCAACCCGCATACCAGCATGCATTTAAAATCTATCTATAACTGAATCTTGTACATTACAATACATTCTGGTAATACTGTCAAGCATTTTCAAACTAATAAATATCTTGCGTATTATAATACATCATAGTACTTTTCAAAATAATAATAATAATAATAATAATAATAACAATAACTAAAAAAAACTCAATAAAACCAACAATAGCTTCAGAAAGACATTTTTACAGATCAAATTCTGGTCAACTGATTTTGAGCTTGTTGATTTTAATTACAAATCAAAAAAACTCACTTTAAAAATTTAAAGTCATATTTAGTTAACTATTAATTGTTTATTATCATTATCATCATCAGTTTTATCACAAAAAATGGCAATAGATTGTTTTTTGTTGTATTTTATTTGTAATTTTACAAGAAATATAGACACCCCCCACACAGATACAGTGGTTGGTACCAAGGGAGTTAACTCTAAATACTGTAAACAATGTAATATACCAGGAGTGCCCATTAAAAACTTTTGAAGTTGACTATTATTTTCTTAAGACTAAAGTACATCTTTCTAATTAATATGTATTTAAGACTAATAGAATCTATCTACTTGTGGTACCAGATAGGGAAATCCCAACCAGAGTTCTAATATATTTGGTCCAGAATGAGGCAAGCCTCGTACAAGATGGAGATACCTTGCACTTCAAACTGCAGTTTTATATTTGGTACAAGTTGATGTTTCATAAGCTTCTTCCATTTCATAAATTCTTCTGTGTTAATGCTCGAGGACAGATTTGGGAGGGTACGGTTATATACTTGAGGACAGATGTGGGAGGGTTCAGTTATATGCTTGAGGACAGATTTGGGAGGGTTCAGTTATATGCTTGAGGACATATTTGGGATGGTTCAGTCATACACTTGAGGACAGATTTTGGAGAGTTCGGTTATATGGTAGAGTACCTAGCTAAGGATCATCCATTGTGTAAAGTTACTCAAATTGGATACAAGTACATGATTATGGTCAAATTTTGATAGTTGTAGATATGAAGTCTTCCAATTTTAGCTAACTTTTAGTAATATTGTTTTGTAGCATGTGGCTTTATTTTAACAAAGTAACTAAGGTAATTACCTGAACTCAGCCAATATTACATGTATACTGTAAACATATTTTGATTTCGCATGTATTAATTTTGCGCTGTTTGGGAACTTTAAGACATATCTGCGTAGTTAAATTTTTGCAGTTTTGAAATATGCTCTAAAACACAATAAGCATAATATACTTTTTGCTTGGTATTCACCTCCTTTCCTGTGGAAGCACGTGGCCTAGTGGTTAAGGCATTGGACTCATGATTCTAAGGTCGTGGGTTTGATTCCTGGACCGGGCGATGTGTTGTGTCCTTGAGCAAGACACTTAATTTCACGTTGTTCCAGTTCACTCAGCTGAAAAATAAATGAGTACCAGCAAAATGCTGGGGTTAACCCCGGATGGACTGGCTTCCCATTCAGGGGAGAGTCTTGTACTCTCAGTCGCTTAACGCCACCGAAACCGGGATAAGCTCCGGCCTGATGGGCCTAATGGCTCGGGACAGACTTTAACTTTAACTTTAACACCTCCTTTACCACCTATGTTCGAATCCCGATTTAGATGGATCCAACTGTGAGAAAGTTTGGTTTTTTTTTTTGTTTTCTGAAGATCAGTGGTTAGGCCAGTACTCTGACAGCCATTACTTTTTGCATAAAACAAACAACCCCAAAATAAGCGAAAAATTAGTACAGCGCGAAAAATAAATATGTTTACAGTAAAAACAGTATAGGTAAAAAACTTTGACCTGTCTGCTTGACCTTTTAATAGGATTATTCATATAGGATGATCCACTCAATAAAGGGTAACATTATGAATCAAGTTAATACATACACAGTGGATGTGCCTACTCTATGATGCGAGTATCACTCATGATGTAATACACAAAATAAATACCCGAGTTCCCTACACATAAATGAACTGATCCATGATAAATATTTAAATTAAAGGTCAAGCTGACAGGTCAATGTTATTTACCTATACATATAATCTTGTCTAAACTATAAGCAAACAACATTGACCTGTCCGTTTGACCTTTCATTAGAAATATTCATATAGGAGGGTCCACACAATACATAGGTAGCGTTAGGATTCGCAGTTTATACATACCCGTATACACATTGCCCATGATTGTGTTCACATCAGGTAGATGAATTGTACACGCATAGTCCCTATGACTTAAATTTATTCGTCCTTAATAAATATTTAAATCAAAGGTCAAGCCGACAAGTCAATGTTGTGTACCTATACTAGTATTTTGTTCAGTCAGATTTATGAATGAAAATAATAACCCTAATAGAAATAGACCAGTATAGTCAAACAACATTGACCTGTCCATTTGACCTTTCATTAAGAATATTTATATGGGAGGGTCTACCCAATACATGGGTAGCGTCAGGGTTCGTAGTTAATACATATACACATTGCCCATGATTAGTGTTCACATCATATAGACGAATATTCACCCATGATCCCTATTACTTAAAGTTTCTCATCCATAAGTTATATTTAAATCAAAGGTCAAGCGGACAGGTCAATGTTGTTTGCCTATTCAAAATGCTGTGGCTATATGAGGAGTGTGGTATAGGCAAACAACATTGACCTTAGTGCTTGACCTTTGATTTAACTATTCATTATGGACGACTTGATTTAAGAATAGGGACGCACGTGTAAACTTTGTCTATATGATGTGAACACTCATCATAGGCAATGTGTGTATGCATTGACTGCGAATCTTAACACTACCTATGTATTGGGTGGCCCCCTCCTATATGAATATTTCTAATGAAAGGTCAAACGGACAGGTCAATGTTGTTTACCTATACTATATAATAAGGTATTTATCTGTTTGTCACAATAATCTATGCATTTGTTTTACAATTCTTGCCTGATGAGCTCAAATTGAATAAACAACCAAAAGTGCTGATGTTATTTTAAAAGTGCTAGTATGTTCTATAGATTAAGCGGGAAAACCGGAAAATTGTCAAAATATGAGGTATTTTTACATGCATAAAAAAAAGTAGTGCACTACCATATGATTTTTTTCTTCATAAATCATTGTTTTTATAGTCGTATTATTCCAAACATTAGGTAAAGAAAAAATGTTGAATGCTGGAAATTTTTTGGCTCCACAGCAGTATACAACCATAGCAGAATCAGAATGCATTGGTATCAACTATTGGTTCCATGGACCAAAAAAGAATTCCTTAAAAATAGTTTTAGTGCAATATATCCTTAAAATTTCAACCATTTTAGCGCAGTTAAATAATGTGATTTTAACCAAATTTTTGTAAGATCTTGATATAATTTTGAATTACGTAGTTTTTATACCCCTCCCAAACTAGTTTTAGGGGGTATATAGGAATCGCCATGTCTGCCCATCTGTTTGTCGGTGTAAAATCGTGTCTGGGCCATTTCACATAATTCCTTTGGACGACTGTCATAAAACTTCACATGAACAATCTTCATGGTCCAAAGGTGTCCAAACCTTGAAGTAAGGCAATATCATAAAGGTCAAGGTCACAGGAAAACATTAAACCCTTGTAGATGTTGGTGACAGGAGGTATTTTGCTCTCAAGAGACAGTTCTAGTTTTAATTGTAAAGATCATGATGTGAAAAAAAAAAAATTGTCACCTGATCACAATTTTTAATCGGAGTTTTTGTCCATAACTTATAACAAATGGCTTATATAGAAAGTACAATCAGGGGATGTTATCATTTCTAGTAACCGATACACATTTGAAAGCCTCCCTCTCATTGGTTACTGTACATTTTTCTAGCTAATCAAATAACGGGTCACTGTTCATTTTTCTAGCTAATCAAATAACGGGTCACAGATAATGTAATAATGGCTAATGTTGGAAAAAAAATGGATAAAATGTCGCTAATCGATTATACCCGATGATTGATCCGTTGCACGGAACTAATCATCGATTATGAATTTGCAACCAATTCCCAACACCAATGTCAAGAGAAAATATCAAAAACTTAAAAATTACCAAAACCTCTTTTTTTATCTCAGTGTGGCTCAGATTCAGAAGATGAATCTTTTTTTATCTTACATTTATTTATAGCCTCTTTTTTATCTAAGTGTGGCTCAGATTCAAAACATGAATCTATCCATTTCTAATTTTTTTATCTTAAATTTATTTATAGATCTGTTTTTAATAGAGTACATATAGTTATATATCTTAATATATATGAATATACAATATATAAGCATATATATATATATTATTAATAAGTGTATCTGTAATTTTTGTTCTGTCGATATTTAATGTATTTATGTAATTGACGGATCCTCGGCCACGCCCACAATGTTCCGACAAATGGCCATGCATGCTTGATTTACATGCAAAAAGAATAAAAACTTGGCCTGAATTGTGCCGTTTCATGACGTCACAAACACTAGTTCATCATTAGTTGCTTTGGTACAGTGATGGCAGCCAGTGTCGGAATGTAAAAGGCATGACTGGCGATATGTCAATTATAGGCAATCCACAGTATCAGGGTTTGTACAGACATTTGGACTCCATATTTAAGGACTTTTAAGGGTATTTTTAAGAGTCTTATTTGCAAATTTAATGCCTATTCAAAGGGTCAATTTTAGCAAAAAAATATAAGGTGCAAAGGCATTTAAATCAGTAAAACAATTATGTCTCCATAATAACGACTCTTGAAGTTGAGGTTGAAGTTAGCTGTTTGGGAGGGCCAGGTACCTTTAAATTGCTCATTTCAATGCAACATAGTAATTCATTAATTAATTTATATATATTGGTCATTCGCAACCATCTAATACTAAAATACAGACACCCAACTGGCCAAATTCTAGGAGTTTTTCGGGCCTTCCATATAAATTCAGGGGTCTTTTTATGGCAAACCTCAAAATTGAAGGACTTTTCCAGGTCTGTACGAACTCTGAGTATTCTGGTAGAGTTTATAAACAAGGCTCCAATTTCCAGTCAATGACTTTCTAACTAAGATTTTCACTAAATTTCACAAATTTTTGCAATCTCTATTGGAACTATGGATGAACATTTTTGAAGAAACTAAATGCAGATGTTATTAGCTTGAAGTGATCATCAAAATGATGCCTTAAATACCTGAATATTTTAAGAACTAGTAAAATTATGAAGATTTTAAATTTGCCTGATTTAAGTTAAGGAAAATCTTAGTTAAGAAATGATTGTAAAACTGGGGGTTGGTCCCATAAATATTAGGTAATGAGGGTCAACACAGAGTCAGCAGGAGTTTGTTCAAAATTTCCTGGGTCCAAGATCTTGGACCTACTGATTTTACATTTGGAACCTTGACATCTAAACTGTAAAAGTAGGATGATCTACTAATTTTTACCAGGTTTATGATTTTTCTTACTTTTTTCTGTATGATAGTATAGAATCTATTTTAATATTCACATTAGACTTTCAGAACTTTATGTGGGACCTGCCAAAAATAAAGGCAAAAGGTGGTCCGAGACCTTTCTTTAGAAAAACATAATTTTGAACCCCTGCTAATGACATGCAGCAACACTATGTGGCTTAAGAATTAACTACCCTAGAATTACCAGTAAAATGACCCAACTATATATTCTGCCAAAACAATGTGGATGCCTATATAGATGATTTTAGAATTTATATATTATTAAAATAATTTTAAATAAATGGTATAGATGTTTTTATTGACATAATCCGAAATTTTTATAATAAATATTATTATTATTCTTAAATAAACAAGTGTTTTTTTCAGTCGTTAAAACTTGATTTGTTTTATATTTGTAATTGTTAAAATTGGGACTTCAGCAGGGTGACCTTTTATCTCCAATCCTTTTAACTGTTTTTCCTTGTTATATACACAATAGGTCACCCTTTGTATTAGTCCTCATGTTTTTATTATTATTATTTTTTGTGTTTTGCCATGTTTAATCCTATCTTGTATCATGTGTGACTTATGTTCATTCATGGTAGTTTGAATGTAACCCATGTTTGATCATTCACATAAATCAGACCATTCAACTCATTGGTTTGTCTAATTGTAATACATTGTTCTAACAATATTATTTCAAATATTTTACTCTGTACTGATGTTGATTTCCTCTGTTGACTAATAAAGTTTTTTCTGTATGTTATATTTTTGGTTCTTTATTCAATGACTTATCATAGAGCGAAGAGTGGGGTATTTGACGCCTCACCCCAATATGTTTTCTCAGAAGCCATGGTGGCCTAATGGATAAGACTCCAGTCTTTAAATCCAGGGTCTCTCACCGCTGTGAGTTTGAGTCCCACTCAGACCACATGTCACATTGTGGGAAAGTGAATTTTCCTTGCCGTTGGCCTGTACTGATTTACCTGGTATCAGTATAATGAACTTGGGGAGTGGTACGCTTGTCTGAGGCGTACTGACTCTGTGAGCTAGCACGTTAAATTCGCCCCGAGTGCACGCACTTCACATGCATACATGATATTGTTCATAGATTAATCCATAGAGATTAATAAAATAGTTCTCATTGTGAATAGCTGAAAGATTGCTGATGTGAGGTTAAGCAACATTCAACCAACCAACCAACCAATATGTTTTCTACTGACCCTGTATCATTCCATACTGGACACTTACAAAACATGTAACTTTATTGAAATTTTTTTTTCTTCAAAAAATGTTGTCACCCTCATATGTCGTTTAAAGAAGGTAACAAAATAAATAATTTGACTGCAATAAAATACTACAGAAAAAAAAACAGATATTAAAGTTGAGCATACTAAAGAAGTCTAGCAGTTGATTTGTTGGCTTTCAATGTCTCAAACTGATACGTTCATATGTATTACATCACTATCTTCAGCAGAAGGAACTGCAAACCATTTATTTACAGTGGCCATTTTGGTTGGCATTTAGTTAGCGACAAGGGATGTAACTCTAGCCTATCCGGTACTGATGATTTCATTTTTATCAAGACAGTCAGTTCTGAGTTGGAGAAGATTAATGTACCCAGAGAAAAATAAATTTGAATTCAATCGGTCAATGTGGACCGGGTAATGGCCATTTATTAGCTTTGTCTATTTATAGAAATGGTGGCCATCTTTGATGTTGAAAAGATTTTTCTGCATTTTATTACCCCTATCATTTATCTGATTTTAATCTGTTGTCCTTTGCTCACAACATTGGAGGTGGCAGTGGGACAGGCCCCGGTTTCACAATCATTCTTTAGCCAAGATTTTCCTAAACTTAGATTTAGCAAATTTTGGTAATTTTTTTTTGGAACTGCAGATGAATATTTTTGTCAATACTAAATGCAAATGTTTAATTCCAGCAATTATCTTAAAATTGACACCTTAAGTTCCTGAATATCTTCAAAATCAACAAAATTACAAAGATTTTAAATTTTGCAAGATTTAAGTTAAGGAAAATCTTAGCTTAGAAATGATTGTGAAACCGGGGCCTGATTGTAATTATTTTTAACAATTAATGTTTCTTCAGAATTCAATATAACACTTGCTTTACAAGATTTAATAGAGCTGATTAACTCTGGGACGAGACCTTTTTTCCAACACATGAGACTTTCTATATTTCCCCGTTTGTCTCCGAAAACTTAAGTTCCATGTTGAACTTATGCTAGGAATACCGAGTGAATAAAAAAGCGAGTAGATGATCATCTTATAGAGATCACTGTGTTAGCTCAGTTGGTAGAGTGCTCGCTCCGTAAGTGGGAGGTTGTGAGTTCGAGCCCCCACCGGGTCTGACCCAAGACTTGAAAGTGGGTAGTGACTGTTCTTTCGCCAAGCACTCAGCATTACAAAATGAAAGTCACGATTCTTTCGGATGGGAACTTAAAATAAACGAGGTCCCGTGTCACGGTGGGCTTGGCACGCTAAAGAACCCTGTTGTATAATGCCATCAGCGCAATTCATAGGCAAAATTTCTGTACCTTTGCCAATAGCTAGCAACGTCTCGATATAAGTGAAATATTCTTGACTGGGTCGTTAAACACCATTACTCTACTCTCTCTCCCTCTCTCTTATGGAAAGAATTGCTGTAACCTAAAACATGTAATACTAACCTGCAAGGTAATAATGTTTGTGCGGAACACTTATTTCCAATGGATATGGAATAACATGACACGACGTTTTCCCGCGAAAATGACTTCATTCCGCGAATCTGTGACTTTGACATTTTCCAAAACGTTCCGCACAAACGTTAAGAGGTATTGATCACGTGGTACAGCGGCGAACCCCATTGGGACCCTTGAAATTGAAACTGTAAAAGTCAAACAGATCTGACTTTTTATGTCAGGATAATACTGCTCTTTCTTTATAATAACACAATTGCACAAGGATTTTATAAAATGTCGATATTGAACTTTCAAAACTTTAAGTGGGATTTGGCTAAAATTAAGACTTTCCATTCCAAAACATAATTTTGAACCCCTGGCAATATCAAACATTATTACACAATTATTGACTTTTGATGAGATGGTCATAAGGATTTATCAACCTCAAACACGTTAAATTTACTGAGGCCATAGGCTGAGATGAATATTATGTTTTGAGGTTGATAAATCCTTATGTCTACCAAATCGAAAGTCAACAATTGTTTTATAATATGACCAATGATTTTTATCACCATATTATTATAATTTATACAAAACATTAAAAAGTGTTCTTTCGGACATTGCCCATTGTTATGTCGCATAACGCCGCATGCGTTTTTGCGCGGTGGACAGTGCCTTCTGTTACATCATATTAATGTTGCGTGTGTAATTGCACGGTGAACATATAAATCAGAAAAGGGAAAAATAATTGGCCATATATAGAGGATCTTAGATGAGTGGGGGTTTAATATGAAATTTATGAGTTTAATTATTGAACGAGTTTAATAAATTTCATATTAAACCCTCGCGAGTCTAAGATTCATAAGATAAATCAGAAAAGGGAAAAATAATTGGCCATATATAGAGGATCTTAGATGAGTGGGGGTTTAATATGAAATTTATTAAACGAGTTTAATAAATTTCATATTAAACCCTCGCGAGTCTAAGATTCTATATATCACATAACTCAAAATACCGAGGCATAATGACATGTACATATTATTTGATGCCATATAGAAACAGACGATTTCTATCTAGGTCAGACAAATCACCTCCAAATTAAGTGCGCAAGTAAGAATATAGTTCTATTTGGTTATAGTAAAAGTAAATTAATCACCTAGAAAAAAAGACATAATCAGTATGTAAGTTTAACTCAGAATATATTTTTTCAAGTGCAACAAAATTATTTTTCAAAGAATCAGAAAGTCTTCAAAAGTCTAAAAATAAACAACAGACTGACACAGTTTTCATATGACGTCATTAGGCACGACCACTATGTAAATCAGAAGCATGATAACTGATTACGTCACAATCAAGTGATATTACATGGGTACCTGTGTAATACGAAAAATATTAAACCGTTTTATTCCATCAGTAAACAGGAGGGTTATGTGATATAATAATATACAATAGTTGCCCTCTAGGTATGTGGACATCCAGAATTGTCACAGAAGGGTTGTCACCCAAGGGTGAAAACCATTCTGAAGGGTGACAATTCTGGATGTCCACATACCTAGAGGGCAATTATTATTTTATTATACCGAAACAAAACTTACCATGTAAATTGACGCAAACAATATCTAAATTTTAAATTAAATTCAATGCTGCCAGTTTACAGTTTCAACCATCCCAGGGGGAGGGGGGGCTCATACTTTAGATTCCACAGAATCTACCTCTTTCCGTTTCTATCAAATACATTTCCAGTATTTTCACTGAAGCTTGGGTGACCTTTTTGTGTTTTCTGCATCTTTGTCATACATTATTAATAACAAGTCCGCTTCCGACGAACTGCAAAAAAACGACTGGCCGCCATTTTTATTGTTTACCAAATGTTCTGTTGTACAAGTTGTTTCCCTTGTACCGGGTTATCACTGGGTGATAATAGTATTATCACATGGCTGTGAAAGGTTATCACATGGCAGTGAGAGGTTGTCACACGCTGACAGTGATTCTGTGGGAAATATCTCATTTATTACATGTCATGTGATTGGAAAACATCCAATGAAAAGTGTTTTAATATATGTGAGGTATAATAATCAAGTTTATTGGCTACAATGTACTAGGAGTTCTTATGTTATTCTTTGGTGTATACTATCATATTTATTTATAGATAAAACAAATATAATAAACAAGAACCATCTCTTGAGAGTCAAATACAACCCTAAAATTTAATGTTTTCCTGTGACCTTGACTTTTACAATATTACCTTGGTTCAAGGTCAAAAAGAAGATTGACAGTCTTTATAAATCCTTAATTGAAATTGAGCTCACAGCATATCTGTGCATGTAATTCAATGTCATCTTGAGAAAAAAACTCGCAACAAATCGGGCACTCTACAAAGTCTGGTGTGTTTGAATATCTATTATCTGGCACAATTGCCGAAACATAATCATCATCATCAACAAAAGTGGATTCACTTTGACTATAGAGAGATCCAGCATTCACAGACGAAGGTATGTCATTTAGGCCCGAGTGTCTAGACCTTTCATTAACAGACGAAGGGGTACTTGTAGGACTTGAGTATCCAGACCCATTGTTCATAGATGATGATCCAACAGTTGTACATGAGTATCTTGATGATTGCGATGAAACACTGGAACTCTGACATGAACCAACTCCTGAAATGTAGAAATAAGTAGTAAATTATTACTGTAGATATTTGTATAGTCAAAAAGAGTTTACTGTCTAAAAAAGTGCTCTGGTAGTAGAAGAAGCTATCAAACAACTCCGGTAGAAGAAGAGGCTATCAAACAACACTAAGAAACTACAGAAAGCTTCTACAGAAAATGATGACACTAGTGGCTAACCACGAGATGTCCCAAACAACGAAAAATTAACACAATATATCAGTAGCAGGAAATATAGGCCAGATATAGTAAACTATATAATTAAAAGAAATTATCCCGAAATCTTCACTTCTGATTAATTGATAATCAATCTATTTTAAGTCTGTTGATTAATTTCTGATGCTTGATTCTGAAACTTTTATGATTGACACTTTTGATAAACACTAATTATCAACTGGATAAATAACAGAACAATTTTTATACCTGATGTTTCCATATTTGATATCTGTATATTTGAAATCTTTGTAGCAGCTCTACCACGTTCATGAGGATCTCCGTGTCCACAAACACCTCCTGGTCCATGGTCACCTCTTTGGCTGTAACCAAAAAAATTGAAGTTTAAGAGCTTTTAGTGAAAGCAAAATCCAAGCTGATAGTTATTTACAACACAAATTACCATCAGTAAAGTAAATATATGGCCTTTTTTTTCTATATATGGCCAGTCATAAATATCTATATAAATTTTAACTTTTTATCGTGAAGCAGGTTATACAAAAGTTTTTACACCACTGGTTTTGGGGGTTAAAAATAATAAATCAAAAAAATGTCAAAGCCATTTCTTATAATTTAATTCAAGAATAATTTTGCAATAATATTTATAATTTAAATGACAAATGTTTTTAAAACTTTACATTCAAATTGCCACTATCATATGGTGCATTAATACAAATGATGTCATTGACGTAATTTACCATTTTAATGTAAACACAACATACAAATAAATTGGGAATATAACCATTATCCGCTGGGGAAAAAATATGTTTTATTGCAATAGGAATGTGCCCAAATTTTGGAAACAGAAATTTGCTTCAGTGAGATCACTGGCTACCATAGGGGTAAATAGAAAAAGAAAAATTTTGATCAATCAAACCAATTAAAATGTATTACCTAGCATTTTTTCTTCCCCTGCCTCTCCTTGTTGAAGCATTAACCTCTTTTTTATTGTCATTGCTGCCACATCTTGATCTTTTCCCATTACCGTTAGGAGAATCCCCACTTAACAGTCTCTTCCTAGTAGGGTGATTTTTAGTCTCTTTTATTATCACATCAGTTCTTGGACTAGCTGATGATAACCATTCATCATTGGTTGATTTTAAACAAGGACTATCTACAGCTGGACTAAAACTATTGCCATGTAAAGGTCCATTTTTCTTTACTTTTGTGACTTTGATACCATCAGGATCATTAAAACACTTTCGGTACTCTGAAGATTTACTTACAGTTAAAGAGCTTGAATCATCAACTAAATTTTTTTTTGAAAACATATCTTGTCCATTTTTAATATTCTTTTTCAATATAATTTCATTACTGGAACTATTTTCATTTTCTTTCATGACATTCCTTTTCCAATCAGGTGTCAGTTTCTGTTTAAAATCTTTTGAAACAGGTGACAGAGTTGACTCCCTTTGCCAATTGTAGCCATATTTATTTGGTTTTAACCTGACTAAATCCGATTTCGATGTATCACTTTGTGTTGCTTCACTAACATTTGTTTCTCCAGAATTTTCATTACTAAACTTTTCACATATGTGATCTCTGGCAAATTTCACAAATATTTTCTTCTCCTCTTGTGTTAATTTTCTTTTCTTCAATTTCTCAAATTTATGTCTGATGTCTGTTAAAAAAAATTAAAAATAGAAATTACAACTTAATGACTTGATCTCATATACCAAATACATTCACATACCGGGTCATTTATCAGAAACCATGTGCCATAGAAAAGAAAACATATACCACAGACCTCAAAACAATTAAGAAGTACATTCCAACCTGCCTTAAAGGTCACCTCTATATAAGGACCACGTGCTTATAAAGGCCAGTAGAATTGTACCCCAGTTGTTCTTTGATCCTTTTATTTGAACCTGATTATAAAGGCCACCTTCCCATAAAGGCCATTTTTACTGGTTCCCTTTGGTGGCCTTTATAGACAGGTTTGACTGTACTTAAATAAATTTGACACAAATATAACTCAATAATTAACGGACAAATTTGTGAGTTGAGTTGAATTGAGTAATGATGTTTAATGTCACAGTCAAAAAATACTTCACTTATATTGAGACGTCGCCACCTATAGGCCAAGTTGCAGAAATTTTGCTTGTGTGTTGTGCTGATGGTATTATACAGCAGGGTTCTTCATCATGCTAAGCCCACCGTGACACAGGATCTCATTTTAAGTTCCCATCCAAAAGAAACGTGACTTTCATTTTGTAATGCTGAGTGCTTGGGCTAAGAACAGTCACTACCCACTTTTAAGTCTTGGGTCAGAACCGGTCAGGGTTTGAACCCATGACCTACCTACGGAGCGAGCACTCTACCAACTGAGCTAATGCAGTGGTAGACAAATTTGTGCCAAGACAGATTGGCCAAATGGATTCATAAGTCATGACCCGATTTTTACTTGTCATGGAATTATGGTCTACAACAATAGGGCTCGGATGGTATGGACATGCCACGATACCATGGATACGATACATATCAGGATACACTGCTCGTGATATGATACGTATCACGATATATTGGTAAAACATGTGTATGCATAAGGCTCTTTGAAATATGTACATTATTTATTCTTACAGAGCTCCAGATAAGAATTGGACGTAAAGGGTCATTACCCCCTACTTATTTTCTAAATTGTATGCTGTAAAATCTAAAGAGTATTGATACTGTTGCTACCACTGTCTGACTTTTTGCGCACATAATAGCTTTTTTCACAGCAGACAATATTTTGTGATATGACGATCAACATAAAAGGTGAAAAGAAAATGATATAGGGTAAGATTTGAGACCAAAACTAATCTGGACCGTCATTTTAAAGTACAATTCCGGACCGAAATTGTCTCCATTATGTTTTCAATTTGTTTCATCGATCTTGATCATTATAAGGTTTCACAAATGTAAGCTTTATGAAAGCATGCCGACGAGTGATACTTGTTTACAAAATTATGGTTACACATTGTACTAGAAATATAAAGTATAGTGAGCAATTTCGTTGCGTTTTGGTACGCCTTTAATTAAATTTTAAAGCGTATTTTAAAAAAGTCATAGTGTATTTACACAGATACAACTCTTATTTGGGGCTGTTCTTAATGCCCTCAACCTGTCAACTCTGTAGTATGATGACATGTATCAACTACACAAGTTTCAGTTTCATATACAGGATGCCCAAAAGACTCCCATACATTAGAGTTTGAGTTTGAAGGAACTATAATATCAATTACTTAATCGGGAGTATCCATGTTGTTGTTTGACTGTCACATTGTTTCACTTCCAGTGTGTATGGAAGTCAAATTAAACAGGAAAAGTTTTGGAATTCAGAGTTGACGATGTAATTTAAGAAAGTTTAAATAATTTTTTATTTAAATTCCCATTACTAGAATACCCCTCTCCTTCCACCCATAATTAATTTCTTTATCAATTAAGAACATGTGCTTAAGTATTAACACTTCTCGTAAAAGTCTGTCAACTAAATTTCTAAAGGACAGCTGTAAACTTTGATGTTTGTATGTGTGCTTAAATGGCAAAATTAATACCAAGTATGTTTTGAAAAAAAAAAATTAAAAATAATAAATCTTAATTTTCTTAAATTGCTTTACTGGGTACAAGTTGTTTTGATGTAAAAATGAATGGGTACGAATTGTCTAAGGTTGGGTACGAGCTGTCCTGGGTACGGGTTGTCTTGGTTACTAGATGTCCAATTACGGTATCCCTTAAAGGCCACACCTATATAATGGCCATCTGCTTTTAAAAGCCAGTAAAATTTTATCCAAATCGCTCTTTTTTGTTGTTGTTACTTGAACCTGTATTTAATGGTCACCTGCCCAAAAAAGTCACATTTACTGGGTGTTCTTTTATTTACAGACAAGTTTGAATGTATTAAAATTAAAATGGTAAATATTTACAATATGACTGTATCTCTCTTCAATGAACAGAAGCAATTGTATTGCAATTCCTGTTGAAAGACAATAGGGGTCATGACCCCTGATGTGTATCAATTTTCCCGCATTATTACGTCACGTTCCGCACAGGGGGTCACGTGATCATGTGGGATACGCCGATCTTGCATGGCTAAAAACCCTATATCACACGAGCAGATATGGAAAAATAGCGCCAAGGTACAAAATATTTATTAAAAGAAAGAATTGTAAATATAAGAAATGACATTTCTGCTCATGGTATTTCAAGGGGTAATGAAAGATAGTGTGGCGTGTGCCAAATTCAAAAAGAAGGGTGAAAAAAATGAAGATCGAATTTGGTACGCGCCACACTATCTTTCATTACCCCTGGAAATACCATGATCAGAATGTCATTTCTTAAATAATGCTACCTGCTATGGTTACTCTGTCTAACTCATCTTTATCAATTTCAAAACTTGACAGGAAATCTGCAACTTCTTCTTCAAACTAAAAAAAGAGTGGAGTAATAATCCTTAAATAACCAGTTAACATTCTTTAATCTATATCAAGACAATTATTTTTGGAATGGTGGAGAAAACTTGAAGTGCTCAGAAAAGAACCAACCATCACAGGGCTTTGATTATTCACTCGTCCACTCATCCTGACGAGTGAAATGTGTACTGGGACGAGTGATGTTGTTATTGTACTCGTCACGGTGCCGAGTTAAATTTATCAAACATATACATCATGGGCATGTTACAATTCATAAACAACAGACAATTTAGTATGGGTCGGGAAAATCGTCTATAAGGAGATCAATTGTAACAATCTGGGCCCCTTTGTAAAAATCTTGTCGTTCTGTTACAAGCGTGAATAAACATGTGCATCATATGTGCAAACCGTTTCGCATTCGGAAGTCACTTAGTGCAAAGTAAAATCCAATGGATGTTCCGAATATTATTTGACTGTGCTGAGTGGTTTTCTTATTCAACTAGGCACTGTGCTAAGTGGAATTAAAAATTCTATCTTAAGGCCTGCATCAGTAAGCAAACTTGAAACCTTTTCATCTTAGCCATATTCAAACCTAGGCAGTGAGAGAGTAGAGTAAGGTGTTTAATGTGCCAGTCAAGAATATTTCACTTATATTGAGGCATTACCAACAAAGGTGCAGAAATTTTCCCCGAGTGTTGTGCTCATGGCATTATATAGCAGGCTTCTTCATCTTGTTGCCACGTCTACTGTGACACAGGACCTACTTTATTTTAAGTTCCCCTCCAAAAGAACCGTGACTCATTTCATAATGCCGAGTGCTTGGCGAAAGAACATTCACTACCCACTTTCATGTCTTGGGACAGACATGGTGGGAGTTCAAACCCATGACCTCCAACTCACAGACCGAGCACTCTATACCAGCAATCCATCAATAGACATTACCTGTGGTCCATATTTCTGTATAAGGTGATTGGAAAACAAAGCTGGCCTATTTCCAGGATTATCTTTAAGTTTTGGCGTATTTTTGGCCTCAGAAGCTGCCAATACTAGCTTTGCTGTTCTTGACAATGCGTCATGATGTTCAGTTCCATGTTCAGATGATCCAGCTATTTTCATTAATCTGGACTTCAAGACATCTGCAGATGATTTACTGTAACAGACAGGGAGCATATCTATCAATATAACAAAAACAGTCCCAGACCCATTGATTTACATTGATACCTTGATATTTAAACTGTAGACCTTGAGCAAATCTATCAATCTAGCAGAAACAGGGGCCAAAATTCACCAGGTCCTAGGTCAGGGACCCATTGATTTTACTAGGTACCCTTGACAGGGAGCCAATCTATAAATATAACAGCAACAGAATTATAAATTTCCCAGGTCCAAGGTCCCAGACCCATACCCTTGACAGGGAGCAAATCTGTCAACATACCAGAAACATAGGTCAAAATTTCCCAGGTCCAAGGTCAGGGACCCATTGATTTTACATTGGTACCCTTGACAGGGAGCAAATCTATCGATATAACAGAAACAGGGGTCTAAATTGCCCAGGTCCAAGGTCCAGGACCCACTGATTTTAAATTGGTACCCTTGACAGGGAGCCAATCTATCAATATACCAGAAACAGGGGTCAAAATTAGCCAGTTAAATCTTTTTTTGAAACATAAAGACATGGAAGGAGATATCCGGATACGATAAAAATTGGAAGAAAACACACTGGATCCGTACAATCGTAAGCTTTCTGTAAGAACTATGGAAAAATCGTAAAGGTTGATAGGTCTGTGATTATGTAGATGATAAAATCATTACAAAAAAATGTACAACATGCATAAAAATTTTAAATCTGGACAACTGCCTTGAAATTTTAAAAATTCACCAATTTGGGAAAATTTGGGAAACATGTATAATTCTAATGAGCCAGATGGACAGACCTGTTTATTTTTTACTCTATATCATGCTAAAGTCATTTGAGAAATGACAGGAATGACAGGTGTCATATAATCAACAAAGACATTTAAGTGACAGCCATTGCTAATTACCATGACTGCAAACAGAATGAACTCCTAGTAATAAGACATGATTATCTATTACATGCATCACAACTACTGTCCGAGTCACTGTGTTTATGACAATGAATTACACTTTATTTCCATAGAAAATCAAACAAACTTGAACAATGTTTGATATTGTTCACTTACTTGAGGCTAGTCGTAACTGAAAATCTGTATGAAGATCCATGATTGTCATAAAGTATTTCTGTAAAAAGAAAATTGTTGGTGCAATGGGGATTTTACAGGGCGGAAATGGCAATGTTTACATAGGAACTGATATCCTTGATGATGTCTTACATCATTTGCGCGACATGATCTTCCATTTGCCTGGTTTTTCAACATGTAAAATCCTCATCGTGTTAATGTTTTACTCTGTGAAGAAATATTCTTTGATAATCCCGGATGTGCATAGAGATTTGGTGTTACAACTAGATACAAGTTAGGTAAAAAAATATCAATCTTATTCAAGTTAAATTGGTTGTCTATGGGAATAAAGTGTAATTCACTGTCACAGTGATTTGTCCAATACGGTATAGCTCTGTATATGTCGCCCCAGTAGATACGTCACACCCCATACCTGAGGATATCGAGCCCAGTATTTTCTAAAGGCCATCTACATAGGTCATAGCCAAATATTTGTCAGAGAAAATTCAAGATTTGTTTTGATTTGTTTGTCAAGCCGTTTATTTTCAATTCCATGACAACTCATACCTACCTTAATCAGTTATTTATTTATTTCATTTCAAAGACTTTATTGCTCAAATTTATTTAAAAAAATATCTCAAATAATAATAACGAAAATACAATAAAGAGCAAAATTTATTTTAAACTTGAAAATTACAGTAAATTCTGGTTTGTCGTTCTTCAAAAATGCCTTGAAAATCTGAATCAGATTATCAAAATATTTTAATGTCCGCTAGTTAAATCCCATTGCATTTTAAAATATTAAAATTTAGTAAAAAAAAAAAAAGTTGTGATGTATCTATGGAAATATACAGTAGTTTAACTGGTTCTGGTATTTCCAACATTTAGCTTACCTTTGAAAAGTCCGACCAAAAAAGTGATTCTGTATTGATCTCATGAAATATACGATAGTTCAACTGGTGATGGTATTTCAACATTTAGCTTACCTTTGAAAAGTCCGACCAAAAATGTGATTCTGTATTGATCTCATGAAATATACGATAGTTCAACTGGTGATGGTATTTCAACATTTAGCTTACCTTTGAAAAGTCCGACCAAAAAAGTGTTTCTGTATTGACCTCACAGATTTTGTTTTGTCTAATTTGTCATTGTGTCCATCTGTCTTTACATCTTTAGAATATATTCTAAAAAAGCACAGTCCAAATTGAACATCTTTTCTAAATGGTTGCCGACAAATCACTTGAATTCTATCCCACTTCTGCTGGCGTAAATCTTCACTTAAATCTTCTGAAAGAAGAAGAAACAAGAATAAAGTGTTAATATGACATATATACCCCTGCTTCATTTATGATAGATTGATTGAATGATGTTAACTCTCCCACTCAAATTTATTTCATTTATATTAAGGCGTTACCAGCTAGAGATGAACCGCAAACATTGCCTTCACAAACACCTAAACTCTATGCTTTGTGTTTAAAGGTAGAATTTTAGATACAAGTAATCATCATTGAAAAACCAAAAAGAGCATAAAATAAAATACAAAATCTACAAACTTTACAATTTTGCAATTTCTAGTTTTTATTATCCTACAGGGATCTTTCACCCCATGTTGGGAATGGGGCCAGAGCCATTGGAGTTGGGAAATTAAGCAGTGTTTTAGCTCATTTTGGGAAGATTTAACAAGATAATTTTAGTGTCATTTTGGCTACATGAGTTAGAATTTTAGAGTCATTTTGGCTACTTGAGTTAGAATTTTAGAGTCATTTTGGCTACTTGAGGTAGAATTTTAGAGTCATTTGGGTTACTTGAGTTAGAATTTTAGAGTCATTTGGGCTACTGGAGTTAAAATTTTAGAGTCATTTTGGCTACTGGAGTTAAAATTTTAGAGTCATTTCAGCAACTGGAGTTTTGAGTTATTTGGGCTACTGGAATTAGAATTTTAAGACTCATTTCAGCAACTGTGGCTAGAATTAAAGACTCATTTCAGCAACTGGAGTTAGAATTTCTGTTTCATTTGGGCTACTGGAAATAGAATTTTTGAGTCATTTGAGCTACTGGAATTAGAATTTTAAGACTCGTTTCAGCAATTGGAGTTAGAATTAAAGACTCATTTCGGCAACTGGAATTGGAACTTCAGGACTTATTTTAGCAACCGGAGTTAGAATTTGAGTCATTTGGAGCTACTGGAGTTAGAATTTAAGACTTATTTCAGACATGTGACGATGTAAAACGTCACCATCAATTTGTACCACTTGGCCTTAAGACTCATTTCGGCAACTGGAGTTAGAGTTTTTGAGTCTTGGAAATAGAATCTTAACTCATTTCAGCAACTGGAGGTAGAATTTAAGAGACAATTGGGCTACTGGAAATAGAATCTTAACTCATTTCAGCAACCAGAGTTAGAATTTTATTGTCATTTGGTTACTGAACTTAGAACTTAAGACTTATTTCAGCAATTGGAGTTAGAATTAAAGACTCATTTCAGCAACTGGGGGTAGAATTTAAATGTCATTTGGTTACTGGACTTAGAACTTGAGACTTAAGCAATTGGAGTTAAAATTTAAGACTCATGCCAGACACATGATTTCTAAAAGTAAGTTACCATTATTAAACATTCTGGACCTTGTATGATTTGTTCCAGTTCTACACTCAACAGGGTTCATAAAGCTGACAGTTGGTAAAATTGTTAGGTATTTTCTGTCTTGTGGCCAGTCTGATCTTCCCACTAGAACTTCTAATGAAGCACACCATTCTACACCTACTCATATATAATAAAAAAAATATCATAAATTACACATTATATCAGTGTTAATTTCACGGTACTTGCAATTGACGGATCGCAGGCCACACCCACTATGTTCCAACAAAGGGTCGACATGCTTAAATTACATGCAAAAAGAATGAAAACCCCTGCCTGAATTGTGCGGTTTCAGGGATTTATCAGGGTCTTTTGAGAAAAGGCCCTAAACTAAAAATTGGGAAAAACTATCAACTTTTTGCGCATTTTGGGAAAACTTTGACATCATCACATTTTGCCGGTTTACTTTCAATCTCTATGTCAGAAGTCGGTTTACTTACGGTCTTGGAAGCCTTTGATGTAGAAGCGGTATTTTCATCTTGCTTTGCAGGTGTCATTTCTAGAATCTTTTCACTTGATTTTGCATCCTCCCTCTTGAGGCGCTTTGTGTAATACTTGCTGTTATGTGATTGGGTTTTTTTCAGAATTTGCTCTCGTTTTCATTTAAAAACAACACAATTTTCTAATTGGGAATTTTCTCAGATGATTTTGGGAAAAAATCTATGTTTTTCCTATTGGGAATGGGGCCGAATTTCGGCCCTAAATAGGCCCTTGATAAATCCCTGGGTTTAATGACACCAATGACACTAGAATGTTATTATTTGCCATGATGCTGCTTTGGTACCGTGATGGTGGCCAGTGTCGGAACATTGTGGGCATGGCCAGCGATACGTTAATTCCTCATCAGAAGTGCTTGGACTAAAATTGTGAAACCATAACTTTTTAAGGAGTTGATAAATCTTGCTTAACCACATTTAGCTAAGGAAATGCTTTGCATGAGGGGGTATATTTGATTGATTGAATTAGATTTTACATCCAAGTCAATATTTTCACTTATATCGAGACATTACAAGCTATAGGTGAAATGACAGAAAATTTTACCTTTGCAGTGTGTTCAGGGCATGCGCAGTGCAGGGAGGGTTCTTAAATGTTGAGTAGTGGTGTTTAACCTCCCAGTCAAAAAATATTTCACTTATATCGAGACTTCGTCAACTTTAGGTGAAAGTGCAGAAATTTTGCCTGATCATTGCACTGATGGCATTATACAGCAGGGTTCTTTAGCGTGCCAAGCCCATCGTGACATGGAACCTTGATTATTTTAAGTTCCCATCCGAAAAGACCGACTTTCATTTTGTGATACTGAGTGGTTGGTGAAAGAACAGTCAGCGGCCGGGGATCAAACTCAAGACCAACCACATACAGAACGAGCACTCTACTAACTGAGCTACCGCAGTGGTGCCTTATATCCATAGAGGATATAACACAAAAGCAGTCATGTGACAAACACTACGTCACAAACACATCATATATGACATATCAGTTCTCATCTCGTTCACTCAGGAAGGAGGATGTGCTTGTGTGCACTGACAAAATAATTACTAAATGGAGGATAAATTAGAAGATTTGAAAGACTCTGTAAACAACAGAATCAACAATCTTGAACGTAAGTTGGATTTGGCATTACAAAGACTCAGTTTGCCTTCCAATCCATTAAGTTCACCACAATCTAGTAGGGGTTGAGGGGGTGGTTGGAGGGTTCGTGTTCTGTTACTTTACCTATATCCATAGAGGATATAACACAATCTTCATTTAGCTGAAACACTGCTTCAATCTGACCAGTTCTGTTATTATGATGAGATAACCATTTCTTTATAACCCCTTCAGATTTTGTCAAATTACTAACTCTGTGATGGTCATCCTGTCAACAAATAAGCAGAGCTATGAACATATTTATCAAGTTGGGGCTCTTACCCCAAACCAGAGAAATCATTCCATTTAGAGTGAAACATGTCTGGAATTTCCAATAATAATTTTCATGAATTTTGAATTTCAACATTTTTCTTTCAAAATTACACTTCCTCACATAAAATCCAACACTTTTTGGTGTATAAAATTTATTGCCACATCGTTGTTACGGGGAAAAAAATCTTATAAAATATATCAAATCAAAGTAAAAACATTGCAAGTGCCTGTGCCTGACCCAACCAGATAAACCTGAGCTACAGTTAACAGCCAATGGGAAACATTTAACTTTTCAAACTATTTTTGATAAATTGATAATAAAGTTATTATGGGCATATTTCGTAAAACTCAGGGGCATAATTTAAACAAACCTGTGACGTAAAAGAAACCACAAACTTGAGATTAACTGGAGCCATTTCAAGTTCTCTTGATAATTGAAATATCGCGGGAGAAACCGCGTTCTCGTCTACAAACTTATTACTTCCCCTGAATGTGATGTCTTTTATGTCGTCAATAAAAAGTGTTCGTATAAGAAGGGGTATAAAATGTGTAGGCGGGCTGGCAAAATCTTACACCCAATTTTCAATGATCTCTATTTCAACAAATGTCTATTGGATTCTTATAATATTTACACATAATATTGGGCATGATCTCAATTTTTAAAATGTATTTTGATTTTTAAAAAATATTTGATATTTTTGAAGTTATTACAAAAAATATGGGCTACACTTTTTTCAATCGGTCAAAATTCATCCGAGACTGGATAACAAAATTTTACAACCCAATTTTCAATTATCTATATTTCCATTAATATGTATTGGATTTATATAGTATTTTTACATAATATCGGGCATGACCTAAATTTTTAAAATATGTTTTTGATTTAAAAAAATATTTAATAGTTTTGAAGTTATTAAAGAAAATACGGGCTACACTTTTTCCAATCGGTCAAAATTCATGCGAGGTAGGACGAGTGAGGTTTGAACATTGATCGATATCTCTTCACATGATTATGCTTGCCTATTAAAATTTACAACAAATACGCGGTGGATATGTATCTTTGATACCACCAAATGGTACTTCCTATAATGCAGTGGTTTTCTTTTTATAACCGATTGTTTGTGACATTTGATTGTTCTATAAGTACGACGCCATAAGTTATTTTTCTGTAAATCCCTCCTGTGTAATGGTGAACCTGTCGTGCCTTGATCAAAGATGGCGGCGTACTTATCGCAATTAAAGAACAATAAACTGTCACAAACAATCGTTTATAAAAATACAACAACTCCATTATAGGAAATACCCTTTGTTGCTATTAAAGATATATATCCGCCGCGTATTTGTTGAAAAATTTAATAGGCAAGCATAATCATGTGAAGAGATATCGATCAATGTTCAAACCTCACTCGTCCTACCTCGCATGAATTTTGACCGATTGGAAAAAGTGTAGCCCGTATTTTCTTTAATAACTTCAAAAATATCAAATATTTTTTAAAATCAAAAATATATTTAAACAATTAAGGTCATGCCCAATATTATGTAAAAAAAATTATAAAAATCCAATAGATATTTATTGAAATATAGATCAATGAAAATTGGGTGGTAAAATTTTGTTATCCTGCCTCGGATGAATTTTGACCGATTGAAAAAAGTGTAGCCCATGTTTTTTGTAATAACTTCAAAAATATCAAATATTTTTTAAAAATCAAAATACATTTTAAAAATTGAGATCATGCCCAATATTATGTGTAAATATTATAAGAATCCAATAGACATTTGTTGAAATAGAGATCATTGAAAATTGGGTGTAAGATTTTGCCAGCCCGCCTACACATTTTATACCCTCTCTTCGTATAACGTATAAATGTATTCGGATTTTTGGAAACGGTGTCAAGTCATGAGTTACTCAGCCTCTGGACCAAAAATAGCATAGGAGAAACTTAAGTTTCCAGATACCCTATAAGGTATAAACAAAATAGTATTGACAAATTATGTATGTTCAAATATATACTTTAAGTATTTACTCAATGTATAACTTTTGCATAGTTGGCATTTCCCAAAAACGGGAAATAAAATGGTACTGTATACTTTGTAGAATTTTTTGACGTTTTGTTACGTCAGCTCTTAAATTGTTTGCACTTTATCAACTGTCTACCGGGTATTACGCAGTTACGACACTGACTGACTTAACCCGACAGTTAACTATTACTTGGTTATTTGTCAGTCAGGTTCAGGGATTGTGCCAAACCACGACAAGAAGAATATTAATGTAACGGGAAAGAGAAAAAAATGGAGTCCCTAGAAATACCGGATCGGCGGGCAATTACCGAATCGGCACCGGATCGGCACTTGTTTTAAGTCATAGTAATAATTTTTTAGCTTTATATGATGCAGATATTAAATACAATTCATAAAAAAAAAATTTAAATAGAAATTGTTTATTTTTCACCCATTTTAGTGCCGATTCGGTAATTACACGCCGATCCAGTAGGACTTCAGTATATTACTATTAGCTTATGATCTACGTGCTGTATATAGTGTACATTTACCTGGTCAAGCCTAATTCAATTACCTGTTGCAATTCTTCATTAATACAGCTATTTTTATTATATTATTGCGATAAACATGAATTATGAAATAGTTCTTTATATTTTAGTGCTGATCCAATGGGTGTTCAATGTGTAAAACTGTAATTATATTTCATTCAGAGGATTTTGCCGCTGTCAAAAAATTGACATCGTTGCCCAGTCTAACCACGTGGAGGTATCCTCTTTAGAGCCATAATTTAGAATTTTTGATTAAAAAAACCAAAGTTTCGAAATATCATTGAACATTTTAAGATGTATTTCTAATATATAAATTTTGTAAATTAAAATGTTAATCGAGTCGTGTTCCTCTACATCTGTACCGTCAAGGTTATTAGCGTGGTCAGGAATTGTCTCGGTCATTTCAATAATAACTTCAATAATTATATTGACCCTGTGTAATATAACAGACTTCATAGTCCAGTCGAGAATATTTCACTTATCAGGACTAAAATATATCAATGGGATTAATATTATTTCTCTAGATCCCAGTGTATATAACTTGCATAGTCATTCATCACGATATGTGGATATATAATATATACAGGTGGATAATACATAGTATTGCCCAACTGTTATATACTGATGTCCTACTGGATCGGCGTGTAATTACCGAATCGGCACTAAAATGGGTGAAAAATAAACCATTTCTATGTAAATTTTATTTTTTATGAATTGTATATACAGGGTTCTAAATTAGGCACGCATACTCGCTAATAGCTTGTAGATCTGCCGAATAGCGAGTGGAAATAAAAGCCACTCGCATAGTTGAGCGAGTGAATAAAAACAGAAGCGAAATCATAAACAATCTACTTTTCAATTAACTGTCACATTGTATGTTCCAAATGAAATTTAAAACGAAAAAAAAAAAAAAAACGAAAAGCGGCCGAAATAAGTCATATTGTCTGGGCATCTCTATCTTAAACAAATTCGGATTACTCGGGCATATACGTCAATGTATAATATTAGGTTTCCCGGAACACGTGGCTACGATTGGCTGTTTAATTTGGTCTTCGTCTCTGATTCGTTGTTTAAAATAGACCAGTGGAAATCCCATTACCGTCATGCTTTACTGTAGCACGTGAATAAAAAAGTAAAAAAAAAAAATGTCGCAAAAGTCCATTACAAATTTTTTCAAACGGCCGTCGGATAAATCCAATAAAGTGACGGTGCCAGTACATCAAAAATATCAAACCTAGGGGAGCTCTGAAAAGGCAGTGACTGCAAGCCTGAAAACGGTCAAGAAATGGCTATTAAAACTGTTTCATAAATTTTAACTTAGTCATTTTTCATTTTAGCTAGTGAATAAAAATTGTACAAGCTAATTTTTGCTAGTGGTAATTATCGCTAAAATCGAACCCTTGATATAATATCTGCATCATATGAAGCAAAACAATTATTACTATGACTTAAAACAAGTGCAGATCCGGTGCAGATTCGGTAATTACACTCCAATCCGGTAATTCTAGGGACCGGAAAAAATGCAGTGTCGGACCGGGGATCGAACCCAGGACCTCTCGCACTATAGGCGAATGCTCTACCAATGAGCTACCCAGACAGCTACATTCCTCCCTTTTTAGCTCACCTGGCCTAAAAGGCCATGTGAGCTTTTGCCATCACTTTGCGTCCGTCGTCGTCGTCGTCGTCGTCTCCGTCGTCCGTCCGTCGTTAAAGATCAACTCCTCAGAAACCACTGGGCCATTTGCAACCAAACTTTGTCACAACAGTCCTTGGGTGGTCTACTTTAAAAATTGTGTCCGACATGTCCGAACCTAATCCAAGATGGCCGCCAGCGGGTAACATAGATTAACATTGGACCCTATGGGAAAATATGTTCAAAGATATTTTTCTCTGAAACTACTGAGCCAATTGGAACCAAACTTGGTCACAGTAGTCCTTAGATGGTACCTTCTGAAACTGGTGATTTTTAAGTCTGCACCTAATCCAAGATGGCGGCCAGCGAGGAACATAGGTTAACATTGGACCCTATGGGAACAATATCAAAGATCTTTTTCTCTAAAACCCTTTAGCCAATGGGAACCAAACTTGGCCACATAGTTTTTGGATGGCCCCCTATAACATTGCGGTTTTTGAGGGCCACACCAAATCCAAGATGGCCTCCAGCGGAGAACATATTTTAACATTGGACCTTATGGGAAAATACGTTCAAAGATATTTTGCTCTGAAACTACTGAGCCAATTGGAACCAAATTTGGTCACAGTAGTCCTTAGATGGTACCTTCTGAAACTGGTGTTTTTTTAAGTCTGCACCTAATCCAAGATGGCGGCCAGCGAGGAACATAGGTTAACATTGGACCCTATGGAAACAATATCAAAGATCTTTTTCTCTAAAACCCTTTAGCCAATGGGAACCAAACTTGGCCACAATAGTTTTTGGATGGCCCCTATAACATTGCGGTTTTTGAGGGCCACACCAAATCCAAGATGGCCTCCAGCGGAGAACATATTTTAACATTGGACCTTATGGGAAAATACTTTCAAAGATATTTTGCTCTGAAACTACTGAGCCAATTGGAACCAAATTTGGTCACAGTAGTCCTTAGATGGTACCTTCTGAAAACAGTGTTTTTTTAATTCTGCACCTAATCCAAGATGGCGGCCAGCAGGGAACATAGGTTAACATTGGACCCTATGGGAACAATATCAAAGATCTTTTTCTCTAAAACCCTTTAGCCAATGGGAACCAAACTTGGCCACAATAGTCTTTGAATGGCCCCCTACAACATTGGGGTTTTTAAGGCCGCACCAAATCCAAGATGGCTGCCAGTGGAGAACATATTGTAACATTGGACCTTATGGGAAAATATGTTCAAAGATATTTTTCTCTAATACCACTGAGCGAATTAGAACCAAACTTGGTCATAGTAGTCCTTAAATGGTACCTTCTGAAACCGGTGTTTTTTTAAGTCTGCACCTGATCCAAGATGGCCGCCAACTGGGAAAATAGGTTAACATTGGACCCTATGGGAACAATATCAAAGATCTTTTTCTCTAAAACCCCTAAGCCAATTGGAACCAAACTTGGCCACAATAGTCTTTGGGTGGCACCCTACAACATTGGTGTTTTTGAGGGCCACACAAAATCCAAGATGGCCGTCAGTGGAAAACATTTTTAACATTGGACCCTATGGGAAAATAAGTTCATACATATTTTTCTCTGAAACTACTGAGTCAATTGGAACCAAACTCGGCCACAATAATCATTTGGGTCTTTACATTTGGTATTTTAAAATAACATCTGCATTTAAAAATCAACTCCTGTGAAACCACTTGGCCAATTGCAATGATATTTGGTATGTGTCTTAGTCTTGGAGAGTACATGTCAGTCTGCCATATGACTTTTGTCTTTGACCTAAACTTAACCCTCCAGTGACTATGTTGAACTTTTTGGATTAGTTTAGTTTCTCTAAATCTCAAATACTACAATGGTAGGTCAATGATATTTGGTATATAGCTTGATCTTGGATAGTACATCAGTCAGACTGCCTTATGGCTTTTGTCCTTGACCATAATTTCATGGTCCATTGACCAGTTTTTGGATAAGGAAAATTTCTCAGGTATTATACATGAAAAGTCGATGATACTTGGATGTATTGTCTCAAAATTTTGAAATATGGTTTAGTTTTGAAAGGAAAAATATTGAAATTTTGTGATAGAAATAAATATTGTGTAATAAATTTCAAGCATTTATTTAAACATTAGACAATCTGTTGATTTTCATTCTGCAACAACTCTACCTAGGTGAGCTATACAGGCTCCTGGGAGCCTCTAGTTTTTCGATTCAACTCCCTTGAATTGAAACAACCAGGTTCCACCCTGGGACCAACCTATTGGTCGGCCACTTCCCAGGGTCGGACAAGCCCCCAAATGTAACAGGAAAAAATGCAGGGTCGGACCGGGGATCGAACCTGGGACCTCTCTCACTATAGGCGATTGCTGTACCACTGAGCTGCCCAGACCACTACATTAAAAAGTAATAAATTTATAACATTTAATTTATTGTATATATTTAAGTTTAACAGTATGTATAAATTGATATTGTAACAGTAAGGAGAAAAAATGCAACGTCAGACCGGGTATCAAATCCCGGACCTCCCACACTATAGGCAAGTGCTCTACCACTGCGCTACCAAGACCGCTACATTCCTCCCCTGTTATTTTTTTTTTTTTTTTTAGTTTCCCACCATCCCAAGTGGGAAATCTGACCCAAATTCCCTTGGATGGACATTGGCTACCACATTGCCAGTCCATCATTTCCCAGGGCCACACTGGCCACCAAACTAACAGTAAGGAGAAAAAATGCAGGGTCTGACCAGGGATCAAACCCAGGACCCTGTTAAAGCATGGGAATTTATTGTCCGATATGGGAGATATTATTTTTAGATGAACTGTTAAAGTGTAAAAAGTTTTGTCATGACATATGATGAACCGTTAAAGTGTAAAAAGTTGGAACTGTCATGACATATGAAATGTAATTACATACTGAGCTACCAAGACCGCTACATTCCTCCCCTGTTAATTTTTTTAGTTTCCCACCATCCCAAGTGGGAAATCTCACCTAAATTCCCTTGGATGGATATTGGCTACCACATTGCGAGTCCTTCATTTTCCAGGGCTACACTGGCCACCAAGCTAACAATAAGGAGGGAGAAAAAAATGGTTGGACCGGGATCAAACCCAGGACCCTGTTAAAGCATGGGAATTTATTGTCCGATATGGGAGATATTATTTTTAGATGAACTGTTAAAGTGTAAAAAGTTCTGCCATGATATATGAAATGTAATTATCATATGGGTGAATAGTTCTAATTTATATTTCTAATTTGATATTTTATGTTAAAACTGGTATTCTTTAAAAATCAACAATTAACAAAAAGAACTCTTATAGGCAAACAACATTGACCTGTCCGTTTGACCTTTCATTAGGAATATTCATATAGAAGGATCCACCGAAAACATGGGTAGTTTTAAGACTTGGATCCAAAATTAATGCATATATATGGCACAGGTATGCACTATGGAGTAAGTATTTCTCAAGATATATACAAAATAAACACCTGTGCTCCCTATATATATATGTTTTCGTTTCACAATAAATATTTAAATGAAAGGTCAAGCACACAGGTCAAAGTTGTTTACCTACTGGTATACATGATTGTAAAGATAAAAATTGATGTTTGTTTTTAATCATTCATCAAGGTATGAACTATTAAAACAGGCTTGGGCAAATCATCCATTAATCACTTTACAATTTAAGTGATTTGCCCCAGCCTGCCTTCAGGATTTATAGTCATTTCGTACCATGACCATTTCGTACCATATCAACTACCATTTCGTACTATGTCCATTTTGTACCATAATCTGTGACCATTTTGTACCATACACTCAAGCCATTTTACCATATACAGTAAAACCTCGATTCATCGCCACCATTTTTTCAGTCAAGTTTTGGCGTTATAAAGGGGTTTGGCAATAACTCGAGGGAGGCCCATAAAGAAAAACATAAACAAAATGGATTTTGGGACTTCAAAATAGTGTGGCGATAAGCGAGGTGGCAAAGTTATCGAGGGGCATTATAAAGAGGTTTTACTGTATATTACCACTACATAGCTACCATTTCGTACCATATGATAGTGAAGTGTTACCAATTTCTACAATAAATTTCGTTCACATACACAGTGAAAGTCTCTCTCTCTCTCTCTCTCTCAACGTAGTTCTTACATGATAGTACAGTTCATCTGGTATCAGTATAATGGACTGGGGAGGGGTATGCTTGTCTGCGACGTACTGACTGTGAGCTAGCATGTTAAAGTCTCCCTGAGTGCCTGCTAGTACAAGGCTGACTATACAATACACTTGCACTTCACATGCATACAAGAACTTGTTCATAGATTAATCCATAGAGATTAATAAAATAGTTATCACAAATAGCTGAAAAATTGCTGATGTGACGTTAAGCAACATTCAACCAACCAATCATACTTTGATGAAGAATTAATGTTAATTGAAATCATATAAGTGTTCTTTTTTGTAAATGTTAAGGCCAGTAAAAATTTATCCCAATTGCTCTTTATTCATATTTTTTCTGGTCACCTACCCTTATAGACCACTTCAATGGTCCCCTTTGTTGTCCATTATAGACAGATTTGACTGTATATTAAAAATTATCTATATTAAAAATATGTTTCAGATTTGAATGTTTCTGTTATGAAACGGAGTTCTGAGTCCAATCATGACACTGATAAAAAAATTAATGTTGAACTTCCAGCAAAAATGCAACGATCCATTAGAAGCACTAATTGGGTAAGTCGGGGTTAGCTCTGTCATTCGCCAATTTAGCCAGTCACTAATTTTCATGAATTCTGGTTAAAAAAGAATTTGGCTAATTATTATCATGATTATTGCTTTGAAATTTTTATCAATTTCATTATTAGACAAAAATCACTGCTTTTTACTTTTTTACTTGACAATTTACAGTTGGGGTTTTCTACAATTTGTTTACCTTTTAAAAATGTGTGTACCAGATACAAAATAGGGTTGGCAGCTCTGATAGTTAGTTTGTCTCATAAATGTCTGTGGGCAAACCCTGGCCCATTAGTTTTAATATTGAGCTTTGTATAAATCCACGTCTACCTCTTTCTCATTTATTTTTTTCATTGATTATTAATACTGATCTTTTCAAATAAAACACAATTGAACTCTGGGATATTATTTTCCCAATTGAGACTTGCTGAGTCTAGTTGTAGTTGTTTTGTGTTAAACAGGATTTGTACCATGAAGCTAGAGATGGTAACCTTGACAGAGTTCAGGAGCTGATCACTCAAGGAGCCAATGTTAACAATCAAGTTGGAGAGGTATGTGGAAATCTTCCCTCTGTCACAGAGTGGTGTCGGTGTTTTATTTACCATTTTTGAGAATGGGGCCATGGTTTGTGCAATTGGGAATTTTACTGCCATTTTGGGACATTTTTATGTTGCTAAACATCATCACAGTTAACAATAATGACTAATGTGTATGAAAAAATAATTTTTTGAGTTTTTTTTTATGATAATACTTTGAATTATGTGCCTTTTTTACAGCAATGCTGTTGTACATGTTTTTTATTTGACTTCCAGCAGATCGTAAATTTTGATCATGAATACATTTAATTGTCACCCTTAGTACTGTATTGACATATTGATTATCATTTTTTACCCTCAGTTAAAACACATTCAGGTTAATAATTGCTGTATTATTGCGTTTGAGATCACAAGGGGTAATTTTATTTGTAAATAATTTTCTTTACCAATCCAGATATAGAGCAATTTATGATTGGAAATTTATAGTCAAAATTTGGGAAATTTCCTGTCTTTTTGCAAAATTTTGGTAATGAGGCAGACGAAATTTGACCCCAAATTAAGCCAAAAAAACTTACTGGTTGTAAAGGCAGTATTTTTGCATGCCTCAAATGACTACCCAATAATGGTACAGTCAAACCTGTCTATAAAGGTCACCAAAGGCAACCAGTAAAAGTGGTCTATGTAGCAGGTGGCTTTTACTGGTTAAAATAATATAAATAAAGAACATTATTGGGACACATTTATACTGGTCTTTATTAGGGGTGGGTATTGGGAAAAAAATATATTGCAATACTTGAGAAAATATTGCAATACATATTGCAATATATTGCAAAGTTAATGAATGACTTTGAAACAGCCGAACCGGCATCCAAGTTTGGGTGATGGCGGCGAAGTAAGATTACTTGTACCCCCAGCATATTTAACGTCTGCATTACAGACAGTGCATGCTGCTATATTTTCATTAATAGTCCCCGCTATTTGCCTAAATTTAAAATGTTCCCACACTTTTGCCTTTGCTCGTTTGTTTTTGACAAGTTTTACTTCTTCAACTGCCATTATCGGTTATAACATGTATACATGTCTGTATCTCTGACGTGCTTTATTTTGTATGTAGTTGACAAATACTTACGAGATAAAGATTATATTACAGCCTTTTGAGTGTTAATAACAGAATAATGACCGTAAAGCATAATCTACTGATTTTTACGAACAGAGAGATATCTCTGGGAGTACTGCCACGGGAGTCGTTTGTAAAATCCGGACAGGCTGAACAACCGCTAATTGACAAACCTTGCGCAAACTATAATAATGTAGTGCGGGTATTGAGCGTCATTTATGAGAACATTGGTATAAGTGTGCAAATAATCGATGTATACATTATGCTGTATGGAATATGAAAATGAACATGCATCATTGTTTAAAACTATTTGGCAATGTCTACATAATAGTAGTTCTCCCATTACTAGCGTATGAATTCTGAAAATACACCGTAACTGATTTATGAATGAGGTATTCTCTGTTGATAGCGTTAAAACTTAAAATAAAGTTACTAATTTAAAATCGCATTTAAAACCATGTTCCACGTGGTGATAGCATACAGGACGAACTACTTTGAATGAAGCAGTGTTAGTTTTAAGTTCATCAGACTTAGGTATAGTCATAGAGCTGAATATCGTTGTTTATTTCATGCTCGTTTTCAGCCTTTTCATATGAAAATCGGCCCTGAAAAAAAAACTTTTCAGGCGGCTTTAATCGTGCACCTGTACATAGACTTCATTCCGGCATATACACCAAAGTGCGAGAATACTTAGTGGTTTTGCACTGTACAGTTCAAGTGGATACGTGAATTTCCACCCGCCGCGGTGTTTTTTAATCCGTGACCGCAAAATTTCTTGTGATTCAGGTGGGGATTATCTGACCACCGCGATTTTTGGTGCACGATTTTGCTGGTGGTAAAATATTGTAAGGACTAGTCCACCGGATCGTCCACCGCGGTCATCAGTTTTAAGGATTAAATAAGTGTATTATAATAATTTGTGTTTTCCAAACGTTACCCTTACAGTTAAAGATCCACGACACACACACACACACACACACACGTGAACAAGGTATCACTGCTGGCAAACAGTGACAAGACGCAAGTTTCACAACGATTCCTTCTTAAATTGGACATTTTCCCCCTATAGCTGGATGTGTATAGTAAATTTGTCAGATTTCATTTAAGGAAAATCTTAGCCAGCGGCAAGTAATATAAACTGACAAACTTCCCGTCGATTCGAACCTTGGCGGCGAAAGGTAGACTTTAGAAAATTCGGCCACTGAGGCCTCGACAAGCAGAGATGATTGGTTGATTGAATGGGGTTTTACGTTCAGTCAAGAATCTATCACATTTATCGAGACAAAACCAGCTATAGGTGAAATGGCAGAATTATTTATCTTTGCAATGCGCACGGTAATTACTGGGATGGTTTTTTTAGAGCGCCGCGCTTACCACGACACGGAGCATCAGTTTTTTTTAATGTTGCTTTTAATTGAATTTCCAAATAGCTAGTGTTTAATTACATGTGACATTCTGAAAAAAAACAAAAAAAAAAAAAAAAAAAAAAAAAAAACGAGATGTCTTTTATATAGGACATAGGGGTAAGATAGTACGTGTGTACTCATCATATATAATACACAGACAAGTCTGTTGCGGGGGTGGTTAATTGAAATTATCTGTATTGTCCGTGCAACCGTCTACTCATCCTTGTCGGCAAGCTTTGAACTTGAAAGGCTAATACACGTCACTTTGTTGAATACCGCAGTATCGGTGTGCACGTGTTTCAGATTATGATGGACAAGTTGCGGGGGTGGTTTATTGAAAATGGTAGTGTGCGTTCAACCGTCTAATCGTCTTTGTCGGCATGCTTTGGAAAAAAGTTTTAAAACGAGAGCTTGGAAGGGCTAGTACATGCCACTCTGTGTGAAATTACAATCGGTTACACTTGGTTAATGAGGTGATGAAAACATACACGCCGAAAAAAACGTGCACACTGGTAATTTTTTTAAAACTTCATATTGTGGAAAAAAACAACTTTAATTTTTGTACAGCGTGAACAAAGTGAACGCGTACATTGCCATCACTTTCTTCCAAGATATCGAGCTTCTTTGCTATGAAATTATAAGATATGAGTACACCTGGAAATAGTGCGCCTGGTAAATGAGCGTGAAAGAAGTATATCTGTTTTATCGTGAGATATATATTCTGAGACGGGTAATGCATTTGGTTACATATGCACATTTGGAATAAATTTTCGGAATACATTTCGGAATCTAGTAAAATATTGCGAGGGGATGCAACTTATAATTTCTGCAATTTGGCGAACTGATCTCATGTTTACAATAAAAAGTAGTTCGAGAAGTTTGCGTCCTACGATGTAAAATCATAACTTTTTATGAAATGAACAGCAACGGCAGGTTGTTTAATTAATTCTTCATGAAATCTACGGAATTTTAAATTTGTTTTGAAGGTTATGATAACGTATTTTGATGTTGAGGCAATTGTATCATATTTTAAAATGTTTATCGATTAGATTTTACTTTCGTGAAAGGGAGATAATTCGTACAGTGTTGTATGCAAATTTTAAATACAGTCGTTTTACCAGTTCCGAACAGGGTTTCATATAAGCGCTGCTGCAGACGTCATCCACAAGCAGAGGAAATAAAATTTATGTGGTGTATTAATACAAATGTTTACTGATTCCAAAATATCGACACCTGTCCTCAAAAACACGTGGTAGTATGTTTTCTTGAAAAAAGCATTTCCGTGATCACGATTTGTTTACATCGTTAAACTAGGTCACCAACAATCTGTCGACCTGTCCTGCACATACATTTAGGAAGCGGTTGAAGTTTATATTATTTAAACAATTAATGCCCATAAATTTAAGTAGAAGCAAATTTAGAAAGTTATTTTGCGATTCCTTTAATTGAACTGAATTTAAATTTTGGATTATTCGGTAGTAAAAATTCGGAACTGGTAAAACAACTGTACTTCACCATTAACATGAAACGGGAATATTGTGAGTGATAATCAGCAGTTAATTAAAACCCAGATTAACAGCAAATGATTCTGTTACATACAACCGCTAGAATGTACCCCCTCATAGCGACGGTAGGGTCTGCAAAACTCTACTTTCTCTCTATCCGAAATGACAAAACGATCGGGTACAACTTTTTAAAATTTTAATTACCGATTGTCTTTTTCATATATTTATGAAATTATTATTTTCTACCATTTAATTCAGCAATACATAGTTTGGTACATTGTTTCTTTTTCAAAAAAAAAAAAAAACGATCCGTCGGACTATGCATAGTTCGACCCCCCCCCCCACCCCCCACCCCCTGAATTTTCGGTTATATTCTGTCTTGCCACAACACAATTTTCCCAACTACGCTGTACAACAGCACAACAGTGCTATGTTTTTTATTGGAGTGGGTGGTTTAGTATCATTAAAACATATTTGGGTCAAGAATTCAGGTTCGAATAATCTGTGGTATTCGATTTTTTTTTAATTAATAAAAATTATAATGAATGACGGAAAATTCGAATAACTGTAGGCATTTGAAAAATCGAAGTTTGAAGTTTGAATAAACTAAGTTAGACTGTACATGTACTCAGATAACGTGATAATCCATCAATGGTTAAAGTGTACTTCATTTTCAATAAACATCATGGTGGAGATATTTCCTGCTGGCGGACGATTTTACGTCCACCGTTATTTATTCAGTTGCGGTGAATGTCTATGGATCACGGTGGACCGCGGTGGAAAATTAATCCCTTTTGACACCGTGGCGGTTTGAAATTCACGTATCCACTTGAGCTGTACATCCTGAAGTTATTGTTTTTTTTTTGTTTTTTTGTTTTTTTTTTTTTTGTTTTTTTGTTTTTTTTTTAATATTAAAAACAAACCGTGAGTGATCGTTGTTTGATTTTCTTCAGTTGAGAAATGCTTCAAATCTTGGAATCTTGGAGAAATTTTGATAAATTGCTAGACTTTCACATTTGGTATCATCGACATGATACTTGTCAGATGCGTTTGATTGCCATCTATTTTGTTAACGAATTGCAAATAATGAAAACTATCGTAACTGCTCAGAGTGACCTCATAAGTGATTTTCTAGATTTCAACTTTTAATTTGGTATTTGCAAGCTCATAATGTATAAAATTTGCTTTTTAAGCAGCAGCAATCATTAAAGCAATTTTCTTTGCAACTTTTCTTTGTTGTGTGAGCCGCGGTGTTGAATTGTCGCTTGCCTTGAAGGCTGCTCGTTGTCCATAATCAGAATGGTACCATACCAGAAGGCTTCGTGCTTATAATATAACTACATGTATATCGGTATATAACATTTATGTGAGGCTTTCTATTCCAGTCTCTCTGTTTTCCTCAAAATTTCATTTTGGTCTAATAGTGAATGTTTGGCTTGAAGGGTGATTTGCGCCGCAATACGTTACTCTCACGCACAATACTGAAATCTTTGACAGCAGCCACATGTTAGGATAAAATGTATTCGTGGCAAAGCTTTTCTTGCGATAAATTGCTCTGCAGGATATAAAGAATAATCTCAACCGAACTGAAAAATTAATAATCTACGCAGTCTTAGTAGATAACTTCGTACGTCACTGAGTGTGTAAAACAGGGGGAGTGCCACTATATTCGTATTAAATGATCGAAGCTGAAAGAAAGATAGCAAATCTTAATGTTTGGCAGTGAACCGCCCCAATTAAGCGACCCTTCATTTTGGGGCTTGGTCGTGGTAGCGAACACACTTAGTGGATTTTACTTTGCGATTTTCCCCGGAAATTTTCGGGTCCGGATTGTCATTTTATTGCCGTTTTGTACAGTACTATTACTGTCGGCATTTCCGATAATGAAAAAAGGTGCCGATTTCTCACTTGTACAGGTGACATTTACTTGAAATAAAGTGATATATCTTTATGAAACTCGATTAAAGATCAGGGAACTATACTCTACACTTCTGGGAATAATCTTATTGGGTTTTTACTAAGAAAAACGATCTAGTGTTGTATGACCAAGGTATGAAAATATAAAGTGTTTGAATGTTGAAAAAAGCGAAAAAACGTATTTTGAAAAAAAAAAAAAAATTGTTGATCCTGTATTCTTGTTCAAATGTTTTGTTGCCGTGATTAAGCGTCTATCAACTGAACAGATTCAAAAGGAGATAAATAATATTGACAATAAATATTTATATGCCACTAAGGTCAATTTCAGAAGACTTTGTTTTAAATCGGGAGAAACGAGGTGGGGGATGTCGTCGAGGCCGCCGTTTATATCGTGAGGGTTAGCATGTTTGCAGTGGTAACATTCATAGGTATTCTTACTTTTTGAACATATGGCCTGAATTAGCACACCTGGCCATAGGCCATGTGAGCTTGTATCATGACTTTGTATGTGCCTGCCGTTTGTCTGTAAACTTCTCAAAATCTCAAAAAATCTTCGCTGAAACTGATAAATGAAGTTGCTTGAAACTTCGTAGCATGTTTGCTACAAAGAATCCTCATTTTGGAGTGATCCGACAAGTTTTCAGCAGTGCAGAATATATGCCTACTTTGAAAACACTTCTGTGGAAAAAAAATTGTGAAGAATAATACATATTGGAAAAATGAGACTCAGGGCAATCTTGGCTTGTACTTAAAAACTGGCACACTTATAACATCCTTCATGATGATTGGTAATTACCAATTGTAAAAGATGCTTGCATTTTGTTCTCGCTCTCTGTTCGCTGGGCACCTTCGGTGCTTTGATTTAAAAATTTCCACGATATACCAGTTTTTAACCCCAAAACTTCTCAGTTTTGGCGTTATTGGGATTGTTTGTGAATGAAGTTATGTAATAGTCGCGGGGCAGTTATGTTATCTCCCTTGATCATTATACATCGGTAATACTCGATAGTGTCTGGCTACTTCCGATTTCTCCCATATAAGGCATGGATACAGCAGATGAAACATCCAATCGATAGCGTCCATTGACCAAATAAGGAAGTGCCAAATACGCTGTGTTTGTAAGCTTGCGCGTGTAGAAAAATAGATCCGATTGGTATCTGGAAAAATTCTATTCTCAAAATGAATGATGTTGCATAAATCATAAATTGAATTTGTTTTGTTTTTTTTGTCATAAAGTATAAGTCAATAAAAACAAGAAATATATCCGTCATGAAGTAAATGAAGTCGCGATATGCGCATGAATATGCAGGATGAAGTCACGTGACTTCTTCTGTAGCGTGGGTTAGCTTGGGTTATCGCCATTACTGAAAAGACTGATCGAAGAAGATCGACTGAATTGCCTCCTGTATCGTGATTTGTAGAGTAAGTAAAGGTTAGTATTAATAGTATTTTTGTTAAATTAATATATTCTCTGTTAATTTTATTCTTAGTAACTCAATTTCTCTAAAGAATCCCCACGGGGACTCTGATCGTGGGAAGGTCACGTTAGTACGATATTTAAAAAATAAAATAGGTCGCCATCAAACAGTATTCTATGTAATATTTTTTATTTTAGAGTATATGTTTTTTCTTTTGCTGTATTTCTCGTGTAGTTGATATTATATTGGAACGTAGCGTGCCCTTTTAATTTTTTTTGAAAATATAATGTTATAAGCGGACTTGGTAAGCGTTACTTCTGGTGATTACTTCCGGTAGTGAATAAAAATTTGTATACCTGCACTTTCAGTGGGTGAGTATTTGTTATAGAAACCGATGACAAACCATACTGTTTAATTTTTAAAATTAAATAAGACTTCGGTGGTTCTCTGTTTGGTATCCGATATAGTAAAATAATGAGTAATGTGTAATGGGACTTGGAGCTGAAGCCTGCTGTCATCCATCATATTTCGTTTTCAGCTGGCTTTGATAACCGTTTAATATAATTTGAAACACGCTGACACCCATCATTGTTATTTCAAATTACAAGTTCGTTTGTTTGTTTTTCCCGTTCAAAATTGTCAATTAATCCCGGGATTGTAAAGATGTAATTATTGGCAATTTCGAATCATTGTTTTGCTTTCGATAATAGAGAACGAGAAACCAATAGTATTTGAAATTATGAAAAATAGCACATGGTATTGGAAATTATGAAAAATAGCACATGGTATTGGAAATTATGAAAAATAGCACATGGTATTGGAAATAAGAAACATAACACATGGTATTGGAAATGTTAAACATAACACATGGTATTGGAAATGTTAAACATAACACATGGTATTGGAAATAAGAAACATAACACATGGTATTGGAAATGTAAAACATAACACATGGTATTAAAAAATATAACTCGTGATACACATGGTTTTGGAAATTTCAAAACATTGAACACGACATGTGAAATTATAAAATGTCACAAATTGGAAACACAAGGTATTGGAAATTACAACACTTAACACACGGGGAAAAAAACCTTGACACAAGGTATTGGACAAAATAAAGCATACTGGTAACGCACATTTGGGCTAGAGGTTAACATGTGTTAATGGAACACAGTGTTAAAAAAACAAGTACTGTTGGGTTATAATTTGACCAAGTTGATTCACCATTCACAATACAGCACCATGTCATTGGATAGATATCAATTGCTCTGTTCAGCAGATTTTCACCAGGGTAATGGTTGTTTTTCAGAATCAAGTAGGGGAAATCAGTGTGTTTCAAATTGTTTTATGTTCTTAGTGGTTACTAAATTTAAAAGAAATAAGCCTTGGTCAAAAGATGATTTACATTTTGTTTTGTATGCTGGTGATTATGTATATACAGAGTTAAAGAAAAAGGTATTGTTAAATTATAATTATCTCTTGCCAGACGACTTCCCTGTAAATGTTCTAATACAGGAGCAGGTATTTTGTTGTTCTATTACTAAAACCTATATTGGCACTTTAGATGAATGTTTTATTGGGGAATATCCTCTGTTGCCATTACAGTCTGCATTGCAAAACATTGTGGTGAATTCCACCAGTACAGGTCTACAAGCCTGGTCTGTTTTGATAGCAGATAGCAATGCACTAGGCATTTATTTTAATCTGAATAAATTTTTCGTTTTTGACTCCCATGCAAGAAATGCAAATGGGCTTTGCTGTCCAGATGGAAGTTGTGTGCTTGGTGTGGTTGGCTCTGTAATTGACTTGTGTTCCCATGTAAGAACACTGTTTTGTACAATGACATCGAAACCATTGGCATCAATCCAGTATGAATTACATAATATTCGTATTTCTGTGACACAAAAAACATCAAAGAAATACGGTGGTTCAAAGAATCTTACAGTCATTCCATCCCTTAACGATTTGCATGCTATGTATGCAGTACATGAAACTGATAGAATCCATCAGTCTGCAAATCAGAATCCAAAAAGCAAAATTGTTTATTTCAGCTCCAAATGTCAAAATGATTGTAACAAGAGGAAGTTGTGTGCTTCTGGCATTTTGAATGAAACAAGCGTTCAGGCAAATTCTGCAAAAAATATGAAACTGCAACATTCAACCATCAAACTTATTGATTTGCCATTTTTAAATGATAAACATTTGGAAAATACAGACAAGTTTTTAGTTAGGAAGGAATCAAGAAGTCAGAATAAAGTTCAAACAGACAGTACATTTGAAAATATTTCAGACGGAATATCAATTTCATCCATTGATCTAGAAAAAGTAATAAACACTTTTAAAACTAAGGTGAAACAAGGACCCGAATATGTTTGTTCCTCATGTTCTCAAACTTTCTTCAAACATCATATGTTGAATGTAGATACATGTAATTTAAAATTACCGGAAGTAGTGAAAAGTTTTATGAATAAATATTTGACTGGAATTAAAAGTGTAGGCAATATTGAATGGGTTTGTGCTACATGTCTGAATTCTTTTAAGTGTCAAAAAATACCAGCATGCTCTCCTGCTAATGGTTTGATGTTTCCTGTGAAACCACCGGAACTGGATTTGACCCCATTGGAGGAAAGGCTTGTTGCACCAAGGCTGCCATTCATGCAGATAAGGGAAATGCCCAGGGGTGGACAATTAAACATACGGGGTAATGTTGTAAATGTCCCAGCTGATGTCAATAGCACAGTGAAACTGTTGCCTAGGCTCATGAATGACACAGAGACTGTCCCTGTAAAATTTAAAAGAAAATTAAGCTACAAACATCATGTTGCTTTTGAGAATGTAAGGCCCACTAAAGTATTGAATGCGGCTAAATGGTTGGTTCAAAATAGTGTTTTGTTCAGAAATGAGGCATCAAAGTTGACGAAACCTGGCTACATAATAATCTTGATCAATTGCACAGACAAGGTGATGAGGACAATGATTCTGATAGACCCGAAGGAGATGTGTCTAGGTGTGTAGGACCAACTTACGACAGTGAACAGTGGACAGAAGATGAAGACATTGAGACCAGACCAAATGGAAATCTAGACACTGTTTTACAACCTGTTGATTACAGAGAATTCAATCAAATATTTGAGGTAGCCCCTGGTGAAGGGAACTCCCCATTAGGTCTCTTTCAAGATATTAATTCAGAATTTTTATCTTTCCCAACAATTTATTGTGGTCAATCTAGGAGTGACAATAATTCCAGAGCTGTGCCCTTACATTACAGTACTATTTGTAAATGGGAGCTGCGTAATGTAGACAGAAGAGCTGCTACATGTGTACCTGCAATTTTTTTCAAGCTGAAAAAATTGCAAATCAAACAAGTAAAAGACAATGTAAGCATTGCCATTAGGAAATGCAAAACAAAAGGACACAAGATGACAGCTAATGAAATTCTATCACCTGGTGCATTGGATAAAATAACGAAACAAGACGATGGGTATAAGGTCTTAAGAACTTTAAGGGGTTCCCCACCTTACTGGGAGCAGGCAAAAAAAGACATTTTTGCTATGATTAAGCAACTGGGCATTCCCACATGGTTTTGCTCTTTTTCTGCTGCTGAAACTAAATGGGTTTCATTACTTAAGTGTTTGTTTAAATTAAAGAACAACAACGAAGCATCAGACACTGTCATAGAAAATATGACATGGCAAGAAAAATGCCAGTTGATAAAGTCGGACCCAGTGACATGTGCCAGATATTTTGATTATAGAATTCAATCATTCATTTCATATGTATTACATGATTTGTCTCAACCAATTGGCTGCATTGTAGATTATTTTTACAGAGTTGAATTCCAACAAAGAGGGTCGCCACATATCCATATGCTTATTTGGATAAAGAATGCACCTGTATTTGAAAAAGATGACAATAAGGACATAATAAACATTATAAACAAACATATCACATGTCGAAAAGACAGTTCTATGCCCAACTTGATTAATTACCAAACTCACAGGCATGCACGGACATGTAGGAAAAGAGGTAAAGCCATTTGTCGGTTTAACTTTCCTTTAACCCCCATGCCTGAAACTATGATTTTAGAACCTCTTGAAAGCAGCGAGGAAACAAATGAGTTGAAAAAAAAATACAGCAGTGTTATTGAATTCATTAATTCAAATATGAACAGAGATCTTTCTTTTCAAGACTTTCTTAATGAGGTTGATCTTTCCTTAAATCAGTATTTAGTTTGTTTGAGATCAACACTGAAGGTTCCTACAGTGTATTTGAAGAGGTCATTAAATGAGGTTAGAATTAACAACTATAATACAACATTACTTAAATGTTGGGAAGCCAACATGGACATTTAGTTCATACTTGATCCCTATGCATGTGTTTCATACATTGCTTCTTATATTTCGAAAGGTCAAAGGGGACTTTCTAACTTGTTATATACTGCTTGCATGGAGTCTAAACTTCAAGATAATAACATTCAGCAACAAGTGCGGCGAATTGGCAATCAGTTTTTAACACATGTTGAAGTTGGTGCCCAGGAAGCAGTATACTTAGTTCTTCAAATTCCTCTGAGACGTTGTACAAGGGAAGTTGTATTTATTGACACAAATCGTCCAGAGAAAAGGACAACTCTTCTTAAATCACTTACAGAATTGAAGGAACTGCCTAAAAATTCCACAAATATAGAAGCTGACAATGCACTGAAGCGTTATATCAGGCGACCTTTCAGCATGCAAAATTGCTGTTATGCAGACTTTGTCTCATGGTTTAATGTTGAATTTTCAAAGAAAAAAAGAGTGTTTTGTAAGTAACTGTGAGTTGCCAGAAGTTATTTATGACCATGACGTTGATGACGACATACATTATAGGCAGGAAGTGCATGAAAGCAATGAAGAACTTGATTCAGACTTGCTCAGAAATTCTGAAGAAAACGCTGAACAATTTAATTTGAATTGTCCAGTTGGTACAGAGTTTGTATTTCGATGTGGCACGATAATGAAAAAGAGACGAAAACAGAGAGTTATCCGCTGTATTAATACAAGTGTAAATGCAGACAGTGAGGGTCATTATAGGGAACTTATCATGCTCTTTACATCGTGGAGAAATGAAGATCTGGATTTATTACATGGGTGTTCGAATTATGAAGAATGCTACAACAAACTGAAAAATGTTATTGAGGGGAAACGGAGAGAGTATGTAAAACTTGGCAGTAACATTAACGAAGCTATGTTACGGTCTGATGAAGAAATAGATGATTGTGTGCTAGAATCTGTTCTTCCTGAGGTAGAACATCAAGCAAGCATAGATTCTACTGAAATCCCCACTTTGTCTGAAATGTATGGCTGTTTCAATCCGGGAGAGAATATATCTGATACTTATCAATATGACATTGGACAAGATATTGGTTTAGTTCATACACAGCATCCGTGTGATAGTTTACCAATGAATGAGCTTGCCCAAGAAGATTATTATGTCATGGTGCGGAATTTAAATGCTAAACAAAAAGAATTTTTTTACCATGTTTTACATTGGTTCAAGACAAAAAATGACCCATTGTATTTGTTTTTGACTGGTGGAGCAGGGGTGGGTAAAAGCATATTGTTAAAGTCACTTTATCAGGGTCTGCTAAAATATTTTAACAAGAAAGTGGGAGAAAACCCAGATGAATTAAAAATTTTATTGTGTGCACCAACAGGTAAGGCTGCACATAATATTGGGGGCAACACAATACATTCATCGTTTTGCATCCCGATTGGTAAGGGTTTTGGTTTCAAGCCACTTGACATGCAACATCTTAACATTCTCAGATCTAAATATCAAAAGTTGAAAATTGTGTTCATTGATGAAATTTCAATGGTTGGGAGAAATATGTTTGATTTCATAAATTTGAGGTTGCAAGAAATAACTGGTTGCACTAAACCTTTTGGTGGTATTAGTGTTATAGCAGTTGGTGATTTATTTCAATTGAAACCAGTAATGGATTCTTGGATTTTTTCTCAGCCGCCTTCAGTATGTGATATTCGCAGATTGTCATCAAACTTGTGGATAGATCTTTTTGAAGTTTATGAACTCGATCAGATAATGAGACAGAAAGATGATCTTGAATTTGCAGAATTGCTTAACAGATTAAGAGAAGGAAACCAAACTGAAGATGACATCTGTAAATTGAGAACAAAACTTTATACTGAGAGATGTGATGAAAATATAAATAAATTGCCACATTTATTTACTACAAGAGCAGAGGCAGAGCAACACAATAACCTCATTCTCGCAGAGGTGCCATCTCACAAAAAAACTACAGTAGATGCTATTGACACCATATCTGGAAATTTATGTAGCAGTTTACAGGCAAAGATAATCTCAAAAATTCCTGAGGATGCCTCAAAAACGATGGGTCTCCATAAATCCTGTGTATTGGCATAGACCTTCCAGCAGAATTGTGTTTAAATATAAGTGTAAATGATGGTTTGACAAATGGTACACCTTGCACAATAATGAAGTTAGATTTTAGAGTTGAAAATTCAACACGATGTAGTATTGTTTGGGTAAAGTTTGATGATTCATCTGTTGGTTGTCAATGGCGACAGAGATATTATCATCTTTATCATAATAACATTGACAATAACTGGATTCCAATACTGGAAACTACTCGAAGTTTCTGCTTGCATTATTTTAAAACATACAATATCGTTAGACGTCAGTTTCCAATTCAAATGGCTGCTGCTAAAACTATTCACAAATCTCAGGGTTCAACTTTATGCGGCTCTGTTGTACATTTTGGTAGGCGAAAAAATGACCACATTCACTATGTAGGATTAAGCCGTGTATGTAATTTAACATCATTACATATCCTCGAATTGAATGAAAACAAGATCTCAGTGTCTGAATCTGTTATTGAGGAAATGGCAAGGCTAAGGTTGAATGCATCAGTTAAGATTTGTTTGGCAAATCTGTCCAATTTCGCAACATCAAATTCAATAAGAATTTGCTTTCATAATTGTAGGTCATTACACAAGCATATAAATGATGTTAGACATGACAATATGTTAGGAGAAACAGATATCTTAGCATTTAGTGAAACAAGATGTTTACCATCTGATTCTGAAAGCTATCACATTTCTGATTTTGAGATGTTCCGGAAAGATTCTCTGAATTTACACCACACTTCCAGCTCTAGTATCACCAGGCCATACCATGGCATGGCAGTCTATACCAAAATTTCTGTCTCAAAGGTTTCATTAGAAACAGTTAGTGGCATTGAAATCATAGTTATAAAAATTTTAAATGATACTGTCAATGTTTGCTTTATTTACTGTCCACCAAACCATGCTACATTACAAAATTTCAAAAATGTTCTACATCATATAGAGCAAATTATTTCATTACATGAACCCAGTGTCATAATGGGCGACTTCAATCAAGATTTATTTACTAATTCCTCAGTAGATTCATATTTGAAAACTGTATATGACTTCAGTCAGATGATTAATGTCTCAACTACTGATTATGGTTCTTGTCTTGACCATATATATACCAATTTTGCCAATTTTGATTTTCCAGCAACTGTTGCGACTGGTACATTAGACTCCTACTTTTCTGATCATAAGCCAATCTTTATTGTATTTGATTACAAACAGGGGAATCAAAAGTAATATTGGATATAGTCAATTAAGGCATACATATCAGGAATTTTAGGGGTCTTGGTAGCTTAAAGCTTATTTACAAATCACAATGATGCTCATTTACCAAGGCTAGCTGCTATTTCGATGGTTCCAGTGTGGGCAGTAAAAGCAGGTGTCTCCACATGTTTCAGCTTCCTCCATCCTCCACTATCCAACAGTTGACTGCCTGTGTTAAACACCATTACACCACTACACCCATTTATACATCTGGTTTCATTTAAGTTATTATTAGCTGTTAAGCATTCCATTGTGTATGAATAGCAGTAAAGGTACATGGTTAACTTCAAATTTAACAGGTATATCATATACTGTAGCTAATACACTTTCGTGTTATGAAACATCTAAATTATTTATTTTTTAAATTTCAGATGCAATCTGCAACACTTGAAGAAGTCTGCAAAGAACGGGGCCAGGCTCCATATAACAAGAAATCCCTAAAAGTTCAAGTTATAGCAGCAGATAGCATCAGGTCATACAAAAATGACCAAGGACAAGAAAAGAAATCCATGAATGTGGCCATAGGTGACAATTCTATGGCACTAAAATGTATCGTTTATGATGAAACCAAGTTTTCAAAATTTAAACAAGGAGCCACGCTTATTTTGAAAAATATTATAAAGAAAACAGATGCCATTGCAGTAACATCTGCGTCAAAAATATTTCCGACAGTCAAAATTGAAGTTCCTGACCACGTGGTGAAATCGGGCATAGCCATCATAAGACCACCTCCAGCAGATCTTAAACCGCTAGATGAGGCCCTCAGGTCCCCTGTAAAGACAAGAGTCTCTGTAATGGGACAGATTATTCAGGTATGTGATAGATTGACTTTCCTTTATTCATTTACATACAGTTTGTTTTCAGTACATACGGTTTGTTTTCAGAAATCTACATTCACTTTTACATTATGCAGGTAAACGTACATCAGCAATTTAGCTGTCTGGTCTTTGATGGCTTCAAGTACTTACCATGCTCTTATAATGGCTAATGCTGTTGATAGCATAAGAATTGCTAAAATATTTGCAATACATATTTCTTTCTTACCTTGGAGCTTTGACACTGAAGCCAAATGGGTGCTATATTTTTTAATTTCGCAATCAAACCATATAATTGCATTAAGAAATTTTAATCATAAAATGTTTTCTTAGTCTCAACTTAGTCTCAATTTAATATATTATCTGTATCTTTAATTGCATTGTTTGAATTCTAAATGCGATTGCATCGTCCAATGGAAGCGTATTAAACAAACTTAAGTTTGATGTAATTGTTATTTTTTAATGGATTAGATTCTTTTTAATCCAGCTATTCTATTTATATTGTTTTACAGGAGGAAGCAACACAAGAAGTGAAAGTGCACAATGATATAGTCAAAGTAAAGACTATATATGTCAAGGATGAAACTGTTCCCAGATGTAAAGTCTCCCTTTGGCGGGAATTGTCTGAAGCAGATGTCCGTCCTGGGGACCACATCAGCATCACAGATGTGGTGTTAAATGTGTTTAGAGGAGAGTCGTCGCTAAGCACAACATCACTCACAAAATTGCAGGTAAGACCTAACAATGAAAAGTATTGGGTTTTTCTTGTACTTTCAAGCTAACAAAAAATATATTTAAAGTGATCTTTAACTGAAAAATGTTGACATTTTGATGTTAAATCATTGACACTTTAAAAGCTACATAAAAGAACACTTCTTAAATAAGAGATAAAAAATAATGATATATTGATAATTGTTTCCTGGTCTCGCTGAAGAGTAAAAAAAAAAGCTTAAATACATCCTCCTAGCATCACATTGGTTGGGTTGATGCTTGAACTACACGTTCTGGTCATGCTGTAGAGAAAAAAAAACTAGAAAAACTGTGAGCCACAAGCTCACAAAAAAACCCTGCTCCCAAAAATCCATCGGATCAAATTTTTAAATAGAAAGTGCACATCTACATTATATCACAAAGATTCATGAAAATCCATTGAAGGGTTTAGGAGGAGTTGCAGATAAGAGATAGGTACCCTAAGGTGTAATGGAAAGATGGACGGACACCCCTATCACTATATACCCCCCACATTTTAAGTGAGGGGTATAAATAGCTTGCATATAAGTTAAAATATAACCACCTAGCATCATATTGATTGGGTTAATGCTCAAACGTAAAGCAAAGTGACAGGGCATTCAATGCATTGACACTTTAAATTTGACTGCCACACTAAACTCATTCAATGCAAAGTACAACAAACTAGTCCAAACATCCAGGTTTGCAACACCCTTGTATTTACAATTAGTTGTTTATATTTTCAGAAATGTGAAGCCCCTGAGTTAATCAGAAATGTCACTGTCATTGGATGTTCCGTGGAAGACCTGGAAGTAATGTTCCTGTTGTCTGATGAATCGGACATAACAGTCCCATTCGACATTGTAAAAGAAACCTTTGACACAGATGGTGATTTGGAAAACCACATTATTGACTGTTGCGAGTTGGGACTCAATATGAAAGTTGTGTCAAAAGGCCCTGAAATATTAAGCTTATCTATTATTTAAGGTCTCACAACTTAAACTGTAAACCAGCTTTTACTTTTGCTATGAATATCAATCTTCTTAAATAAGTTATATAATCTACATCTATATCATAATCTGGAAATGTATTGCAGCTTCCTTTATATCATGTTATTTTTTTCTGACAACATTAATAATACATAGATGTTAAATATGTGAAAATTTATAGCAGTAGTAAAAGCTGGATTACAGTTCACAGCTTAGTCAACAATGATAATATGAACAAGATCAAGTAGCTTAGTCAACAATGATAATATGAACAAGATCAAGTGGGCTGTAAAAATACAGTATCAAATTTTGGCTATTTATGCAGGAACATAATTTGAACATTAGTTTTAATTAGGTTAGATCATGAGTTTCACTATTCAGACTATACAAGCTTTTTGTTGAATTTTTAACTGATTTTCAAAATTCTGTGTTAAATTCAAAATCTGGTATGGTAAAATACCAACTTAGCATGAGGAAACTCATCATGTTTACTTTTTCATGTTTAAGTTTACATGCCCAAAATTTCATATTGTATTTTAAGTTGATCGGATTGCTGTATACATTGTAGACTTTATGTATTGTAGTTAATCAAGCTTGTAGAAATGTTATGGTAGGTTTGCACTATCAAACTCTTGGATCACAATCTTGCATGAAAGCTTTAGAATTCATTTGGTCTCCCAATGCTTGCTTTCTGGGGAACATTACAGATTGGAGACATCTAGGAAACCATAAAATGTTACCCCAGTACAATCATTATAATCTTTCAGAATATATCATTTTTATGGTACTACTTGCACATGGGCACCTAATCCATTCAGCATTGTTTAGTTCCAGCAGATGTATCACTGGATTTTGTGATCCTTGTGTATCAGTTTTAAAAATAAAAATAGTGGAGTTCTATTCAATTGAAGCTCTTCAAACCAGTTTCAAGTCTTAACATCCTTCAGTCTCTTTTATCACAGGTCCTTAACAAATTATTTGATAGTGTAAACTTAGCTTAGGCAATAAGCCTTTAAATTATTGTTTTTGTATATGATTTTTGCAACCTTGATGTTTTCTTCTCTTATTTTTCTCCTGGGGCTCAATTGGAAGAAATTGTTGTGTGTCTGGTCTATTTCTATGTGGTTTTTCACCTATATTGCTGTGTTTTACTAAATAGTAATAAAATGAAAAAGAATGGAGCAATGATAAATATCACCATTGTGTTTGAATAGCTACGTGTATTGCCTATAAAACAATTTAAAACCATATAGGAGGTATCATTATCATACTTGGTAATAAATACTGCTTGTGAAAAGTTGATTGACCAGCTGTTGCCACCCCTCTTTCATTTAGGTATAGAGCACACGTATCCTAGCGAAAGTTTGTCAATTCACTGATGAACAATCGATTTCATTCCTTCTATGTACTCCCATACTTTTCATTAACTTAAAATTTGCCCTAAAAATCCCTTTACAAGTGAACAATTACAATTGACATATTGACTTTCATGTTCATTGTTCCATATTTGATGACATACATGTCAAGGTCACACTTGCCCTTGGGATTTCAGATGGGAATGTTTAATTTCCTATTGTTTATTTATCAACCTTTGTATTTAATTGTTTTTTATAAATATATTAAAATGTTAGATATTGTATAGTTTTCTAGGAAAACACTACTGGGACATTAATGTCTATTTTGATGCCATTTAATGGTGATTAATTTAGTTTGAACTTCCAACATTCCATTAATTTACTCCATTCACAAAGAGTTCAAAAATTCAATATTTAACATTGCACTTAACTTATTGTTTTGACAGCCTTTCAATACAGTATCAAATACAAATACAAAAAATCCAATATGAAATTTTATGTTGACAATCCAAAAATTTGTACTGTATATCATGCATGCCATATTTAATATACAATACTAATTTTAAGTTGGGGTGTCAAAATTTCATGTTGGATTTCAGTGGATAGCCAGATTTCAAACTACAAAAATCCAATATAGAATTTTATGTTGACAATCCAAAAATTTGTACTGTATATCATGCATGCCATATTTAATATACAATACTAATTTTAAGTTGGGGGTGTCAAAATTTCATGTTGGATTTCAGTGGATAGCCAGATTTCAAACTACAAAAATCCAATATGGAATTTTATGTTGACAATCCAAAAATTTGTACTGTATATCATGCACGCCATATTTAATATACAATACTAATTTTAAGTTGGGGGTGTCAAAATTTCATGTTGGTTTTTAGTAGATACATTTCAAATTACAACCAAAGTTGCAACTGAGTGCTACATATTTTTTCAGATTATGGTTGATTTTTTTTCTATGGAAGACAGTTTTATTATAAAAATATATAGGCCTTTGATTTCTGAGGGATCAAAAAGTACTGCACTGGTTGATTCTAAAGTTTTTAAGGAATTGTGGCACAAAATTTTAACTATTTTTGTATATTTTCTGAGGATTCCACACACATCAAAGTTGTTAAGTTAGTTGATCTTCAAATATATTGATTTCACTCTACAAGTAATATTTGAATTGTCAGTAATTGACATTCTTAAGAGGGATAAAATCAGGGTGAATGGCTATATTCATATATAAGCCTATTTGGACTGATTATTTGTCCTTTGATTCGTAAACATTATTCAAATTTTTGTTCATCTTTTACATCCAAATATTTTTCCTACAAGTGATAATTATGTTTAAAATACACCTATGACGTCACCCTTTGTCTTAAGACTCCATTATTTTTCAGGAATGGAGAGTTAATATGAATAACTCTCCATTCCTAAAAATAGAAGTGGTTAATTAACAAATGGAAAAAATAAAGTAACAACATGTTTTTAGACTAAATTTTAATAATTTTGAACGATGCGTAATGGATAATCCAACTGAAAAAATTGATTGTAAAAGTAATAGTTTACTTCCAAGGTATGAATAATCCAATTGATCACAATGAAAGTTCTTTTTAATTAAATCCTGGTATCAACAAAACATTGAACGTGTCACGGCAAGTAATAATCCAATTGCACAAAAAATCATTTTAAATTTATATAAACAGTTATGGCGATCCTTTTATCGTTTTCAGTTATTGTTCCTATGGCACTGCCATGCGTCTTGTCTGCCCACTGACTTTTATTTAGAGTGCTGTCAGAAAATCTGAAAAATAATAAATGACATACATGAGCTCGTTGAAAATTGTAAAATGAGTTGTTTTTTTTTTTTTTTTTTTTTTTTACAGCTGTGACAAATTCTGAAATCTACCTAGACATATGATAACTGACTTATTTATTAATTTTTTCATTTATTTATGTTTGTTTATATTTTTGTATATCCAATACCTTGAATCAACTGTTTTTAAATATTTTTTTAGATGAATCAACTGACGTGTATGTATTAATGACGTGTATTAATGAACTGATAGGCAGACAGTCTTACACACTTTATAGTGACCTTAAAACTGACTTCTCACTAAGATGACGGACTTCTCTCTCTCTCTCTCTCTCTCTCTCTCTCTCTCTCTCTCTCAATATAAAGTAAATATACCTTTTGACTGTAAGTTGTTAATTTCAACATCATGTTTTTGAAACATCGAATCTTGAAGGTCTACTTGTTCACAAGATCCAATAAATTTGTCATCATTGATGTCTGCGAACATGCTATCATGGACATAAACTGGTTGTGCCTGTGGAATATTGTTATTTTTTCATCCATATCCAAAATTCCATCAATGGTATCGTCGGTGTCATTATTATCATCACTGTTTGTACAAAATGTTGTCTGTGTAACAAATACACTGTCCTTATCACTCGGAGACATTTTGAAGAATGAGCCAATATTAACTGATTCAAAAAGAAAGAGCATAACTTGCATGTTTTTCACCTTTGGCTTAATAAGTGAAACAATAACTGTCCATTCTGTTAAGTTTAAGCCCTATTGTAATACAAAGGCCTATAACTAGGTAAGGAATGGAGAGTTATTATACACAAACTGTCACCCTTATGGTTATTGTATACCAATCAGTTACATGAAGTGGGTAGTATTCAATCCATTGTTATAGAACATTTTTCCAAGAAATGGAGAGTTCTTGTTTCCTAATCAACTGCTTAAAATTAAGGTGTATTTTAAGTAGGTGAAAATCCTCATAACTCTCCATTCCTTAAAAACAATGGGCCTCGACCCCTTCGGGGTCTCGGCTCCATTATTTTTAAGGAATGGAGAGTTATTCGGACTTTCCCCTCTACATAAATGTCAGTTTGTAACCTTTTTAAGATTTTTCCTAGTTCACCATTATGAGTCTTTATTGCCAAACAGCATACCTAGTGGCACTAATATGAGTCCTTATTGCATAAATGAAAGCTATCACTCTGATTATTTTCATCCCATCACACTTAAGAATCACTTTTGACAATTATTTATCAGTTCCTATGTTTGTGCTATTGACCAAATAAAAACTGAACAATATTTAAACTAAACCAGTTTTGTTATTTGTGACATTGTCAATTAGAGAATAAGAAATTCGATTGCAGATCAACTAGTTCCAGAAGAGTCACTTGACCAGTCCAGATCAGTGAATTCTTTTCATATGATGCTATTGTTTCTAATTTGGAACAATGCATTTTCAGTCACCAATGATTGATAAAATTACATTCAAGCCTTTCTGCTCAATAGACAGTGGCACTAGCACATTTACAGCAGCATTTGTGCAAGGTAGCAAATTACAGTAGGTCACAATTCTTTTCAGACCTTTCAATTGTAGACAGAATAATAAAATGTACTTCAAGAGCTCAACAACTTGATTTCATTGATTAAATGGAGTTATAGTCCCTGTCAAGAATATTTCACTTATATGAAGGTGCCTACAGACACGGGTAACTTTTTGATCTTTGCAGTGCCCTTGGGTAAGTGTAGGGAGGCATCAGATTTTATGACCCCTTCCCCAAAAGCCCCTAACTACCAAATACAGAGTAGATTGCTTGCAGATACAACTGTCACTTTCTGTTTTCACCTCTTTGACAGACCCGTCCAGGGTTCAAACCCATAACCTCCCACATACTGAACAAGCACTCGACCAACTGAGCTACCACAACGGTTTTGCACCCTTATTTATAGAAGCTGAACATTTGAATAATCTCCAAAAACTTGTTATACAGATTCTTGGGATGGATATTTCCAGTCCCCAGAAACAAGATGATCAAAAGCAAATGATATTGACAACAGCCTCTTGACTCCTTTTGTCCACCAAAGTTTTGGGGTTTCAGTACTTTCAGTACTTTGATTTATTTTGCGTACCAGCATATTGTATCAACCCTGCCATACCAGTAGTATCGCACACCCCTAGTCTTTATAAGCAGGTGGCCCTTATATAGAGCTGGCCTTTAAGACAGGTTGGACTGTAGTTTCCCCTGGGCAAAGGTTACTAAAATTTTCAAATATGACCTCTAAAAGTACCCAAAACAACAGCTAATAAATACAATAGAAAAAAAAAACTAACTGTTTACATGGTTTACACAAATGTAAAAATTGTCTTCTTCAGCAAAAAATGTTACGAAACAACATCTTTGAAATGAAATTAAGATGTTAATTGCCTTCAATTTCCCTGTTTGGTCAGCACCATCCATGCTATGATTTTTCCATTAGATCCTCTTTCAGATTTTTTTATTTATTTTTTTGTTTCAGTCAAACTCCAGTCCTCTACACATTGCCTGTAAAAATACACATGTTGCAGTTGTTCAATGTCTACTTGGACACCATGCTGATGTTAATATTCGGGATGAAGTAAGTATCTAATAGAATCTTACACCGGTAACAGGGTAAGACAGAGATAACTCAAATGAGAATGAATATTTTCCTGTCCAGAACAAGCTTTAGTTTGAGTTTGAGATATCTCTGTCTTACCCTGTAACTGGTGTAGGATCCTTTTTCTCACACATTTGCAACATAAAACATGATTTGTAAACAAAAAATTGCATCAAATGTTCAGTTTTTATTTCACCATCTGTGCCTGGTGAAAATGATGCAATCAATTTTTGCTGACGTTCTCATGTAAAATAATTATGACGTCATCAATTAAGCGTGTGTAAGTGATTGTGACATTGAGAAATTGTTGGTTTACTTCGGAACTTTTTAACTTATTAAGTCTTCTAAACGTTAAATCCAGAGCAGGTACAACTATGCGGGAAATTCAGCGTGTAGCCTGTCTCAACCCTAGGGTGAGACAAGAAAATCCAACATGGGTAAAAACGCAGGATTTTCATGTCACAGGTGTGAGAAAAGTTTATCCTAAATGTCTACTGCTGAATGAATTTGGTTTTATACAATCTACAAAATCTACAAAATTGAATGAAGTGAGCCTCATGCATTTAAACTAGAAATTATTTATCAGATGAGCACATCAGGCCCATCTTATATGGTTTTATTTTTCTTATACTGTAAACATATTTATTTTCACTGAGTACTAATTTTTGCTTATTCCGCGGTCATTTGTTTTGCACGAAAAATTAATACAGAGCGAAATTTATATTATGCTTATTGTGTTATAGTGCATTTTTCACAAACACGAAAATTTAAATACAGAAATATGTCTCAATTTCCTGTACCATGAAAATAAATTCATGCGAAATTAAAAATGTTTACAGTATTTGGATATTTGTAGTGCTCTGATTTCACTGGTTTACAGATACCACTGCGGTAGCTCAGTTGGTAGAGTGCTTGCCCCGTAAGTGGGAGTTTGTGGGTTTGATACCGGGCCGGGTCTGACCCAAAACTTGAAAGTGGGTAATGACTGTTCTTTTGCCAAGCACTGGGCATCACGAAATGAAAGTCACGGTTCTTTCGGACGGGAACTTAAAATAAACGAGGTCTTGTGTCACGGTGGGCTTGGCAGGATAAAGAACCCTGCTGTATAATGTCATCAGCACAACGCATGGGCAAAATTTCTGCACCTTCTCCTATAGCTGGTGATGTCTCGACATAAGTGAAATACTCTTGACTGGGACGTTATACACCATTACTCAACGCAACTCTTTTAAATCGAATTAGTCGTTAAACACTGTTTTACAGATTAAAAAGACTTAGACTAAAATCCCACTCTATGGAAGATCCTGATGCGAGGAAGTATGTCAGTTGCCAGAGGTTCGTTGTTTTCTCGGGACTTTCGAGTTATGTCAACCATTCTAAACTGACAGCTTTGATTTCAGCAAAATATTTCTGACTCAGGATGTAAAACAATATTGTATTCATCCATGGATATTCCTTAAAACCTTTTCCTGATTGTCTGTTATTCTACTACCACAGTAGCTCAATTGGTAGAATGTTTGTTCATAATTATGTGGAAGGTCATGGGTTGGAACCGCAGCCGGGGTCTGAGGAAGACTTGAAAATAGGTGGTGACTTTTCTTTCGCTAAGCACTAAGATTAAGAATGAAAGTCACAAAGTCCTTCAGAAGAGACCCTAAAGCCTGATGCCCCATGAGATGGCAGGTTTGGCATGCTAAAGAACCCTCCCTACACATTCCCAAGCACTAAGATTAAGAATGAAAGCCACAAGGTCCTTCACAAAAGACCCTAAAGCCTGATGCCCCATGACATGGCAGGTTTGGCATGTTAAAGATCCCTCTCTACACATTGCTGAGCACACTGCAGAGGTCAAAATTTGTGCAAGTTCATCTGTTGCTGGTGACATACCAGTGAAATGGCAGGGAAGTAAAACCCCATTCATTCAATCATTCAATTTTATTCAATGTTAAAACTTAAATTCTAACACATAAATTTATACATAGACATGTATACATGTTTTTTATATTTAGAACGGACACACACCTCTCCATGTGGCAGTTAACAACAACATAGACAAAACTGCGGCTGTTGGCGATACCAGAGAACACGATGCCAAAGTTGTAGTCAAACTTTTAATTGAGAATAATGCTGATATACACGCTAGAGATAGTGTAAGTACCACAATCAGTTTTACAAAAATTGAAATGATTTCTTGCCAAGTGCATTGAAGTGCGTGTTTATGCTAAATACAATGATTGCAAAATAAAAAAAAATGCAAATTATAAGGTTTGGTTGGTATCAAGTGATGTCATAGACAGAATTGATAAATATGTATGTATATATATATATATAGTAGAACTTCAATTGCTCGAACCCCGATGCCTCAAATACCCCGGATAACTCGAAGTCATCTGTCGGTCCCGACCAGTTTCCTGAAAGTAAACCTCGATTGCTAGAACTATGATAGCTCAAATATCCCAGCTTACTGGAACAATAAATATTTCTCGAAAGTGTAAATTTGAAGAAAATTCAACTACAATATTATCAGAATGACATGTGGCCAGTCATTGTAAACAAAACACAAGCTGAAGCTATGATACAGATTTCGCGGAAAGTAATATAGTGAAATGAAACAACCCGTCTGGATTGTAGAGTGTTACTCAAGATTAGTAATTAACAATCAGTTCAGTAATCTCTTAATCAGATTACGACCCGCGGGTGCGTGATCGGTAAAACACCTGAGTCGACGCCAGATGATCGATTTTTTATCTCGAGCTGATCATAAAATATCAGAATCTGTTATTTACATTTCATTGGAATGCGCATGGCAATGTGTATTGTCGGTAGTTCTGGTGATTATTTATAACCGGTAATATATGTGCTCTGTATTATAACGATTATAAAGTAAGTTTATTTTATATCATCGGCTATTGTTATTTACTTTTACTTTCCACCAAAATTATTTAATTCAAATAAACTGTCGATATCGATAGATTTGCTGTTCGAAGTTCAACATTTTATTTTCAAATGAAGTTTGAAAACTTCCGAGATATCATCTTGAATTTAGAATATTTTAAGGGACATTTAATTTAATATGATGTTTTACAATTTTCACGATCTTATTACTGTTGAATAAAACGGGAGTCTGAACCCTAGATCTAACGAAGATCACCTCTCGCTGTTCGGTCGCTCGATGGCTCGAATATTTTGTCCTAGTCCCATGGACTTCGGGCCATCGAAGTTCTACTGTATATATATTTATATATACGGGTAAGCTGTACTGTTTTATTTACAATAAGAAATTAACATACACTCTAACCTGACTTTAATAACCAACTGTTTACAAGGGACACCTGCCTTTCATGACCACCTGTTTACAAGGGAAACCTGTCTTTAATGACCACCTGTTTACAAGGGAAACCTGTCTGTAATGACCACCTGTTTACAAGGGAAACCTCCTTTAATGACCACCTGTATACAAGAGACAGCTGCCTTAAAAAGAAACAAAGAAAAGTTTCCCTTGTAAACAGTCGGTTATTAAAGTCAGATAAGAGTGTATACAAATATCTTGTCCGCTACATATTTTCCATGTCTATGGATGGATTTTGATCAAACTTGGCACAGATGTAAACTAACATAAGACGATTTGTCTCATACCAAACTTATGTGCAAAAGTCAAAGGTCAAGGTCAGGAGGTCAATGTTGGGGTGGGGGAGGGGGGAGTATTTGGCTCTCAAAGAGTTCTATTTTTCACTGTTTTTGTTTTGTTTTTTTTCCTTTATAGATTGGTCGAACGCCGTTACATGTCTGTGTAAAACATCCCACTGTTACTGAGGTTTTACTGAGTGCTGGTGCTGACTGTAATTTACTTGACAATGTGAGTTTTACATTACAGACAAACCTGTCCTAAAAACCACCTCCATATAAAGGCCACCTGTCTTTAAAGGCTCGTAAAATTTTAGCCAAATTACTCTTTATTTATATTATTTGAACCTCTATATAAAGACCACCTGCCCATAAAGGCCACTTTTACTGGTTCCCTTGGGTGGCCTTTATGGACAGGTTTGACAGTACTCTTTATTCATGTTATTTGAACCTGTATATAAGGGCCACCTGTCCTCAAAGGCCACTTTTACTGGTTCCCTTGGGTGGCCTTTATGGACAGGTTTGACAGTACTCTTTATTCATGTTATTTGAACCTGTATATAAGGGCCACCTGCCCATCAAGGCCACTTTTAGTGGTTCCCTGTGGTGGCCTTTATGGACAGATTTGACAGTACTCTTTATTCATTCTATTTGAACCTGTATATAAGGGCCACCTGTCCACATAGGCCACTTTTATTGGTTCCCTTAGGTGGCCTTCATAGACAGGTTTGACTGTATTTTGTATAATAACTCATAAAATACATAGTATAAAGCAATGTAATAAAAATAATATTACACATTTCTTGACATTTGTAATATCACTCATGTAGCCATGTTTAATAACATCATACAGTTTTGGGGTCTCACTGAAGCTAATTTGAGGACGAAATAAGCCCCATTCCCAATGCAATGAAAGCATGTTTTTTCCCCAATGGATAATGGTAATATTCCCAATTTATATGTATTTTGTGTTAATATTACATCTAATTGGGATATTTTCCAAATCGATTTGTAAACCTTCATCTCTCTCAAAACATACAGATAAAAAATGCTGTAAATAAATTCAGAGGCAGGAAAGAGAGACAATTAGAATTCTTATTTGCATCTTATTATATTTTATGACCACTAAAAGTCTGAATGTTATTTCTTTGCCTCTTTTTAAATTTTTCCTAAAATGAGTCAAAACACCGCTTATTTTCCCAATTCTAAGGACCCCGGCTCCTTTCCAAAAATGGAGTGAAAAACCTTTGCAATTGTTGTAACATATTATGGCATCATATTTTAGGGGATGTGACTTGTAGTTTTTCAGTTCTGTCACTTCACTATTAGCTAATGGTGTCTTAATATAAGTGAAATATTACTTACTGGACATAAAACACCATTCAATCAATCAATTTATTTATTTCAGAAAAATTGTAATGCATTACATTATATTATTGATGGATTACCGTACTTTATTTCAGAAAAATCGTAATGCATTACATTATGTCATTGATGAACGTGTGGCTGAAATTTTGTGCAGGGCAGAAACAGACTTAAATCTTCAGGACATGGTTAGTTATATACACCTCCAGCCATGAATTATTTAACATGTTTAAAACTTTTTCTATCATTACAAAATGGCAATGTTAAAAAAAATAAAATAAAATGGCTGAAAATGTCCTTATGCTAAAGCTAAGTATTTTCAGCAAAAATAGTGTTTTTATCTTAAAAATGTACATGCATTTTTCTCAAATTTTTATATTCCACCCCAAAATTTCAGAAAATTCCAAGAAAATTATTTTTTAAAAAAATTTTTGTTTATTGCATACAATAAGATCATAAAGTTAAGATTCCACTTATAAAAACAGGAAAGATGCTAATTTTCAATTTTTAGCTCACCTGAGCCGAAAGGCTCAGATGAGCTATTGCTATCTATCACCGTCCGTCGTCCGTCGTTCGTCGTTCGTCGTTCGCCGTGCGTCGTGCGTAAACTTTACATTTTAATCTTCTCCTCCAAAACTACTGAGCCAAATTTGATGAAACTTGGTGATTATTATGCCTGGGTAACAGGCTTTCAAAATTGTGTTCGGGGTTTGACCACGCCCAACAATATGGCTGCCGTTACTATAAATAGCCAAAAGACAAAAAAATCTTCTTCTCTGAAACCAAAAGGTGCAGGCAAATTTTGATTGGATATTTGGATTCAGGATACCTAGATACACTATAATTGTGTTTTTCATGAAAATTAGCGAAAAATAGGTTACGCGTTTTTTGCGTAAAATTATGTAATTTTTAAAATGAGACATTTATTGTTATAACTTCATAATGGCTGAAGATAATTGTATGGAGTTTTCACTGTTGATCTTGTCTTGCGATTTTCTTCCGATTGATGTCAAGGTCAAAGGTCAAGGTCATGTCCCAGTTTTTGACCTTTGATAAAAAATGCTATTTTTTTAAACATTTCTGGTGATAATGATGTAGGATTTTTGGTTAATTGTAGGTATTGACATGACGATCATTTTGATATATCGATTAAGTTCATGGGTTCAAAGGTCAAGATCACAGATGTACAAGTTTACCAAAATAGTTAATTATCTGCAAAACTATGAACTTTTTGTATAGGCATGTATATTAGAATATTGTAGGTAATGGCCCAATGGTCATTTTGATATATGAATAAAGGTCATGAGTTCAAAGGTCAAGGTCACAGATGTGAATGAATACCTGAATGGTTAATTATCTTGAAAACTGTTAACTTTTTGTATATGCATGTATATTAGAATATTGTAGGTATTAGCCTAACAACCATTTTGATATATGAATGAAGGTTATGGGTTCAAAGGTCAAGGTCACAGATGTGAACAAGGTCTGAAATGATTATTTATCTCAAAAACTATAAACCTTTTGTATAGGCATGTATATTAGAATATTTAGGTATTATCCTAATGATCATTTTGATATATGAATGAAGGTCATGGGTTCAAAGGTCAAGGTCACAGATGCGAATGAATACCTAAATGGTTAATTATCTTGAAAACTATTAACTTTTTGTATAGGCATGTATATTAGAATATTGTTGGCACTGGCACAGTGGTCACTTTGATATATGAATGAAGAGCATGGGTTCAAATTTCAAGATCACAGATACAAACAAGTACTGAGATGTTTATTTATCTGAAAAACTATAAACTTTTTGTATAGGGATGTATATTAGAATATTGGCCGAATTATCATTTTGATATTTGAATGAAGCTCATGGGTTTAAAGATCACAGGTGAGCGTTACGGCCCATGGGCCTCTTGTTCCATTGTGTGACATAATTTTGTTAAGATGATCATATGATTTAAACCTATCACCAGTGATTTTGTTTGCCTAAAATCACTACCAAATAAAGATCATAGTTTTCCCTGGGGAAAAATGACTAATTTTCCCAATTTGACCAATATTATTATTACATTGGGACACTTGATATTTATTCTGTAGAAGTCCAATGAACCTGTCATTTTTACAAGAATAATATTTTTTTACCTTTGTAATAATAACATAATTTTCAATTTTAACATGTGACTTTCAAAATTTTATTTTGGACCTGTAAAAATAAAGTCAAAAGGTCCTGGAGTTTCCATTGCAAAACATAGTTTTGGACCACTGATGTTGATATAAATTTAAATTATTATTCAGAATGGCAGAACCCCACTTCACGAGGCCTCTTGGTTTGATCGTCATGAGGTTGTCAGAGTGCTTATTCGAGCGGGAGCAGATATTGACATCAAAGATAAGGTAGGTTTGAAACATTATGTTAGGATAGGTAAATAACATTGACCTCATCTTACTTACTTACTTAGTCCTCTTCTAAGGCCTTTACCGAGGACTTCCATCTCTGTCTGTTGGCTGCCATTTGCTGTACTATGCCCCAAGTCCATCCCTGCTCCTTCATCTCTTTCTCTACTGATCTCCGCCATGTCTCCTTGGGTCTTCTCTGTTTCTCTTTCCTGGTGGAGTCCATCTTAAGGCTACCCTTGGTATATTGACCTGTCTGCTTGACCTTTAATTTGAATATTTATAATGGACCAGCACACTGAGTATATGGCACACAGGTGTTTATTTGGTATACCTCATAGGAAACGTGCATTATTTATGTATATGTATTGATTATAAATGCTAATACTACTCATGTATTGGGTGGATTGTCATATACAGTGAAAACTGTGAAAACCGGATGGTCTCCGGACCTTTAAAATAATCCGGTTTTCACAGGATCCGGTTTATCCAGGTTTGGAACAGAGTTAATTGCTCTTGATTATATTTTTATCCACCGGGAGGGGTGGCGATAGAGACGGGATGAATACAAGTACATTTGCTCGAAATAAATAAAAATATTTAAAGCGAGGTTTTAATAAATAAAAAAATAAATAATTTATGGTAAGTAATGTGTATTCTATTTTTATTTATTTCAAAATAACTATATCGTTTGAGGTCTTAGAAGATGTATTATCGGCAGATGACTTGGAATAGTGTCATCTGTATATCTTATAAAAATAATATACTTAAATACAAAGTGTTTAAATAAAGTTTTCAGTGGTAAGTTATTTGTATTTTAAGTTATTATTTTGATAAGAATAAACCATGATACACACCGATCAATGGAATCAGTGACTGGATTTCCTTTTCATGTAACACCATGTGTCGTCTCGATTGTTATCAACATTAGAATACACAATATCATTATGTTCGGTTGTGGAATTTTTCTTTTGAAGAATTAAGGAACCTATCGGCAATATTCTTGACTGAGAAATCGCAATTTAAACTATGTTATATTTTCTCGCATTTCATTTTAATTTTGTTTGGTCTAAATATACTTCAACCCGTTTGATATCGATAGAAGTACTGTTTGCATACGATGAAATATACCCGAATGGTGTCCCTTTGAAAACTAAAAAAAGGAGCCGAACACAAGCTGACCTCGATCTCGGTTGACTGATCTTGACAATATAGACGACGTTTGAACAGGTGGCCAGGTATAATCGATATTGGTGATTACTTGTGATACTTGTTTATTTTACTATTATTGAGGCGTGGATTAAATAATACTCTTAACGATTGCAATAATCTTTATTAAACAAATCAAACATAAAATAACAACAGTCATAAGAGATAAGTTTATTGTGTCGACGCCGACAGATTATGACAATGATTGTACAAATGTAAAACAGATTTTGAATTACAATGTTATATTACAATTTGAAAAAATAAAAATAAAAATTCAATAACTTTAAGTAAATCTGAAGTCCGGTTTACACAGGTAATATTATATAGCTTTAATACGATCCGGACAGCAAAATCCGTCCGGTTTTCAGAATTCACAGGATCCGGTTTACAGAGGGGTTTTCTAATAAGAAAATAAGAAGGAAATAATCGGGACTCGAAAATTTGTCCGGTTTTCACAGGAATCCGGTTTTCTCAGGATCCGGTTTTCACAGTTTTCACTGTATAAAATATTAGAAATGAAAGGGAAAATGTTGGTTGGTTAGTTGAATGCTGCTTAACGTCACATCAGCAATTTTTCAGCTATTTGCGGCGAGAACTATTTTATTAATCACTATGGAATAATCTATGAGCAATTTTTTTGTATGCATGTGAAATGCGAGTGTGTTTTATGGTCTGCGTTGTACTAGCACACACTCAGGTCAACTTTAAGGTGCTAGCTCACAGAATCAGTATGCCGCAGACAAGCGTACCACTCCCCCAGTTCATTATACTGATACCAGGTTAACCAGTAAAGGCCAACAGCAAAGAAAATTCACTTTCCTACATGTGGCCTGAGCGGGACTCGAACTCACAGCATTGAGTGACCCTGGATTTTAAGACTGACTTCTTATCCATTAGTTCACTGCAACCCCTGAGAGGGAAATGGACAGGTCGATGTTGCTTGACTATATAAAATGTTATGTATAGGTTATTATTCAAACTGTTATTTGTCATCTATCATATGTTGTCCATCATCAGATGACATGTGGCAAATGTCATGTATGGACTGTCATGTGTGGTCGGTCAACTGTCGTGTTTGATATGTCATGTGTGGTCTGTCCTCTGTGAACTGCCATCTGTCATGTGTAGTCTGTCATGTTTGGATTGTAGAGTTCACACAGTCGTGAAAAGAAAGTGCTTGAAAAATGAGCCCTGACAGGAAAAGTCCTTGAAAATGAGTAAAAACAAGCCAATTCCTTGAAAAGTCTTGGAATTCTGACAGTCTGTCTTGAAAAGTCCTGGAATTTTGAGCTAATCAACCCGAAACTTGTGGTATAAACACAGCTGTAATGTTTATGATAAATAAAAAAACATTGAGTTATCCCTCTTGTCTCTGTTAATATCATTGGTGAGTCTATGACTTGTAACAGGAAAATTCTGGATGGTGTTCCAATACAAGACAGAAACTACAGAGAATAAGACACAAGTTATTTCCCTTTTTATTACTTTCGGCTAGCAACGAAAATGACCGGCAAATTTATGTTCAACTGTACATGGATAAAAATGTACAAAAAGGTATCTGATGAAATGCCGATTTCAGAGTCCTTGAAAAATCCTTGGTATGTAATGTGTGGTCTGTCCTCTTTAAACTGCCATCTGTCACGTGTAGTCTGTCATGTGTGGTCTGTCCTTTGTGAACTGCCATCTGTCACATGTTGTCTGTCATATGTGGACTGTAATGTTTGGACTGTCATCTGTCATGTGTGGTTGGTCATCTGTTTGGTCCATCATGTGTCCTGTCAACTGTCATGTTTGGCATGTCATTTGTGGTCTGTCCTCTGTGAACTGCCATCTGTCACGTGTAGTCTGTCATGTGTGGTCTGTCCTCTGTGAACTGCCATCTGTCACATCTAGTCTGTCATGTGTTGACTGTTCTCTGTGAACTGCCATCTGTCACATGAAGTCTGTTATGTTTGGACTGTCTTCTGTAAACTGCCATCTGTCACACCTAGTCTGTTATGTGTGGTCTGTCTTCTGTGAACTGCCATCTGTCACATGTAGTCTGTCATGTGTTGACTGTCCTCTGTGAACTGCCATCTGTCACATGAAGTCTGTTATGTTTGGACTGTCTTCTGTGAACTGCCATCTGTCACTTGTAGTCTGTTATGTGTGGTCTGTCCTCTGTGAACTGCCCTCTGTCACATGTAGTCTGTTATGTGTGGTCTGTCCTCTGTGAACTGCCATCTGTCACATGAAGTCTGTCATGTTTGGGCTGTCTTCTGTGAACTGCCATCTGTCAATTGCAGTCTGTCATGCGTGGTCTGTCCTCTGTGAACTGCCATCTGTCACATGCAGTCATGTGTGGTCTGTCGTCTGTTAACTGCGATCTGTCATGTAGTCTGTCATGTGTGGACCTTAGTGTTTTATTCACACAATTTTTGATTTTGGACCTTAAATAAGGAAACTGTAGATGGGGCTCTTAGAAATTTCTTACAAATGTACAATAGCTAGATATTTTAGACCTGTGATTTTTAAGTCCAGCTTGGTCAAGAATTGGCAATGTCTCAAGTGAGCTATAAGGCCCCAAGACATAAGTCAAATCTCTCAAATTTCAACAAAACGTTGAATGACATAATTTTGTATTTTAAATGAATACATTGATATTTGAAATACAAAGATCCTCCTAAATCTCCGCTTGTTGCCATATATAGACATATGTGTCTCTGTTGAATAGAACTACTACGGTATCTCAGTTGGTAAAGTATTTGTTCCTTATACGGTAGGTTGTGGAGTCGAACCCCACCTGGGTCTGACCAAGACTTAAAAATGGTTAGTGACTGATCTTTTGCCAAGTTGGTAGAGCATTCTCTCCGTATGCGGTAGGTTGTGGATTCGAACCCCATCTGGGTCTCACTTAGATTTAAAAATGGTTAGTGACTGATCTTTTGCCAAGCACTTAGCATTTAGAAATGAAAGTTAAGAGGTCCTTCAGAAGAGACCTTAAAACTGATGCCCATTGTCATGGAAAGCATGGCATTTTAAAGAACCCTCTGACCCTTACCCTGAGCACACAAAAAAGATAACAATTTCTGCCGTTTCACCTATAGCTGGTGACATCTCATTGGAAGTGAATTATTTTTAACTAGGACATAAAAGCTTATTTAATTAATCAATCAATCAATCCATTATTGATAGCCTGCCACACGAACATTTGTATCTTCTACTGGCAGCCTGTTACAGGGACACATTCATCATGTGCATATATGTCCTTCCAATGGAAATGGCAACCTTTGATTGCATGGCGAAGACATACTTATTATCTTTTTGTACAATAAACAAAATTGTAAATTTTGACTATTGATATAAAAAACTTTTATTAAATGATTACATCAAAATGCATGTGATGGCATCAACTATTGTTGACATCGTATTGACAGGTCGCAGATTCCACGCCCACAATGTTCCGACAAAGGTCCCAGCATGCTTGAATTGCACACAAAAAGAATGAAAACTTGGCCCAAATTGTGCTATTTAATGACATCACTGACATAAGTATGTCATTAGTTGCTGTGACGCTGCTATGGTACGGTGATGACGGCCACAGTGTCGGAAAGGCATGGCCGGCAATACGTCATTTTGCATTGTGAATGCCAATTTGGCACTGACAACATTGCATTGCAGTTTAAATCTACACTATCAACTCCGTTTCAAAATTTGGCAGTAAGAGGGTAAAATTTTCATTTTATTATTTTCATTTCAGGTGGATGTCACAGCATATCAGATGGCAAAAGCCAGAGAGTCTAAACAAGTGACAGAAATGTTAAGTAAGTGGAAGGAAACTAAAAAATTGGTAGGTTTATTATCTCATAAGAATCATTTTAAAAAAATTTAATTTAAAAATTTGATCATTTACAACTCTCTCTCTCTCTCTGAATCATTTTAAAAATTTGATCATTTACAACTCGTTCTCTCTCTCTCTCTCTCTCTCTCTCTCTGAATCATTTTAAAAATTGGATCATTGCACAAACCACATATTGCATTTCTAAATCAAGATGCTTAAATAAAATATGGTCTTTAAGTGCCTATCAAAATTACTTAAAGACATTATAAATATCCAAAAATCTAAAGCAACAAGAAAAGTCCAGTACCGGTATAAACAATTTTCAAGATCATGGGGACAATTTTTAACAATATTAAATTTTAACAAAAATTGAAAGTTATATCCACAACTCTCTCTCTCTTTCTCTCTCTCTTCTCTCTCTCTCTCTCTCTCTCTCTCTCTCTCTCTCTCTCTCTCATAAAACAAACATCACAAGGGTAGGTCATATGTATATATTTCTTATATTTACTGTTGTATTATTTGTGAAGATTTAATACCAATATAATTGTACTTGTATCATGTGTATGTGTGTTGAATGCCAAAATGATCAAAATATTTTTTAAAAAAGAAAGAAAAAGGTTGAGTTGAGTAATGGTGTTTTACATCCCAGTCAAGAATGTTTCACTGATATCATGACTTTGCCAGCTGTAGGCGAAAGTGCAGAAATTTTGCCTGTATGTAGTGCTGATGGCATTATACAGCAGGGTTCTTTAGCGTGCCAAGCCCACCATGACACGGGATCTCGTTTATTTTAAGTTCCCTTCCGAAAGAAACGTTACTTTCATTTCGTAATGCTGAGTGCTTGGCAAAGAACAGTCACTACCCACATTCAAGTCTTGGGTCGGACCCGGTCAGGGTTCAAACCAACAACTTCCCACTTACGGAGCGAGCACTCTACAAACTGAGCTACAGCAGAGAGAAAAAAGAAAGAATCATGATCTGAAAAATTGAGTCATTGGGGTCTTGAATTGACATGTTCTAAAAATATATTTATAAATGGAAATCACAATCTCTTGATATGTAAACAAATCAACAGTCAACTGCCAACATCAAATTTACTACCTAATCAATTAACTAATCAACCACTTAACTACTTAATCAATTAATGAACTACACTAGATTAAATTAATCCTGATATTTTTTTACAGTCTATTTCAGAGACTCAAGAAAATGGTAAGTTAATATTCTTTATAAAACATTAAAAATTATATTTAATTCAACAATTACAAGCAGGAAATCAGTAAAAGTGGCTTTTATAAGCAGGTGACCCTCATACAGAAGTAGACTTGAACACAAGTTAGACTGTATTCCTAATAAAAGAACAAGCCAACTGGTCAATGTTGTATAAGTGGTATAAACATACTGTAAACGTATTTATTTTAGTGGTGTACTAATTTTTGCTTATTTCAAAGTCATTTGATTTGCGCGAAAATTATATTATGCTAATTGTGTTATGAGGCACATTTCAAAGTCGCAGAAACTTAACTCCGTGGATATGTCTTAATTTCCTTTACTGCAAAAATAAACAAAATACTTTAACAGTAGCTGGAACATGAAGCATAAAGAGAGACTCCTCTTAAGGGTCCCTTTAATTGAATAACAAATCTCTTGTGATAACTGAAGTGTAGTGTTATTCGGGGTGCACTAACTTTTGCTTATTTCGATGTCAAAAATTTCTGTGACATTTTGTACCATGCTTAAAATATGACATTAAAGAACATACCGGTAGCCAACATTAATATTGTCTGAAGACAGAACCTTGATCTATACAGTGCAAAATTCTTTTCTTGTTTTTCAATCTAAATAATCAGGTTTTTTTTTTATAAAAAGGTAATGTAATTTTAAAACAACTTTCTCAGTCATACTTGAAAACAGGCTTTATAACTTTTAAATGATGATATAGATAGCTAGATACTGTAAGTGTACTTAAATTAGCACACTCAAATTTTAGCGCTCTGAGGGGGTGTAGACTAATTAATTTAAGACATTCTTAAATTCGCGCACTTAAGGAAAGAATATTTGTCCCCTTCATACGAAGATATTTTAGCACTGCACTTAAATTAGCGCAAAAGGCGCTAATATAAGAATCCCGCTAAAATTAGTACACATACAGTAGCAATAATGGAGTGGAGAAATGGATTTGTACCCCCCCTATATTCCCCCCTCTGTCCCCAACACAGTCAAGAATCTTCACTCATATTAATGCTGTCAATTCAGAGAAGGTGGAGGAAACCATAGTTACAAGAGAAAACCACCAGTCTTTGGCAAGGTAACTTATGATACCGTAATTTAGGAAATTTTCGCGTCATCTAATTTTCGCATAAACGCACTTTAATATTTATTCGCTTCTTTTAATTTTCGCATGATCGCGACTCTGTAGTTATAGTTTTAATAACTTCTTATTTTTCGCGAAGCTTTTATTTCCGTGACTTGTTTCACTCGTAAATTGATGCCAAAATAAAACGATCATAAAAATTTCCCAATTTAAAGTACTACTAAAAAGAAGTTATATTATTCACTGAAACTATTTGGGGTCGTGTAGCTCGGACAGATTTTTAAATTAAAATAACTTAGTTTACCAAATAATTTTTTTCAATTGAAAAATTATTTAAATATAACCAAATCAGGAGGTGCACATCATTGGTGGATTCTGCAATTGACGGATTGCCGGACACGCCCACAATGTTCCGACAAAGGTCTGGCATGTTTGAACTACACATAAAAAGAATGAAAACTTGGCCTGAATTGTGCCATTCATTGATGTCACTGATACTAGTACGTCATTAGTTGCCGTGATGCTGCTTTGGTACCGTGATGGCGGCCTTTGTCGGAACATTGTGGGCGTGGCCGGCGATACCTCAATTACTAGCCTACCCCTCCTTTCAATTTCAGTAAAAAGAAAATGAATTGAGCAGGGTATCTGAATGACTATCTTCTTGTTTAAATTTGCTTCAAGGCACCACCTTACCAACAGAAATTCTCCAAATGGACCAACACTCAATTGAGATTTATAAAGAAGCATTGAAGGCAGGAAAAGAGTGTGATTACACCATAAGACTGATGGTAGTCGGACCACAGGGAGTTGGCAAAACATCTTTAATAAACCTTTTATTGAAGTTAGGGCTAAAGCTTGAGGAAATAGAGAGTACAAATGGGATAGATGTACACATCCATATATCAGCTGTAAATGTACACAATGGCAAGTGGATACTTGATAAAGGTTTGTATTCAAAACAAACATACCAATCCATGCCCAAATCAGAATCCCAAAGCAAAGTAAAAACTTTTAAACTGACAAGAACTTCCACCATGAAAGAGAGGTCAGGTACCATGGAAGGGTAAGCACATCCTTTTTAGCTAGCAACATCTGTCATGTGTGTAATGAAAATTGAGTCATCTGTCATGTTTGTAATGAAAATTGAGACATCTATCATGTGTTATGAAAATTGAGACATCTGTCATGTGTGTAATGAAAATTGAGACATCTATCATGTGTGTAATGAAAATTGAGACATCTGTCATGTGTGTAATGAAAATTGAGACATCTGTCATGTGTGTAATAAAAATAAAAAATTGAGACATCTGTCATGTGTTAAATGAAAATTGAGACATCTGGCATGTGTGTAATCAACATTAACATCTGTCATGTGTGTAATGAAAATTGAGACATCTGCCATGTGTGATATGAAAATTGAGACATCTGTCATGTGTGTAATGAAAATTGAGACATCTGCCATGTGTGATATGAAAATTGAGACATCTGCCATATGTGATATGAAAATTGAGACATCTGTCATCTGTGATATGAAAATTGAGACATCTGTCATGTGTGTAATGAAAATTGAGACTGAAAGGAACAGGAAACTTTGGGATACAAGGTATATCCATGGCAACCCTGTACACAGAGGCATCATACTTATCAACAATACTATTCAAACGTTTTGCAACTAAGTCGGATGTCAAGTTGTTGGGAGACGCCTGTTGCTAAGGAAAATAAAAAAATATACTAACTACAACTGTCTCTTGAGAGCCAAATACATAAAATCCATGATGTTTAAATAAATTAATAGCTAATTTGAAAATTAATTAAAATAAAGACATTATGAGTTAGGCCTAAAAAAAAAATTGTTCGTTTCCCCTTACATGGTGAAAAATAATAGGGTAGGTAGGTAGGTTTTTTTTTTTTTTTTTAATTATTTTTTTACATATTGATGTAAGAAATTTCAGGTGTTCCACATCGAAACAAGCTGAAGATGTTACATTTTTATCAAACGGAACGCCAACAGACTGGCAGCCTGCAACATGGACGCTGCCATCTTGTTTTATAATTATAAAACACAAATAGAAAAAGGAACACGACTGCGGACGCGTTTCCGGAAAATATAATATCGAAATCGGAAGGCGTGTAATCGGCCGAATCGAATAAAAAGATTAGGGTCGACGGGAAAAAATAGGGTCGGTTGGGTAAGGGGAAACGAACAATTTTTTTTTTTAGGCCTTTTATACGGTTTTGGCATGTTACATGGCCTCACATACCCCGTCAAAGATTTATTTACCCTGAGCAACAGGTACATGGGGCCATGTAACCTGCCAAAACCCTAGGCCTGTATAATGTTTTTGTCACATTCCAAAGCGGTACTAGTTTGACCTTTTTAACTTCCATTTCATCTTTTGTGTGACTTGTGTAGATCTGCGTTGTCGCCATGTTTGTTTACCATGGCTATATGACTGCAATATACTAATTACTTCCCTTTTTCCCCTAAAAGTCATGTGCATTTATGTACCCCGGCAGATTTCCGAAAATAATTTTATGTTCCTTGCTTTGGTACTGTGATGGCGGCCAATGTCGGAACATTTTGGGCGTGGTCGGCGATACGTCATTTGTCATGCCTGATGATAACCACTGACCTTTAGCAAGTTAACTGCCAAAGTTTCTCACACTACATTATTCCCGGAATGGGATTTGAAGGCAGGCAGTGATATGGTTTAGACCAACCACTTAGTCATCCTGGTTGAGCCTCTCCCTTTAAGATGTATTTCAATATTTAAAACCTCGTTATAATGCCCCTCGATAACTTTGCCACCTCGCTTATCGCCACACTATTTTGAAGTCCCAAAATTCATTTTGTTTAAGTTTTTCTTTATCCGCCTCCCCCGATTTAAGGCCAAACCCCTTTATAACACCAAAATTTGACTGAACAAATTGCGGCAATGAATCAAGGTTTTACTGTATTTAAATATTATTTCAGAGGATGTAATGAAGTTGATTAATCATGACGTGAGGCTTGGTAAAGTAGTTGTAGCATCTTACAAAGATGCAAAGGAAGATTCCAATGTTGAACCGTATCAGGATCTGGAGACAGATGGTGGGGTGAAAGAAAACCCCAAGACTAAGTCTTCATTGCAAGTTGGAGAATGTGGAATATCCAAAGGTACAGAAGGTAAAACCACAGTTACCCTGTTCAATATTTAAGCCAAAATCAGAGATGCCTATGCTTGAGTTTTTAGCTCACCTGACTTATAGGTTCAGATGAGCTATCTCCATCTATTTTTGTCTGCCACGCATCATCTATTGTATGTCATGTGAAAATTATTCACATTTTTATCAACACATCCAAAACTACATACCTAAACAAAACGTTGATACTGAAATGGTTATTTGTCTCAAAAACTATCAACTTTTTGTTAAGGCATGTATATTAGAATGAATAACCACCATTTTGATATATGAATAAAAGTCATAAGTTCAAAGGTCAAGGTCACATATGCAAACAAATACTGAAATGGTTAATTATCTCAAAAACTATCAACTTTTTGTTTATATGCATGTATATATACTGGTATAGGTCGCGCACGATAACTTGGCACATCCGGGCTTATTCATTTTGTAAATAAACATTGTAACTCGGACTCATGAAACACGCACATTGAACAACTCGCCAATGTCCATGCTGCACCTTCATACATATTTTTGTTGAAATATAAATATTTATCATATTCCACTTATCTTGGACATTTTCATTTATGTTCTTTATTTGAAACTTTTTAAATATTCACATGAAATTATTTCATTTCTGCATAATTTTTGTGAAGTTCCACATAACTGTGGAACGAATTGTCTGAAGATATAACAAGGTATTTGTCCTTAACACCTTTAAGGTTACTGTCGTCCTTGGCTCAGTGGTATGTAACATATCTTACAGTTAGTGGACAGCTATATAATTTTGTCACAAGTGAGTTCGAACAATACCGGGTCCATACATATATTTTTTAATTTTATCTAATTTTGTTTTTAATTTTTATTATAAAAACTTTTCAATTAAAAAGTAAAAGAAATAAATGAATCTATACTAATTATTTAAATGTGCTATCAGGCTAATAATTAATAATTTCTATCTTGTAAATGTATGAACAACCTAAATTTTAAAATTCTTGTGGAAATTATTTCTACCAGAACTACATAACATTTAAAATTAGCACAGGGCAAAATTTTAACGTCTTGTTTCATACAGAAATCAAAATATTAGCACTATTTGGGACTAATCACTATTATTAATCCGTACCTCACCGCCGCGTCATACGAAAAAATCAAACTGTAAACCTATATTAATTTGGAAAAGGATGCCAACATCAATAAATTTTATACTGTGTTTATTCATTTATTTATTGTTTTTTTAATTTATTTATTTTATTTATTCATATCTGGGAATAGACAGTTAATATTGTTGTCATGTGCATAATTTTAAATTTAATATTTTTCTCTGTTAAAATTCAAAATGCTCCACATGACGTTGTGCGAAATATAAAAATACAATTCCTCCTTACAAGTGAAATATTTTATGTCCAAAATCATATGTTGCTTCACAAAATTTAAAATTTAAACTTTCGGACGTGCAACAACTTGCAGAAAAACAATTGAAAGACATATCAACAGAAAAATGGAAAAGGTGTGATGAACACGTAAAGAAAATAGAAACCGATTACTGGAAAAATGACATCGCAGTCGATGAAGATATAGAGAAATTTGTAATAAACTTGGACGATACCGATTCCAGCGACGAAGACACACACAGCAACAGAAGAAGAAGAGGATGAGGAAGAAGAAACATCTACAGTGACGGCCGACGAAGAATCAACCATTTCAGAAGAAGATACGACTGATACAGCTGACAAAATTTTTACTGTTACCAACTTGCATGGAGCTACACAATTATAAATTCCAGACACAAAATAAAAACAAAAACAGAATAAGACTAAGTACATAAGATTAATAAATAAATAGTTTTGAATTAAAATTTTTCGCAAAGCCATTCAGTAACTTGTTTTAAATATATTCAGCATACATTTCATGGTGAAGAATTTATTATTTGATACAGCAAATAATAAGAAATTGTTATTATTATTTTCTATTTTGACTTTTTATTAAATAAATATAGAGTCAAAATAGCACACGACAATATATTGACGATATTATTATTAATGACATTATTGTTATTAAAATTACTATTATTAATGGGCTTAATCAAACTTTTTTGTTAAAAAAAATGTATTATAGCAGGATAGAACTCTCAACACTTGTCCCCGTTATACACTATGGGCCAAAACATAACATTTATCGAACGAGCTGCAATGTTTATTTACAAACTGAAAAACCCCGGATGTGCCAAGTTATCGTGCGCGACCTATAGGTATTAATATGCTTGTTATTTTGATATATAAATGAAGGTCATGGGTTCAAAGTTCAAGGTAACTGATGTATCAGAATACTGAAATGACCTTTTTTCACCTTTGTACTTTATTTTACTATTTTAGATGTGTATAAATATACTGCAGCTAGTCACCTTGGATATTTTAGACGCAGCATTCTTAGGACAAATTGCAATTTATTTGCAAATGTCCATGCATATTGGAACTAACTGCTAAAAATTTGGATGTTCTCTTTAATAAATGTAATTGACCAATTGACCATTGAACCTCTACATGACATATGGTATATATCCTCAGGTCAACATAAGGTTCGTGGACCACTTCATTGTTAGTTCTTCGTTTTTTGTTCAGCTCCAATGTCTGAAGGTTGAAATTTATCCAATCTTAAGATGTGATGTTTAATTGCTTTTTATTTCATTTCCAAGGCCTCAAGTTTTCGAAGTCAGGTCAGTTTCAAAGTCCCAGGTTCAAAGTGAGATACATATTGTATCCTAACATCTCAAGGAATATACTAAAGGAAGAGATCTTTTTAAGTAAAACCTTTTCAGTTTTATATTATTTGTGTAATCCGCAAAGTGTGTGGTACAGGGATTTTTCTGGGTATCCACAGGGTCCGGTAAAGGGACCCATTCCCAATGCAAAAAAACATACATTTTTCCCAATTCTGTTGTAAAAAATTCCCAATTAGCTACGTTTATCAATTTAAAAAAAAATCACAAGATCATCAAAATCATATTCGGAGGATATCTCGTTCTGATAATGAAACCCAAATTTTGCTGGATAATTTATATAGAGAGAAAAGAGACAGTGCTATTTTGCTGTGAAACCGATATAATTTGTTCAATTACTAGTATTCTAGAATTTTTATTTTGTTGTTGTGATTTTTTCTAAAACTACATTTTTGTTGAGCATTTTCCCAATTTCATCCCAAGGTCCTTTTCCCAAAAAGGTCAGAAAAATCCCTGTGGTATCATATATTATTTCCTTCATATTATTCATATTATCTCCTTGTGGTGCCGGGCAGTCCCATAGTGCATGGCCTCATTTTTAACCGTACTGTGAAATCATTAATATTCGCAGTGTCTCAATTTTTGTTGTATTCATGGACATCATCACCCACAAATTTATATGTCAACGAAATAGTTTATGTAACAAAGGTACCACTAACTGGTTACCTCAAGCCATAAATATACCATCAAACACTATTGTATTTTTGCAAACAACAACGAAAATTGAACACCTCGAAAATAAATGATTCCACAGTATTTGATTTTCAAGGCTGATGATGACATATAACATGTAAAAGACCAAGCCAAATTAATTTGTAGTTTTGCAGACCCTCCCACTTGTAAAATTTGGATTAAGAAAAAAAATCAAATTTATTTTCAAATTGTTTTCCATCCAACGACTTACTTTTTAAAAAAAAAAAAAAATCTCTAGAACTGAAAATTAATTTGGCTTGGCCCAATTACCTTGTCCTTTTATACCTGACATTGGTGCTGTAGTAATACAGATACATTTTACAGGTGATCCTTATTTAATTAGATTTTTTCACATATTTCCCAATAGGTATTACTGAATCAGTATACACTCCTGAAGAAGCTACATCAGGAGTGAAAGAAGATCATGATGCAAAGATTAAAGAAAACCTTCTGAAAGTTATAGATGCAATGAAAATGGGAGGTTCAGAGGATACATATGGCCTTATTTCTGTGTGGGATTTTGGTGGAGACTTCATCTTCTATACTACACACCAGACGTTTCTATCAACCAGAGGGATATACCTTGTCGTTGTTGACATAACTAAGATGCTATTTGATGAATTTAAAGATGGTGACTGCTATGTGGATATTTCTGGACTTAAGTACCTCAAAATGGGAGGTAAGTGTAGCAGTCTGGGTAGCTCAGTGGTAGATCACTTGCCTACAGTGTGGGAGGTCCCGGGTTCGATCCCTGGGTCCAACCCTGCATTTTTCTCTTTCCTGTTACAAATGGGGCTCGTCCGACGCTGGAAAGTAGCTGACCTATAGGTTGGTCCCAGGGTGTAACCTTGTGGTTTCAATTCAAGGAAGTTGAATAAAAAAAATGGGAAGGGAGGAATGTAGCGGTCTGGTTAGCTCAGTGGTAGAGCACTTGCCTATAGTGCGAAAGGTCCCGGATTTGATTGGCTTTCCAACCCTGCATTTTTGTACAGCGTTCACAATAGTGAACGTGTACATTGCTGTCACTTTCTTCCAAGATATCGAGCTTCTTTGCTATGAAATTATAAGATATGAGTACACCTGGAAATAGTGCGCCTGGTAAATGAGCGTGAAAGAAGTATATTTGTTTTATCGTAAGATATGTATTCTGAGTCGGGTAATGCATTTGGTTATATATGCATATTTGGAATAAATTTTTGGAATACATTTCGGAATCTAGTAAAATATTGCGACTGGATGCATCTAATAATTTCTGCAATTTGGCGAACTGATCTCATGTTTACAATAAAAAGTAGTTCGAGAAGTTTGCGTCCTACGATGTAAAATCATAACTTTTTATGAAATGAACAGCAACGGCAGGTTGTTTAATTAATTCTTCGTGAAATCTACGGAAATTTAAATTTATTTTGAAGGTTATGATAACGTATTTTGATGTTGAGGCAATTGTGTCATATTTTAAAACTGTTTATCGATTAGATTTTACTTTCGTGAAAGGGAGATAATTCGTACAGTGTTGTGTACAAATTTTAAATACAGTCGTTTTACCAGTTCCGAACAGGGTTTCATATAAGCGCTGCTGCAGACGTCGTCCACAAGCAGAGGAAATAAAATTTATGTGGTGTAATAGTACAAATGTTTACTGATTCCAAAATATCGACACCTGTCCTCAAAAACACGTGGTAGGATGTTTTCTTGAAAAAAGCATTTCCGTGACCACGATTTGTTTACATCGTTAAACTAGGTCACCGACAATCTGTCCACCTGTCCTGCACATACATTTAGGAAGCGGTTGAAGTTTATATTATTTAAACAATTAATGCCCATACATTCAAGTAGAAGCAAATTGAGAAAGTTATTGTGCGATTCCTTTAATTGAGCTGAATTTAAATTTTGGATTATTCGGAACTAGTAAAAATTCGGAACTGGTAAAACAACTGTACTTCACCATTAACATGAAACGGGAATATTGTGAGTGATAATCAGCAGTTAATTAAAACCCAGATTAACAGCAAATGATCCAGTTACATACAACCGCTAGAATGTACCCCTCATAGCGACAGTAGGATTCGCAAAACTCTACTTTCTCTCTATCCGAAATAACAAAACGATCGGGTACAACTTTTTTAAATTTTACCGATTGTCTTTTTCATATATTTATGAAATTATTATTTTCTACCATTTAATTCAGCAATACATGGTTTGGTACATTGTTTCTTTTTCCAAAAAAAAACATCCGTCGGACTATGCATAGATCGAACCCAACCCCCCCCTCCCCGCCCCGAATTTTCGGTTATATTCTGTCTTGCCACAACACAATTTTCCCAAATACGCTGTACAACAGCACGACAGTGCTATTTTCTCTTTCCTGTTACATAAGTTTGAAAAAGCCAAACCCCATCCATAGAATTAATTTTTTTTAAATGCAGGTTAGGTTTGTCCAATTAATTTTGACAATAAGACAAATACTGTAACCTAATGAGGCTATTGATAGTGAATTATGTTGTATCTTTCATTTATTCACACGTATATCAGTGATTTTCTTCAATAGAAGTGATTGAGACATCTTATTTTAGCACATCAAATATTAGTTTGCACTCGGAGCGATATTCCCATATCACACGAATATAATCCACCACACTGATATTTCATATGTTCAGTTCAATAAGATTCCAAATGCAAATTCAAATATTTGCAAATAAAGATGGTCTTGACATGAAATTTTCTACTCACGAAAAATAAGTGATCTATAGTACATGTAGTATTAGATTTTGGAAGTGGTATTTCTCACATCAATTGCTTCACAATTTTATGAGAATTGCCAGTTCCAAATTCAAGTCAATACCCTGTAAGCCACAACAAATTGAAAGTTATTTTAAAATGTGTTTCTGGGCCATTCAACTTTTTTCATAACTTTTATTTTAATGTACATCTATTTGTCTTGCTCTCAATATACATGTATTTGTGTTCACGTTTCAGAATACATAGTGTTTTGGTTGAACTCAATCCATACATATGCCGGTAATAATCAAGATGGGGTACCACCTGTGATACTAGTAGCCACACACCTTGATAAAATACATGTGAGTTTTAACTTTTGTCCCATTAGCAAAATACTTAGCAGGGGTTTAAAACTATGTTTTGGAGTTGGTATTTGGCCAGTCCCACATAAAGTCTCGAAAGTAAGGCCATTATTATCAATAAAAGGTCCATATGCAATTACTGTAAAGGGGGAAATTGTTGTGTGGGTAAAATTTTCACTTATTTCGCGCTAAAGAAATTACTGCGAAAATTTACCCACAAAAAATGTCTACCATACAGGTTTATATATTACATATACAATATACACCCATTTATATCGGTAACGCGGAAATTACACCCATGCGGAATGCAAGATTTCAAAAATCGCAAAATTTTCAACCCACGAAAATTATCCCCTTTACAGTATGTTATTTTATCATTGTTTATAGAAGACAATATTATCCTGGTAAAAGATTACAGACCAATTGGACTTTTACTGTTTAAATATAAAGGTTTTCAATGTAAAATCAATAAGTCCAGGACCTCGGACCTAGTGAGTTTTGAACCCTGACTTTGACAAAGAAAATGTAAAATTACATTTTGATACCTCTCTGTGTAAGAATGTATTATGATATGGCGTTGTCAATCCATCTGCCTGTATGTTCGTCCGTAGACTTACATTTTTCTTGTCCGGTCCAAATCTGTTGACTCAATGAGGATATCAAGATGACACTTAAACCAAAAATAACTGTAAATGTACTTTATTTAGTGGTAGTCTTATTTTAGCGATTTTCATGCTAGACAAATTGCGCTAATTTATGATTCCAGGAATAAATGTGTTTATAAATATAGACTGAATTGTACCTGTTTCTGTACCTCCTCTCATTTTACTTACGCTAACAAAGTACAGTAGAACTTCTATAACTCAAAGTGCACAGGACTTGGATGATGACTTGTCGGTGTGTTTGAGTTTTCGAAATTGAAGGATGACGTCACAATGTAGACTCATTTCTATGGGAGAAATGTGGGATGGCGGTAAACTGTTTACCGATACACCAGTGTAATATGTAAAATTATCTTTTTTGCCGGCCATCTTGGATTGGCAGCCATATTTTCATTAAAGGTTACAGGCCTCAGTTGTGACTTGACACTCAAAATTAGCCAATTTTGGCCTTAACACATTTAGTGTTATGCACCCATATTTCAATAATTTTGCTGCAACAACATGAATGTTGATACTTTTTCAATTCAGGAGAATTAAAACAATATTTCTGTACTGCATTTATGACCCAAGCGCAAATTTTCACAATTTTGGAAAACATTTTGTTTCCATGGCAACCACACAAAAAAATTGCAAAATATTACCCCCAAATAGGCCATATTCATAGAATCTGATGGTAAACAAACCTCGAAATACATACAATGGCACACATTTTTCCTGAATCCTTAAATATTCCACTTTTTCTTTGTGAAGGAAAATTCATTTTTTCAGAAATTTGAGAAATGTGCCAACCATGCTAAAAGCACATGGCAATGTTTACACCCAAAATGTGGTCTTGCCATAGGAAGTGTATGGTGCGGCGAAAGTCCTTACGCCGGAAATATAGTGCTATAGTCAATCAACTCAGGTTTAAATTTTTGCAAACCTAAGAACCTCTCACCTTGGCAATATTGCAAAGTACTACCTATTAACAAATTTAAATGAGCATGGTCTAAGGAAAGGCATCTGGGTTTGTTTTATGCACTACTTTTGACCAGCTCACATCTGGCCTTATCACGACTGAGGTCCACTACCAAACAGAAAAAGGTCAAGGTTGAAACATACCTAGCCTGACTAAGTACATATAGGCAATAAGATCCACCATGTTTCCTGATTTTAACAAAAAAGTTTAGCGGGTGTCACATTTTTGGGATCTGCTCCCTGACTAATTAGGGACATCGGCTTATAAAGGCCACTAGAATTGTATCCCAATTGTTCTTTATTCATACTGTTTGAACCTGTGTATAAAGGCTACCTGCTCATTAAGATAGCCTTAATAGACAGGTTTGACTGTAGAGGATAATAAAAAATCCAAACCAAGCATCTTAAAACTAGGAAAGAATAGGGTTTTCCTGTTATCTTTGTAACTTAACATAGCACAGATACTTTATGATATAAATACTCATAACGCAACTAATACATATACCAGATATATTGCACATGGTATTTACGTAATATTTTTTCTGAGCTTCTATGATGACTTCATTTTACCTATCACCTAAGTATTGCCCTGTGGGCATTAAATGTCGAGCTGAATATTATAATTGACGTATTGCTGTTCCACGCCCACAATGTTCTGACAAAGACTCGGCATGCTTGAATTACATACAAAAACAATGAAAACTCGGCCTGAATTGTGCCATATAATGACGTCACTGACACTAGTAGGTCATTTGTTGCCATGACGCTGCTTTGGTACCGTGGTGGGGGCCAGTGTCGAAACATAAAAGGCGTGGCCAGAAGTATTTCAATTGTTATAATGTTATAATTGTTCTTTAGCACTGATCTTCAGTAATTGGAATTGATATAAAATGATATTTAGCAATTATTTCAATAATCATGATTGCCTATTGACTTTTTCAGGGTGATAAAGTATCAAAGAAGGAGGAACTCTTTGATAAAGTCAGAGATTGCTTAATGGAAAACGGCATGTCTCTATATAAACACATTGATGATGATGACTTTGGAGTTGACAACACCAAGTCAGCTGATGATCCAGACTTAGAGAGATTGCGACAGAAAATATTTGAAGTAGCAAAAGCACAGAAAATACTGGGGGGAAGAAAAACAGCGAGTTGGATAGCGTTTGAAAAAATCTGATCGAGAAACAGAATAAGGAATCAAAATGTTATTCATTGAAGAAGTAAAGGAATTAAGCAAAGGATTAGAATCCGGAGAATGGATCATGATCAGCTGGATGTCTTTCTCAAATTCCAGCATGCAATTGGAAACTTGATCTATTTCAGTGATCTTAATGAATATGTAGTTTTAGATCCAAAATGGCTGATATATGCATTTCGCTGCCTAATAACACATGAGAAATTCAATAAAAAGATGCCCTTTGCAATAAGAGCGAAATGGTGCGAATTTTCTAAAACTGCTGAGCTTAAAAGAGAAGTAATTGATGCTCTATGGAATGACATAGATGAAAACCATAGAGAACATTTGCTTGGCCTGATGGACAAATTGGACATCATTGCAAAACCAATGACTTATAAAGGGAGTGAAGACGCAAGTTCTAATCAGGAATTAGATTATTACTTTGTCCCAGCAATGTTAAAAGACGGAATCACTGATGATCAGTTGCATTGTATTGAAGAAAATGCGAGGATCACTCCCAATATGTACTTTGTCTTTCAGAATCGTTACATATCTCCCTCAGTTTTTCACCGACTGATCGCAGCTTGTATGAAAAAATGGAAAATTGCACATCAAGAAAATAAGAAACTGTTATTCTGTGGTTGTGGGATATTCACCATAGATGAATCTCAGACCACAAGAATCATGATCTGTATGGAGAACTACAGAATAAAAGTCCGGGTTCTTTATTATCTTGATCAGAATGACTCCATCTTGCCAGCCGATGTTTCAAAGTCTGTAGACATTAGAAATTTTGTGGAAGAGACACTAAAAAACATTTTTGGCAAATATCAACAGAATATACCGTACAAGTTGCACATTGAATGCAGCCCAAGTGGAGGTGGATTGATAGCAGTGGACAATCTCAAGAAATACCCCAAAATCAACTGTACCAGCCATGATAAAAATCATCTTGTGTTGTCAAGGCAACTATTGAAATACTGGTTTAACCCTGAGGTATTTATTTTGGTTAAATTTAAAAAAGATTTATCGTTCTGACTATTTATAATTCGTCAAAAATCTGGTATCACCCTGAGGTATTTAGTTTTTTGGTTAATTAATTTTTTATAAGCAGCAGTTCTGACTATTTATAAGTTGTCAAGGATCTGATATCAGAGTGCCGTCAAGGATCTAATTACAGAGTGTTTAAAATCGTTGGCGGGTTTTAATAATGCATAATATAAGTGTAAGTATAGTACCGCTGTATTTATATAATCATGCCGGCTCGCACTTTATTAGTTACAATCACCCTACTGTAGGAACCACTCTGTTTGTGACAGTGAAATACTCCTCATATCCATATCTGTTTGTGACAGTGAAATACTCCTCATATCCATAGAAAATCAAATAAATTTTGAATGAAGATTGATATTTTTCATTTACTTGTACCTAGTCCTACCATGTAAAATCATATGAAATATGAAATAAACAACAATGGCAGGTAGATTTAACAACTTCTTTATAAAATCTACGGATACCCATGCAAGTTTTCATAACCTATTTCAGAGATTTTTTTCCTAAGGTGCCTGGAATTACCTTAAGATATAATCATTAAAAGTTATATTTTTTTGCTTATTGAGTCATTTGTTACATGAGCTTTTTACTAATGTTCAAATATTAATTATTTACAGGAATATCAGAACTCTTTAGACACAGAAGATGGTAAAGGTAAGATATTCCAATCTCCCATCTCCGACAAAACATATTGCTGACCACACCAACAATGTTCTGACAAATGGTTGGCATGCTTGAATTACACACAAAAAGAATGAAAACTCAGCCTGAATTGCGCTGTTCAATGATGTCACTGACACCAGTACGTCATTAGTTGCCGTGACACTACTTTGGTGCCATGATGGTGGCCTTTGTGGGCGTGGTCGTCAATGTCAATTCTACACCATAATCCCTTATTCTAAATTGAAAGAACGTCTAAAACAAATTATACATGTGTCATTCTTTTAAAAACATGGTAAGCCAAGATACAAATATCTGGTATTTTTCGTCAACAAAATGTTGGGAGTTTTTGGAGAGACAACATATTTGTTGTGTTTGGTAATATAGTTTTTCAGCAAAACGTCGGTATACTAATGGGTACAAACTGTGCACCATTGCTTGCTGATTTTTCCCTTATTCTTATGAAGCAGATTTTATGCAGAACCTTGTTAAATCTGGAGAGAAGACTGTCGCCAAGTCATTCAACTCCACATAATGATACAGATATATAGATGGCATTCTGTCTCTAACCATCCTAAATTTTGAGACTATGTGAATGGCATCTATCCTAGTGAGCTTGAAATGAAATAAACATCCAGCTCATTAACTTCTGCCTTATATTTAGACTTATACTTCAATTATTATGCCCATGATAGGCTACAACTTGAAAGTTATATGTCAAACGAGATGAATTCAAATTTTATTTTGACAGTGTTTCTTTTCTATGCAGCAATAAAGTTGCTTCACCTGCTTATGGTGTATATTTTTACAGTAAACTGTTAATAGGCTATGTTATACCTTGTTCTCACTACGGGAACTTTATACAACAAAGCAAGCTGCTTAGAAATAAATTGTTAACCCATGAATATTGCAAGCCTAGGCTTATCAGGGCCCTAAAAATGTTTAATTACCATCATCAGAGCATTATTGATAAGTATGATGTCTCTCTGTCCAGGATTGCCCTGGATATAGTTTCCTGTTCAGTTAACTCAATTTTGATTACACATGTGGCTGTAAAGCTAGGTAAGTAGGATGTGCTAACTCTTCTTGAGCACCCGGCCTCACTTTCTTGGTGGAAGTTCACGTTTGACCAAATAAATAAGTTTCAAAGTTTTTACTTTGTTACTGGATTGTGATTCGGATATGGATTAGTATGTTTGTTTGTGGTTCAATTGGATATGGAACTATATTAGTCCATGTTTCCCCATGAAAATGACTTTATTCCAGGAATTCCTGACATGAACATATTCCTACCCCTCCATAAATGTTAAGGGGTATTTATCAGGTGGTACACAGTGTCTATTCTAGGACGCGTGATTGCGAGATTCCCGCTAAGTTTTTACAGATCACGCATACTTTTTGGACGAATGCGCGATCATCTTGCATAAAAATTATTAATGTGAAATGTAAATTGCAATAAATCTGTCTATCAACGACCATGGTGTGTTGAATTATATCCCATTCACAGTCAATCCGCCGGTTGTTTACTTTGTTACGTGCAGAAAATGAGTACTAGTTCCCTCCCTTTGATTGTTCCGATGAATTTAGAAACAAATAAAGGGAGGTAACTAGTACAAAGTACGTATGCTAATAAGTTAATGAATAATTCCGAGTGACTACCGAATAAAAACTGTCAAACGAAATGTCGGCTACAAAAAAGAGAAGGATTTCATACTATTTTAATTCGTCAGGATCTACAAAAAGAAAGAATTAGCGAGTGGTGATGATGCCGTTCCATCTACATCTACTGATCATGAAAAGCAGTGTGATAACAAGGAAGTTAACGAGGTGGCAGGTGATGAGACTTGCTGCAATTAAATAGATAAAAAATCGAAAGTCTGTAACATCAACAGTGTCTAACTATTTTTGTTATTCCCCCCAGGTATTTAAAATTCCCCCCTATTTTTTAAAGCAAGGGGGGAAATTCCCCCTTGTTTTTCATATTCTGAAATTGACACTGGGTACATCAACGAACCCCTTTTGCTGCATTTGAACAAAATTACAATGCTATTTTCATTTCATTTCATTGCAGGAAAGAACTTGAATGATTTACCATTTGGATTCAGTGACCATCGGCCAACTGAAAAACAACTGATGGACATCGCCAAGTGCATAGGATCTGATTTTGTCCAATTAGCAATTAATCTCGACTTTAAAATACATGAAATTCAGACAATAGAACATGATTATCCAAATGACTTGTTACGACAGTGTTTTGAAATGCTTGTAAGGTGGAAGAGAAGGTTTGGTAAAGGAACATTGGGTATTTTGCACAAAATCATGTGTGATGTCGGCTGCAATACACAAGGGTTTCCACAAAATCATGTGTGATGTCGGCTGCAATACACAAGGGTTTCCACAAAATCATGTTTGATGTCGGCTGCAATACACAAGGGTTTCCACAAAATCATGTGTGAAGTCGGCTGCAATACACAAGGGTTTCCACAAAATCATGTTTGATGTCGGCTGCAATACACAAGGGTTTAGTACTGCATGTATGAGGATGAAATTTTCAGATCATTGATATATCATATACCTGACTTTTTTGTATGTACAAGTATTTGCAGATTATACCTTACCTACCTACCTATCCTCTTCGTCCCTGGTGGGATATAAGGCCACAACCTGTTGTCTCCACTTCACCCTGTCCTTTGCCATTCTTTGTGCCTGCCTCCAGGATAGTCCAAGGTCTTCCAGTTCAGCATTTACAGTTCTTCTCAAGGTCTGTTTTGGTCTTCCTGGCTTTCCTTTTCCCTGTGGTGTCCAAGAAAGTGCTTGTTTTGGTATGCGTTGTTGTGGCATTCTCAAAACATGCCCTAACCATCTAAATCTTCTTTGTTTGATCTCTACACTGATTGATTTGCAGTTACTTTTTCTCAGCCGTTCTTTTTTGCTTACCTTGTTGGGCCAAAATATTTTGTTGATTTTTCTTAGACTCTAAGATTATACCTTAAAATATGCTTTTTATTTTTTACTGATTTTGATTTTTGCAGATACAAAAAAAAAAAAAAATCCGAAAACATAAATATTGACAAAAATTAACATTCTGCCTCCATTGAAATCTTACTAACTACAGTTTTTAATGTGCGAAAGTTGTCATTCTGGTTTGCTCCACAATCTCAAATCTAATAGCTCAACATATACATGACTGGGCACAAAACATCGTTGTTCAACTTCATACAGTCCAAAATGCCTTAAAGGCCACCTCTATATAAGGACCACCTGCTTTTAAAGGCCAGTAGAATTGTATCCCAATTGTTTTTCAGTCATAATATTTAAATTTGTATATAAAGGTCACCTGCCCGTAATGGCCACTTTTACTGGTTCCCTTTAGTGGCCTTTATAGACAGGTTTGACTGTAATTTTAATTTTTTCAGATATAGGAAAACCAAAAAAAATCTGAAAACATCAATATTGACAAAAATTTCAATTCTGTCTCGGCTTAAATCTCACTCACTGCAGTTTGTAGTGTGTGAAGGTTTGTCACTCTGGTTTTCTCCACAACCTCAGAACTGATAGTCCAACCTGCCTTAAAGGCCACCTCTATATACATGATATAAGGGCCACCTGCTTATAAAGACCAGTTAAATTGTATCTCAATTGTTATTTATTCATGTTATTTGAACCTGTATTTAAAGGCCACCTGTCCATGAAGGCCATTTTACTTGTTCCATTGGGTGGCCTTTATAGGCAGGTTTGACTGTTCATGTTAAAGAAAATGACTGGGGCACAAAACACCATTGTTCAACTTCATATTTAATGACTTTCAAATGGCATATCATTATTATGAGGTCAAATTATTATATTCAGATTCCTGCAGAGTTAAGCCCTACAATTTACCAATTAAGCTTATTGTGTATTTTTATCATTTTTGGCTGTAAAATTAGCTTTTGTCAAATATTTTTGCTTACTTGGAAATTTTAATCATTTCATTATGGGCAGATGAAATTCACTTTTTTTTTTTATTTCTTTTTTTAACATGACTTGTTTAACACAAGTATGAAAAAGTAAAAACAAATGCTATAAATTGTTAATAATCAAGAACAATCAAAACTGAGCAAATAAGATTGATTGATTGATTGATTGAATTGAGTTTTACATCAAAGATAAGGATATGTCACTTATATCGAGACCTCATCATATATAGGTTTAGTGGCAGAAATTTTCACCTTTGCAGTAAAACTTTATGCAACAAACCTTGTGCAAATGGGATTTGCTGCTGTACCATGTGATCAATTCCTCAAAACATTAGTGCAGAACGTTTTGGAAAACGTCAAGGTCACAGATTCCCAGAATGATGTCGATTTCCCGGGAAAACATCATCTGATGTTATTCCATATCCATTGGAAATAAGTGTTCTGCACAAACAGTAAGGGGGAACACGTGGTACAGCGGCGAACCCCAATGCAAAAACATTTTTATTTGAAAAGTTAAATTTAATATTACATAAACACAAATTTAAGATTCTGTAATATTATAAAAAAAACTCTCTTTGTCTGTAAAAAAAATTTTCAGCTATAAGAGAAAATCTAAAATGTCTGCAAAACCACCAGTCATGCTGGCTGAAATATACTCAAGTTGAGTGAGTAGAGTTGAGTAATGGTGTTTAACATCCCAGTCAAGAATATTTCACTAATATCGAAATGTCGCCAGCTATAGGTGAAGGTGCAGATATTTTGCCTGTGCCTTGTGCTGATGGCATTATACAGCAGGGTTCTTTATCCTACCAAGCCCACCGTGACACGGGACCTCGTTTATTTTAAGTTCCCATCCGAAAGAACCATGGCTTTCATTATATATAATGCCGAGTGCTTAGTGAAAGAACAGTCACTACCCACTTAACCTATTCCGTTAAAAATCAATTAAAAATCTAGAAGTAAATTTTCTTTCATCAATGACTGCAGCTAAGTGTGTATTATCTTTTGTTGCTGCAGTATTATTTAAATATTCTTGCTTTACATCACTTATATGTACATTTCCAAGCTATTTCACCAGACTTCAACATCTATTCTGTAGTGGTACCCATGGCATAAATTTGTTTGTTTCATCCAGTTCTATATCTATCTTGGTTAACTGTCCGTCAGATACTAACCAGACAAGTATATGTCAGAATAGATTTAAACTCGCTCAAATGTCCATCATAAAATACAGGTAATATTTAAAATCTGTCACTCAAATGTCCACTTGGAGTTTTATAATTTTTTACTCAAATGTCCTGCACCCATGCAAATATATACCAAAGCTATAAATTGTCATCACCATGTCAAATATCATTTATAGATTTAGAATATTGACGTTTTTGCAGTATTTGAAACTAATATCTTAATTTATTGATCTAAATGTATGCAACAAAGTTGTTTTTTCTTGAAAAATAATTTTTAAGATATTTTTGGTAAACTTTGGCAAAAATTTAAGAATATGTGCATAAAAAATATTTCTTAAGGTAAAAGAATTATTTAAGCTGTAAAAAATTAGCTTTAGCAGAATGACATGTTTACTGTAGATAACTTATTTTTCTTTAGTAGAGAATTTCGTGTCAAAACCATCTTACCCTTATTTGCAAATATTTGAATTCGCGTTTGGAATTTTATTGGATACAACATATATACTGTAAATCATTTTAATTTCGCAGCACCTTTTTTTGCGATCCCGTGATGAAAACAATTTTGCGACATAAAATTTTTGCGATATCCCATGTGGAATCCTAAAACTAAAGTAGGTATTTCTTATACCAACTGATTTAAATGTTAATATGGTGTTCATCTAGTTACTTCGCCTTTACCAAATACATGAAATTTTATTTTCGCGCACTTTATTTTCGCGATTCTTGAACAGATCACGAATAGCGTGGAAATAAAGTGCGCGAAAATAAGGTGATTAACAGTATGTAAACATAGAATTATCTGTTTGTTGGAATTTTCATTGGCGAATGGGATGAGTTTACACGAGAAAAGGTCTCTCACAAAATAAAAGCTATCTACAGTAACAATTTAATATTGTGAAGAGTTTCAGTCTGTCATGATATAGCTTTTTTTAAAACATGCATAATAATTTACAGATGTCATATGTTTTGATATAAATTATTGTTTATTATACATTGTTTCATTTAATGTAAAAAAGAAATCCATAACTATTTTTAATTTTTAGCTCACCTGGCCAAAGGCCATGTGAGCTTATGGCATGGCGAGGCGTGCGTCCGTGCATCCGTGCGTCAGTAAACTTTAATCTTCTCCTCCAAAACTACTGGGCCAACTGAAACCAAATTTGCCATGGAAGGTCCTTGACAGAGTCTAACTATAGTTTGTTCAAATCATGGCGATCGAATATCCAAGATGGCCGCTGTTACTAAAAATAGACAAAACCTAAAAAAATCTTCTTCTCTTGAACCACTCATTGGAGGCAAAAACTGATGTGATATTTGGATTCTACATAGTCTTAACCTGTAAGTTTGTTCATTTCATAAAATTTGGTGTAAAAATAGGTTACGCGTTTTTGCGTTTAATTTTGAAAAAATCGTAAAATATTTTTAAATTGCTATAACTTGACTATATGACCAGATAATGACATGGGGTTTTCAGTTTTGACATTTTGTTGTAATTACCTTCAAAATGGTGTCAAGGTCAATTATGAAGGTCATGACCTAATTTTTTACTTTTCTAATATTATTTATTATCTCGAAAACTATAAACTTTTTGTATAGTCATGTATATTGGAATATTGTTGGTATTGATGTAACGATCATTTTGATATATAGATTAAGGTCATCTGTTCAAAGGTCAAGGTCACAGATGCGAAAGAATACTGAAATGGTTCATTATCTTGAAAACTATGAACTTTTTGTATAGGCATGTATATTAGAATGTTGTAGGTATTGATACAACGATAATTTTGATGTATAGAAAAAGGTCAGGGGTCCAAAGGTCAAGGTCACAGTAGCAAGTCAATACCAAAATGGTTCATTATCTTGAAAACTATAAACTTTTTGTATAGGCATGTATATTGGAATATTGTTGGTATTGATGTAACAATCATTTTGATATATAGATTAAGGTCATTGGTTCAAAGGTCAAGGTCACAGATGCGAAAGAATACTGAAATGTTTCATTATCTTGAAAACTATTAACTTTTTGTATAGGCATATATATTAGAATGTTGTAGGTATTGATGTAAAGATCATTTTGATATATAGATTAAGGTCATTGGTTCAAAGGTCAAGGTCACAGATGCGAAAGAATACTGAAATGTTTCATTATCTTGAAAACTATGAACTTTTTGTATAGGCATGTATATTAGAATGTTGTAGGTATTGATACAACGATAATTTTCATGTATAGAAAAAAAGGTCATGGGTCTAAAGGTCAAGGTCACAGTAGCAAATCAATACCAAAATGGTTCATTATCTTGAAAACTATAAACTTTTTGTATAGGCATGTATATTGGAATATTGTCAGTATTGATGTAAAGATCATTTTGATATATAGATTAAGGTCATTGGTTCAAAGGTCAAGGTCACAGATGTGAAAGAATACTGAAATGTTTCATTATCTTGAAAACTATGAACTTTTTGTATAGGCATATATATTAGAATGTTGTAGGTATTGATGTAAAGATCATTTTGATATATAGATTAAGGTCATTGGTTCAAAGGTCAAGGTCAAAGATGCGAAAGAATACTGAAATGGTTTATTATCTTGAAAACTCTGAACTTTTTGTATAGGCATGTATATTAGAATGTTGTAGGTATTGATACAACGATCATTTTGATGTATAGAAAAAGGTCATGGGTCAAAAGGTCAAGGTCACATTTGCAAATCAATACCAAAAAGGTTCATTATCTCGAAAACTGTGAACTTTTTGTATGGGCATGTATATAAGAATATTGTTGGTATTGGTGCAATGATCATTTTAATATATAGATTATGGTCATTGGTTCGAAGGTCAAGGTCACAGATGCGAGAAGCAAGTTTAATAAATATCTAAATATCCTTATCAGAGTTATTGCTCCTTAAATGTAGTATTTATTGTGTTTTTGTGCTGTAAACGGCCCAGGTGAGCGGTACAGGCCCTATTGGGCCTCTTGTTAGTCCCTAAATGTGAAAATTTTTTTACAAAAAAATGTAATAATGTGTTTTTGTTTTTATTTCCATGACAACTTGTATATTTTAGACTGACAATCATGATTATTTGTAAATTATATGTTATCTATGACTTATTCATAAAATACAAATTAAGCATTTATTTAAATATGAAAAATTGTATTGTAAATATTGTTATTATCTTTGTTTTCAAAATCAGTGAAATTTTAATGGATTTTCAGTTCACAATTTCTTTATATTTGTTTTGAGAAATCTTATTACATTTTAGAAACCTGGAAACAGAGAAAAACAATTACAGTGTCACAAGTAAAATCGTGTACGGGCCATATCTCATAGCTGCTTTGGATGACTGTCTTAAATCTTCACATGAATAAGCTTTATGATCCAAAGGTGTGTCTTGACCTTAAACCAAGGTCATATCATGAAGGTCAATGTCGTGGGAAAACATTAAATGTGTATTTGGCTCTCAAGAAACAGTTCCGTTTATCAGTTGTTTACAATTATATGTGCAACTGACATTCTAAAGTCCCATTATTTAACCAGGATTATATCTTGCTTTAACTGCAAGTGACATTCTAAAGTCCCATTATTTAACCAGGATTATATCTTGCTTAAAATGCAAGTGACATTCTAAAGTCCCATTATTTAACCAGGATTATATCTTGCTTTAACTGCAAGTGACATTCTAAAGTCCCATTATTTAACCAGGATTATATCTTGCTTAAAATGCAAGTGACATTCTAAAGTCCCATTATTTAACCAGGATTATATCTTGCTTTAACTGCAAGTGACATTATAAAGTCCCATTATTTAACCAGGATTGTACAAGTGACATTTTCTAAAGTCCCATTATTTAAGCAGGGTTATATCTTGCTTTAAATGCAAGTGTTAATGTATTTTTATAATTAAGTTAAGGCCAAGACATGGTTTTCATTTTAGCGAAAAATAGCGTTGGCGTTTTTTTTTGGAATTTCAATATATAGACAATCTACATGGAAATTTACTTTAGCTAATAATTATTGAAAACATGTTGGTTTTTGATAAACATGTATATCAAAATTCATTTCTATTCAGTGATGTTTTACACAAACTTATTCAACTTATTAAACAAAAGTTTATTGTTTTTTATCACACTTGTCACAACTTTTTTTAATTATTATTTGACTTTATAAATTTCGTCATGATACTGTAGATTGGGAAATTTTCGCGTCATCTAATTTTTGTGTGAATGCACTTTAATATTTATTCGCGTCTTTTAATTTTCGCGTCATCCTGACTCTTTAGTTATAATTTTAATTACTGCTTATTTTTTGCGAATCTTTTATTTTCGCGACTCGTTTCACTCACGAATTTACGCCAAAATAAAACGATCACGAAAATATTCCAATTTACAGTATAAAGAAGACATACAAAATATATCTTATTAATACACCCCAGCATAGTAGGGGTGTGACTTATTGATTTACCTTTTATTATTATTATTATTATTATAATTATAATTATTATTATTACACACAATTGTGCCTTTTGGGGTCACATATCATTGATGGAAATAGAAAGGGAGACAATAACAGTATCACGCCCTACTGATTGTGCACTCTAAAAAAAAAGTAATGGACCGATTTTATTTTCTTTGATGTTATAAAGTTTAATAGGAAAATTTTGATGAAACTTGGTTTGTAAGTACAACTTCAGATGCTTTATGTGTTTCAACACAAAGTAGGTCAATGGTCATTATGACCTATTTATTCATTGTCCAGTGATGGTTTACATGATTTTAAGAGCAATTTGACAATTCTGATGAAACTTGGTTTAAAGGTACAATTTGAGATGTTTTACATATGGCAACACTTAGTCTTAGTGGCTTAGTATTTGTTTGACCGGGGTAAAATGCTCTGCTTGGCGATGCTCTTGTTTTCTACTTGAGTTGTGGCCTGCCTGTACAAAGTGCAGAGAGACTTATGTTACATACTAAGTCAAAAGTTCAAAAGAAAGTTTTTAGTTGCAGAGGAAACTTAAGTTTTCAATTAAAGTTTATTATTTATTTTGTCTTTTTTGCATTTTCCTGAAGGCTGCAGTACCTTAGAATGAAAAGGGAGTCAGTACGCCGCAGACCAATCCCACAGTAGCATTACGCTTATACATTAGGTGAACCAGTCGATACGCTAACCTCAAAATACATAGCGCCACGCTTGGAAGCAATATCTAAATATTTTAAGTTTTTTCAATCCTATATGACCCGGCCGGGGATAAACCCAGAACCTCCCATTCATGAGAAAGAAATTCTACTACCGAGCCACTGAAACGGTCATATTATTTACCGTATGTTGTGATTTACCTAACCAACCTGTCTGTATGCAAGAGTTGTTTCGCTTAGATTGCTTCAATATGATATAAAAATCGTCAAAATTACTCTTTTTCCACATAAAAATCGTTAAAAAATCCACCTCCGATTGAACAATTCACAAAAATATCAAAAACATCATACATAGTTGGCTGACATAGGGATTTTTCCAAATTTGATGTTAGAATTAGAAAATTAATGATGATCTCTAAAAATTAATACCTGGTACCTGTACGCGCGATGACCTTTCAAAACTCCATGGTCTTTTTCAACAATTTTACTAGTTGAAAAATATGAATGTTTTCTTAAACAGGAGGTGTTTATCTTTCCGAAACACCCGGTCTAACTTTCGTGGAAATTCATGTGTTTAGCCTAATTTGCCAGCTTCAAAGTTATCACTTTGTTTTGAGATTTTTGTTTTGGACATAGATTGGTATGTTGGGTTTTTTTATCTTAACTATAGCTTGAAATTAAGGTTTTCCCTTCCTTTATTCCAAGACAATATTGTCATAAAACAGATCATATGCTCATGAAGTTAATTGCATTTGCCTGACAATAACTATAATTGACGTATCGCCGGCCACGCCTTTTATGTTCCGACTCAGGCCGCTATCACGGTACCAAAGCAGCGTCAAGGCAACTAATGACGTTCTAGTGTCAGTGGCGTTTACAATTAGATGCCACAATTCAGGCTGAGATTTTTATTCTTTTTGTGTGTAATTCAAGCACGCTGAGCCATTGTCAGAACATTGTGGGCGTGGCCGGCGATCCGTCAATTGAGCCCCTTTCGCTGTATCGGATGTTTTGTTTATAAAGCCAGTGGTATTTAAATATATTTTGTTTATAGTTACATGTATGAGTCATTCTCAAAAATTGGCTAAATTTCAGTTTGAAGAAAACTCAAAATATGACATTTAAAAATCTTAGCGTTTGTTCAATCAAATCTATAGCTAAGACATGAAATAACATAATTACAAAACATGAAAGCTTACGGTGTTGTACTTTCATCGCAGTATTGTTGATCAGTTTGATGTCTCTCTGTCCAGGATTGCCTTGGATATATTTGACGTCCCATAGTTCCATGTTCCTTTCACACAATTTTGATTACACACATGGCAGGTGTAGCTAGCTAAACAGGAAGTGCTTACCCTTCCGGAGCACCCGGCCTCGCTTCCCTGGTGGAAGTTCACGCGTCTAACCTAATAACTTGTCAGTTCCAAAGTTTTCACTTAGCTTCACTTGGATTGTGATTCGGACATGGATTAGTATGTTTGTTTTTGATGATTTAGACATACCTGATAATAAAGCCCATCATATTTGTAAAAATCCGTGGTGGCCAAGTGCGCGCGGATATGGCTTCTCACGGCCTCCTCGGAGCACAATCTAGGCGGTTCGAGGCGCTGTCATCCCTAAATGCGCCTTTTGATTACTCGGCGACCGATGTCCTCTTCTCCAAGGTTGGAATCCCTTGATTGTCAGTTCGCTAATGGTTTTCTCAGGACAATTCTGTATCCTTTGCCATTCATTAACAGACGGCTTTGATAAGAGAAAAAATTCAGCATGAATTCAAAACAAAATGCACACACAGTGTGGTTGAATCTCGAGTATACAGCCTATTGCTTACCAAATAATTTACACACATGGGGTGTAGCTAAGTAAGCAGGAGGTGCTTACCCATCCCGTCCACCTGACCTCGCTTCCGTGGTCGAAGTTTGAAAGTTAAACAAAATTGTCAGTTTCAAAGTTTTTACTTTGTTTTGGGATTGTGATTTAGACATGAATTGGCATGTTATTTTTAGTTTGTCATAGACCGAATTTTTTATGTAATCAACGGGCCATTTTAATGATGATAGGGGCCATGGGACGGCAGAACTTGTAGTGGAGCAGATAAAAATCATTTTTGAGAAGAATCGTGCAAATGATGATGCAAGCATCAAATTTGGCACATTTGATCTCCAAGAGCTACTGATCAAATCTACCCGATTGGCCATTTGAAAATCTAAGATGGCCGCAAAAATAGTCGCCTGAAGATAATGTTTTGCCTAGAAATATTTATAGATGTCCAATTTGCATGATCTTAATGTGGATTCCTATGTTTTCGGAGGGCTACTGATCAAATTTATCCGATTAAGCAATTGAAAATTCAAGATGGTCGCCATAAAAGTCGTCCGAACTGATGTTTTGCTTGGAAATATTTGAAGTTCAAATTGCATGATCTAAGTGTGGATTCCTATGTTTTCACTGGGCTACTGGTGCAATCTACCAGATTGGCCAATTAAAAATCCAAGATGGCGATCATTTTTCAAGATGGCCGCCAAAATATTCACCTGAAGTGGATGATTGCTTAGAAATATTTGAAGTTGTCTAATTTGCATGAATTGAATGTGGATTCCTATGTTTTAGATATGTGTGTCCATTCCCCAACATCCAAACAGCATAATTTTTGCAATGAACTTAGGTCGCTCAAACTACAGTCAAAAATGAAGATTAAAATGTGCCATAGCTTCCAGTAGCATATATGAGTACCTTTATTCTACATGCCTACATCACAAAAAAAACTCCAGTAGAAGACCCAATCTTACCAGCACTTGAGTCGATCAAATCACATTTGACAGAATTATTGTCTAGGTTGTAGGTTTTCAGAATTGAAAATGTGGCTGATGCACACATCACATGGTCAGTCAATCATTCAACACAGAAAGCACCTGACCATTTGAAGTAAGGGCATCGACAATGATGCTTATGTGGCAGGACCAGGCACACCCTGTTGCACCGATCAAGCATGTCAAGGATAAGGTCTGTGATAGTGTTTTCTTACCCACATCAGGCACCTGTCATTGCTGCTGATCAACTGTTGCATGTTCTGGAAAAGCAAATATAATGAAAGTGGTCAGAATATTGAGAAGTTTGTTCTCATGTTTGGCAGAATTCATTTGTGCATTAGGAGAAGAAGGATTCGACTTGTAATGGGAGCATTTTCAGAAATAGTGTCATGGTTCCTTCCAAATAAAAATATCCACTATGCCCGGTGGATACTTGTTCATCTCTGCGATATGTCACTCCAGCAAAAACATTTAGATGTGATTTGAAATTAGTCGCTTACTTGCTGGATACTAGGCTATGTCTAGTGTATGGAACAGCAGCCCAGAAACTTTTGTTTGATAAATAGACAAAACCATTGCAGTAATGCAGAAAATAGATAATCCGTTCCTAGGTAAATCAGTAGACGTGATTATATTTGATAAAGAAGGACAGTTTCTATGATATAAGGGCTAGAGGATCGAGCTGAAAGTATTTTCGATCATCAAATCAAGAAAACTAATGATTCATTCTTCAAACAAGAACAGGCCAAGAGAAGTTCTAAGAAGAAACACATTAAGGTCGACTATCAGTTATCCTTGCAATTGTTCATCTAATGGCATAACAAAAAGGATTAGTTGCTTCACAATATCCATCATATACTTGACCATACTCATCATATACTTTACAAAAGCTATATTGCACTTGGCAAGATTCATCATGCACTTGACAGTAATCAACATGTTCTTGACACTACCATCATTTACCTAGCAAAACCCATCATGTACCTGGCAATAACCATCATGTACTTGACAAAAACCATTATTTATTTGACAATATTCATCTTGCACTTCACAATATCCATCATGTAGTTGAAAATATTATCAAAACTTTCACCTCATCTCAACAGCATCCAACATTGATTTGTGCTTTTGACATGCAGAGGGTGGAAAAGGTCTTTATTCTCATGTCAGAACAGATCAGCAAAGAAACTGACGAAGCAACACTAGACCGTTTTTCCAGTTCCTGGATATACCCGTAGTACAACTGAATTCCACAAGCAGGCAGCAGTAAGAGAACATGCAACATAGCAGGCTGAGATCAGGCAACCGACTGTAATACAATCATTATTAGTCCAGCTGAATAAGAGTTCACACAGAAAGAATAGTTATAGCACTGGACAGCACTACCAACGGTTTCAACGCTTTCCACCTGCATATGCGAACAATAGCAGATCAGGAACAATCAGCATTGTATGCATTACTTTGAAAATGTACAAGCTTGTTTGAGAGAGAAAAAACAGACAACTTGGTGACAAATATGTCTCAGAGTACTTTATAAACATATACATATAGTCCAGCAGGTCTGAAAACATTGGAGACCACACTTACATCATGTAAATTGAAGAACTGAAAATTTTAATAAGCAAAAAACTTTGGGCGACTATGTTGGCGGCCATCTTGAAAAATGGCCACCATCTTGGATTTTAAATTTGCCAAGCGAGTAGAGTGGATAAGTAACCCTCTTAGTGGTGGTAGATTTGATAATAAAGACAAGAAGAGAAACGAAGTGAGGATAATACGTCTCTCACACACAGTTTGTTGGAACACTTAAAAATATAAAAAAAAGTATTTTAATCAAACACCTGTATTTTAGTATTAAGTGCTTTTCCATCTTTATATCTTAACGCGACATTTAACATAGTGAACCCTAATGTATGAACACACTCAATATTTTACTATATTTAGTACAGGTCTGTCGAAAGTTTAACACTGACCCAAGGAAAAATAAACAACCGAATCTCTGCTGCTAGAATATGGATAACTAATTGGTGAAAAATTGCCGAAATATAGGAAACATTTGCAAAATAAGCTGTTAATGATATAAGTTACTAAAGGCAAAGAAAAGCTTTGGATTCGGCTCCAATTCGTTAGCCCAGTGTTTAACTTACGACAGGCTTGTACTGTATTATCACAAGCTGTGGTAGAGGAGTTATTTTAATACATTGCGGAGTTTGGATGTTGAGAGTAACATCGACAATGAAACTGATAAAACTAGTTTTGAGTTGAGGATTTATTCCGCTAGTACGGTGTATTTTGGCATAAGTAAGGACCTTTACCAAAGCTACAGAAATATAATTTGGTAAGACAAAAAGTAGTTGTAGAATTTAACAGAACAGAGGCTGAAGTTAAAAGATTGCGAGAAAGAACAGTTAGTCAAGTGACCCGAAGTACAGATAGCTAGTTACTTGGTGTACGTAGGTAGGTAAGTTTAAGAAACACTACTGAATTGGCCATCATAACAATATTATATTGTTGATAAGAATGATATCTCTTTAACCCGGCCGGGTCTGACCCAGGACTTGAAAGTGGGTAATGGCTGTTCTTTCGCCAAGCAATCGACATTATGAAATGAAAGTCACGGTTCTTTCGGATGGGAACTTAATCGAGGTCCCATGTCGCTGTAGGCTAAGCACGCTAAAGAACCCCGCTATATAATGCCATCAGCGCAACGCACAGACAAAATTTCTGCACTTTCACCCATAGCTGGCGACGTCTCGAAATAAGTGAAATATTCTTGACTGGGACGTTAAACACCATTACTCAACTCAACTCTCTCTGTATCCAAACGTGTCCTGGATATATTTGACGTCCCATAGTTTCATGTTCCTTGTTTCTTAATTTTGATTAAACATGTGGTTGGCGTTAGTGTTTCATCCTTCCGGAGCACCTAGCCTCACTGGTCGAAGTTCACATGTTCATTTACCAGTTTTTAAAATTGCTTTGCCTTTGGGATTTGGACATTGTGACTGGTATACAGTCAAACTTTTCTATAAAGCCCAACCAAGGAAACCAGTAAAAGTGGGTTTTATGGCAAGTGGCCTTAATATACAGGTCCAACTAATATGAATAAAGAACAATTGGGATACAATTCTACTGGCCTTTATAAGCATGTGGCCTTTATATAGAAATGGCCTTTAAGGCAGGTTGGGCTGTATTTTGGTTTTTATTGTTGTAATATTTGAAGTACTCCTGGGTAGCCAAGTTACTTACCCTCACTGCATCGCGACAAGATAATAAATATAAATTTAAAATCCATATAAAATTGAAAAACAAAGAAATAGTTATACAAAGTTGTATTGACAATGATTCAGCCTGAAAGAAACAAGAGCACCGCTGGGTGGAACATGGTATGCCCGTTTACATTTTACCTTAATGCAGAAATCGCAATGATGACACAGTACAATTTAAGAAGTATCACGTGAAAGGGAGACAAATCTAGTTGAACTCACTGCTTTCTTTGGCTGCAAAAAAGGTGTTCAGAGAACACTTGGTGAAAATCAGTGAATTTAATATAAGTATATCGTTGTTTGAAAATTATCAGTGTAAATGTTAAAATTTAAAAAAAGATATTGTTTAAAATATTGCCTAAGTAACGTGGAATAGGAAAAATAAAAAAATAAAAAATCTTTTAGATTTCCTCAGTTTTGGTCTAAGCACTACTGATGAGGAATTTCATTCGGAAACGATCGTCTAGTGCTGTAAAATTAAAACAGTTTAGTAATAAACAACATAAGTAATTACAATTTAAGCCAGAACTTTATTTTTACATAAAATATTTTTAACTGTAATTTTAATAACATTTTTAATTTATACTAACCCTATGGTGAAGCCAGCGGAACTTTGAACAACTGGCCCAGATGATTGAACTTTACTATGCAAACCATTCTGTTTTTCGACCACTACGATAGAGTGCTCGCTCTGTAAGCGGGAGGTCGGTGGATTGAACCCCGGTCGGGTCGGACCCAAGACATGAAAGTGGGAAGTGACTGTTCTTTCGTCAAGGACCCGACTTTACAAAATAAAAGTTACGGTTGTTTTGGGTGGGGAACTTAAAATAAACGAGGTCCCGTGTCACGGTAGGCGTGACACCATAAAGAACTCTGCTGTATAATGTCATCAGCGCAACACACAGATACAATTTCTGCACCTTCGCCAAAAGCCGGCGGCGTCTCGATGTAAGTGAAATATATTTGACTTGGACGTGAAACACTTTTACTCAACTCAACTTATTTTGTTTTTGCTATTAATTGAAAAACCCTTATTAAATGTTTTATTGATCCGCTGAAGCAATAGAAAATCAATCATGATGGATTTTGCGTGCCAATGAAAATTTCTATTTTAATACGCTCTCCATATAGTCAAATATTTCTATAAATGAAATGGCCTTTTCCGATTGTATTTAGCGTTTTTATTCCTTGCATTTGTCGGACGAGTTTGTAGTTTAAGCTCAATATCATTTGGTTGTACAAATAACACCAACAAGAAAAAGGAGATTAGGGGTGATAAAAATGCAATTTCCTCTCAGATTTATAAGCGTAAATGAAGCATTTCAAGACGTAAAAAGCAATTTGATTAAGTGAAAACCGTAACGCTCTATGCGTGCTCTATCACAGTCAAAGCTATAAACTGCTATAGTCATCCACAGCTCATGTACAGAATATGAACTGGTAAGACGCACCTATTAAACTTTTATTTCATTATTTGTCACCGTAAATTTTATCATCCGATTATAAGGTATGATGTCACAATTATAGGATTTCATTTAATCATGCACAAAGCTTACAAACAGGACAGCCAATCTCACCATCCCAAAATCAACCTACCAACATGTATATACATCCTGGGACAATGAGAAGTCGCAACCGGGACCTGAATGAATAGCAAATAGATTAATGATTTACCTTTTCTTTACGGTTAAAATATCACATGCAATATCGAACCGAGACGCCTTCAATATCTGACAGAGTGCTTTAACTGTTCGTCGATGAAATATATATATATATATTAAAACTTAAAAATAAGTTAAAATGTTTTCTAAAACATAGCTGAATTTATTATTTGTAAAATATGTTTCACCGTCGAGTCCCATCTATATAAAAGGTGCTTAATATAATATAGTTATGATAGTATAATATAGCGAGGTGCAAAATATTTTTTACTTTATACCCGGATATGACATACAATGTGACGCCGGACAACAGACGTTGGTGACGTTATTTGATACGGGATCTTACCACACCTATTGTACTGCAAGTTGACGATGTTCACGCGGCGGTACCCCTATTTTATTTATAACACTAATGATCAGAAAGTAAATTCTTAATTGACGTATCGCTGACCACGCCCACAATGTTCCGACAAAGGCCTGACATGCTTGAATTACACGCAAAAAGAATAAAAACTCGGTCTGAATTCCACCGTTTAATGACACTAGAACGTCATTAGTTGCTTTGACGCTGCTTTGGTACCGTGATGGCGGCCTTTGTCGGAACATTGTGGGCGTGGCCGGCGATCCGTCAATTATGTGCTGGATTTTACTAAAAACTCATGACTTCTTGTTTTATCCTCGTGTAGTGTGTACCATTTCAAATGCATTATCATATAGTAGTGATTCCACAGTAAGCAAAATAATACAAAGATTAGGCCTAACTAGAATTCATTTCAGAACCTTGTCATCTCTGGTTTGAACATTTTATACTCCCGCATAAAGGTCAATGTCGTGGTAAAACATTTAATGTTGGGGCGGGGGTATTTGACATTCAAGAGATAGTTCTAGTTGTAACTAGTTCCATCATTTCACATGCAAGGACATTGTAGTAATTGCTACAATCAGCAATATAAAACAAGGAATATTACTAGATCTTACTAGAAAAAATAGTAATTATAAGTAATAATAATAGAAAAAGTAATATAAAAACCCATGGAATGGACTTTGTACAACGAAGCAGGCTGGTTGCAAATAAATTGTTGTCTCAGGGATATTGCAACCCTAGGCTTATCAGGGCCCTCAAAAAGTTTTATGGCCGCCATTGCAGTATTTTTGATAAGTTTGATGTCGCTGTGTCCAGGATTGCCCTGGATATATTTGACGTCCCATAGCTCCATGTTCCTTTCACACAATTTTGATTACACACATGGCAAGTATAGCTAGTTAAACAGGAGGTGCTTACTCTTCCAGAGCAGGAGCGCCCGGCCTCACTTACCTGGTGGAAGTTCACGTGTCAGTTCCAAAGTTTTTACTATGCTTCTGGATTGTGATTCGGACATGGATTTGTATGTTTGTTTTTGATTTAACTACATGTATAACTAAATGTGTCCTCGGAGCATTATTAATATACTACATTATTTGTGATAAAGTTATACTTGTTCCTAACCGTGTGTTTTTATTACATATATTTTATTGCGTGTGTTTTATTATTTTTTTTAATATTTCAGTGGTCTGTACTGTAGATCAGAAAAGTTTCGCGAATGTTCATCCTTTCAAGTATTTTAATACGAAAGCCTTTTAGGCTCATGAATAAAAAAACTTAAAAGCGTTATAATGCCTTTCAATTCGCGTTATTACGCCTTTAAATTCGCGTTATTACGCCTTTATTTTGCGTTATAACGCCTTTAAATTCGCGTTATTACGCCTTTATTTCGGGTTATAACGTCTTTCAATTCGCGTTATTACGCCTTTATTTCGCGTTATTACGCTTGTATTTCGCGTTATAACGCCTTTCAATTCGTGTTATTACGCCTTTATTTCGCGTTATAATGCCTTTCAATCCGCGTTATTACGCATTTATTTCGCGTTATAACACCTTTAAATTCGAGTTATTACGCTTGTATTTAGCGTTATAGCGCCTTTATTTCGCGATATTACGCCTTTTAATTTTTTTTATTCATGAGCCTAATAGGCTTTCGTACTTTAATGTCGTCGGTTGATGATAAGTATATTAGTATATTTGAAATTGAATCACATCGCAAGAGTTTTAATATAATTTATTTTTGTTTCTTGTTAACTCTTTTCAATTGGGTTCTCCCGGTGAGTGTTCCACGTGATACCCCATTAAGAGTTAAGTTATGTAATGGTGTTTAACGTCCCAGTCAAGAATATTTCACTTATATCGAGCCGTCGTCTTCTATAGGCGATCGAAGGTGCAGAAATTTTGCCTGTGTGTTGCGCTGATGGCATTATATAGCAGGGTTCTTTAGCGTGCCAAGCCCATCGTGACTAGGGACCTCGTTTATTTTAAGTTCCCATTCGTTCATTTCGTAATGCCGAGTGCTTGGCGAAAGAACAGTCACTACCCACTTTAAAGTCTTGGGTCAGACCCGGCCGGGGATCGAACCCACGACCTTCCACTTACGGAGCGAGTTTACCAACTGAGCTACCGCAGTGGTCAGATACCCCGTTAAGTTTCTACTGAACAGATACAGTACAGGCCTGTCGAAAGTTTAACACAGAACAAGTGTTGAAAGGATGGTTCATTACGATCCCTCATTATCTATATATATAGACAGCTTTTCGGGACAGCTTTTCGGTATCTGACATCTATATCTTGGCAGCACCTTGGCCACCAGGTATCCATATTTTGGACACTCGGCAACCGAGCTTGGCTCCTTTTCGTTAGTTCAGTGTTAATCTTTCGACAGGTCTGTACCGTATTTCCATTTGAGATTGAATCGCTTCACGTTTTCCCGTAAAAATGACGTTACACTGGTAACATACCGACACTAAACATTTTCAGATATTTGAAAACTTGAAGGGCGTAATTTGGCCTTTGAAATACGAGTTTGGCTCAAAACTAAACATTTGTAGATATCAGGCTGCTTGAAAGGGTGTAATTTGGCCTTGCAATTACGAATTTGGTTCAAAGTAAACATTTGCAGATATCTGAAAGCTTGAAGGGCGCAATTTGGCGTTGAAATTGCGACTTTGGTTCAAAACTAAACATTTACAGATATCTGAAAGCTTGAAGGGCGTAATTTGTCCCTTAAATTACGAGTTTGGTTCCAAATAAAAATGTGCAGATATCAGACAGCTAAAAAGGACGTAATTTTGTCTTGAAAGTACGAGCTTGGTTCAAACGTAAACATTTGCAGATATCAGACAAGTAAAGGGGGTAATTTGGCCTAGAAATTACGAGTTTATTTCAAAGCTAAGTATTTGCAGATAGCAGACATCTAAAATGGCGTAATTGGGCCTTGAAATTACTAGTTTGGTTCAAAAGTAAATATTTGCAGATATCTAAAAACTTGAAGGGCTTAATTTGTCCCTTAAATTACGAGTTTGGTTAAAAGCTAAACATTTGCAGATATCAGACAGCTAAAATGGCGTAATTTGGCCTTGCAATTACAAGTTTGTTTAAAAAATAAATATTTGCAGATATCAGACAGCTAAAAAGGGCCGTAATTTGGCCTTGCAATTACGTATTTGGTTCAAAGTAAACATTTGCAGATATCTGAAAGCTTGAAGGGCGCAATTTGTCACTTAAATTAGAAGTTTGGTTCAAAAGTAAACATTTTCAGATATCTGGCCTGTGTATTACAGGTTTTGTAGATATCAGACAGCTAAAAGGGTGTAATTTTGCCTTAAATTACGAGTTTGGTTCAAAGCATTTGCAGTTATCAGACAGCTTGAGGACATAATCTGACATTCGGGTTGGTGGTCTTTGTAGCGGCAATGTGTGATGACAGCTTGAGAACATAATCGGGTTGGTGGTCTTTGTAGCGGCAATGTGTGATGACAGCTTGAGAACATAATCTGACATTCGGGTTGGTGGTTTTGTAGCGGTAATGTGTGATGACAGCTTGAGAACATAATCGGGTTCAAAGCATTTGCAGTTATCAGACAGCTTGAGGACATAATCTGACATTCGGGTTGGTGGTCTTTGTAGCGGCAATGTGTGATGACAGCTTGAGAACATAATCGGGTTGGTGGTCTTTGTAGCGGCAATGTGTGATGACAGCTTGAGAACATAATCTGACATTCGGGTTGGTGGTTTTGTAGCGGTAATGTGTGATGACAGCTTGAGAACATAATCTGACATTCGAGTTGGTGGTCTTTGTAGCGGCAATGTGTGATGACAGTTTGAGGACATAATCTGACATTCGGGTTGGTGGTCTTTGTAGCGGCAATGTGTGATATACAAGAAATTGCCGTGTTATTGACCTCTGACCCGAATCAGAAACAGCAACAGACATGTTCTCAATTTATTGTGTATAGGTTGAGTAAGAAGGCGTTGACATTGGAATTCGTCGTTTGACATGGGATAAGCATAAGTTCTTCAACTTTTGGTACACATACTCATCGATAGGGTAAAAAAGTTACATGGTATGTAAGTGTCCGGAACAGAATGAAACAGAGTAAAAAAAACCATACCAAGTTCGGCTAACCCTCACCTGGTTTCCTACTGACCCTGTATCAGTCCGTACCGGACACTTACATACCATGCCCACATGTTTCACAATCATTCCTTAACTTAGATTTTCGTTAACTTAGATGAAGCAAATTTCAAATTTAATAATTTTGTTAATTTTGAAGATATTGAGTTATTTTAAGTGTCATATTGAAGATCATTTTTAGCATATAACATTTGTATTCAGCTTTTGTTAAAAAAAAAAAAAAAAAAGAAAAAAAAAGATATTTGTTGTTTTGAAAACGATTGTCAAAAGTTACCAGGACCCAGTTTCATAATCATTCTTTAGCTAAGATTTAACTTAACCTAAATTTAGCTATTTTTTGTAATCTTTTTTGGAACTACCGGTGAATATTTTTGTCGAAACTAAATGCTAATATGTTTTAATCGAGAAGTGTTCTTAAAAATGACACCTTAAACTTCTCAATATCTTGATAATTAAAAAATTATAAAGATTTGAAATTTTGCAAGATTTAAGCTAAGGAAAATCTTAGCTAAGGAATGATTGTGAAACTGGTCCCGGTTTCACAATCATTCCTTAGCTAAGATTTTCCTAACTTAAATTAAGCAAATTTTTGTAATCTATTTTTGAAACTACTGATGAATATTTTTGTCAAAACTAAATGCAAATGTTTTAATCAAAAAGTAATCTTAAAAAGGACACCTTGAACTTCTCAATATCTTGAAAATTAACAAAATTATAAAGATTTGAAATTTTGCAAGATTTAAGCTAAGGAAAATCTTAGCTAAGGAATGATTATGAAACTGACCCCATGTAACTTATAATGCTGTGTCCTTATCTAGATCTCTTCATTATGATACCTTATTGAACTGGTTGAATGGTGAAGGGTCGAACGGAGCGACCTTTCTTTATTTTTAACTTTGTGCCGACACAGCACGGTATATAGTATTACTTATCGTTGCGAGATTCGCAGCGATGTGTACCCGGTTGCTATAGTAATATAGCTTATTACATGTATATGTAAATGAGTTTGTAACCTTATATATAATTTCATAATAATTCACAGTACACGAAAGCTTGACCGGAAACCAATCATAATAACGCGATGTTTGTATCAAGCTCATTAAAGAATAATGATATTACAATGAACTTGATATTCATTTTGATTACCCCTTTTATATTTTTGTAATGGAGAGTGTAAAAAAAGAATAGTATAATTTTATTTTTTTTAAAAGAACAACGGTGTAATACAATAGATAATATGACGTCACATTCCTCGTTAAATGCTAATATAGAAGACGGTGATCTTCTCACAAAATTACCCAAACGCTGATGAAATATTTTTCAACATAAAGAACCAATCAGATACAAGGACATACAACCCACAACCACCAATCAGATACAAGGACAACTTATCTACCCAGTTGACCAATCAGATACAAGGACATCGGACACCCATTCCACACATTGAACCAATCAGATACAGGGACACCCAATCCACACATTGAACCAATCAGATACAGGGACATCTAATCTACCCAGTTGACCTATCAGATACGAGCACATACAATGAACACATTGAACCATTCAGATACAGAGAAATCCATTCTGCACGTTGAACCAATCAGAAACAGGGGCATCTAATCCACACATTGAACCAATCAGATACATGGACATCCAATCCACACATTGAACCAATCAGATAGAGGGATATACAACCCATACATTGAACCAATCAGATACAGGGTCACCCAATTCACACATTGAACCAATCAGATAGAGGGATATACAACCCATACATTGAACCAATCAGATACAGGGTCACCCAATTCACACATTGAACCAATCAGAAACAGGGGCATCCAATCCACACATTAAACCAATTAGATACATGGACATCCAATCCACACATTAAACCAATTAGATACATGGACATCCAATCCACACATTTAACCAATCAGAACTAGGACATACAACCCACACATTGAACCAATCAGATACAGGGAAATCCACTCCGCACATTGAACCAATCAGATACAGGGACATACAATACACACATTGAACCAATCAGATACAGGGACATCCAATCCACACATTGGACCAATCAGATACAGGGACATACACTGCACACATTGAACCAATCAGGTACAGGGACATACAGTCCGCACATTGAACCAATCAGATACAGGGACATACACCCCACACATTGAACCAATCAGATACATGACATCCAATCCACACATTGGACCAATCAGATACATGGATATCCAATCCACACATTGAACCATTTATATACATGGACATCTAATCCATGCATTAAATCAATCAGAAACAAAGACATCTAAACCACACATTGAACCAATCAGATACAGGGACATCTAATCCACAGATTGAACCAATCAGATAAAGGGACATTCTATCCAAGATTTAAACCAATCAGATACAGGGACATTCAATCCGAACATTGAACCAATCAGATACAGGGACATCCAATCTGCACATTGAACCAATCAGATACAGGGACACCCAATCCGCACATTGAACCAATCAGATACAGGAACATACAACCCACAAATTGAACCAATCAGATACAGAGAAATCCAATCCGCACATTGAACCTATGAGATACAGAAAATACATTGAACCAATCAGATATAGGGACATATAATCCACACATTGAACCAATCAGATACAGGGACATATAATCTACACATTGAACCAATCAGATATAGGGGCATTTAATCCATACATTGAACCAATCAGATACAGGGACATCCAATCCACACATTGGACCAATCAGATACAGGGACATACACTGCACACATTGAACCAATCAGGTACAGGGACATACAGTCCGCACATTGAACCAATCAGATACAGGGACATACACCCCACACATTGAACCAATCAGATACATGACATCCAATCCACACATTGGACCAATCAGATACATGGATATCCAATCCACACATTGAACCATTTATATACATGGACATCTAATCCATGCATTAAATCAATCAGAAACATAGACATCTAAACCACACATTGAACCAATCAGATACAGGGACATCTAATCCACAGATTGAACCAATCAGATAAAGGGACATTCTATCCAAGATTTAAACCAATCAGATACAGGGACATTCAATCCGAACATTGAACCAATCAGATACAGGGACATCCAATCCGCACATTGAACCAATCAGATACAGGGACACCCAATCCGCACATTGAACCAATCAGATACAGGAACATACAACCCACAAATTGAACCAATCAGATACAGAGAAATCCAATCCGCACATTGAACCTATGAGATACAGAAAATACATTGAACCAATCAGATATAGGGACATATAATCCACACATTGAACCAATCAGATACAGGGACATATAATCTACACATTGAACCAATCAGATATAGGGGCATTTAATCCATACATTGAACCAATCAGATACAGGGACATATAATCCACACATTGAACCAATGAGATACAGGGACATATAATCTACACATTGAACCAATCAGATACTGGAAAATCAAATCAACACATTGAACCAATCAGATACAAGGACATCTAAACCACACATTGAACCAATCAGATACAAGGACATCTAAACCACACATTGAACCAATCAGATACAGGGACATACACCCCATACATTGAACCAATCAGTTACATGACATCCAATCAAAAAATTGAACCAATCAAATATAAGGAACGGGGACATCCAATCCGCACATTGAACCAATGAGATACAGGACATCCAATCCACACATTGAACCAATCAGATACAGGGACATTCAATCCACACATTGAACCAATCAGTTACATGACATCCAATCAAAAAATTGAACCAATCAAAAAGAAGGAACAGGGACACCTTATCCGCACATTGAACCAATCAGATACAGGACATCAAATCCACACATTGAACCAATCAGATACAGGACATCCAATCCACACATTGAACCAATCAGATACAGGACATCCAACTGTTCTACACATTGAACGAATGAGATACAGGGGATCCAATCCACACATTGAACCAATCAGATACAGGACATCTAATCAAAAATTGAACCAATCAGATACAGGGGCATCCAACTGTTCCACACATTGAACGAATGAGATACAGGGGATCCAATCCGCACATTGAACCAATCAGATACAGGACATCAAATCCACACATACACACATGTATTGCGATGTGTGTGTGTGTGTGTGTGTGTGTGAGAGAAAGTTTAACTTATGTTGTAGTCATAAAACATTAAAATAGTGTTTGCACGTAACACGACATTACCAATTATTCCTCTGCATCATGAATCAAATACGAAATTGTACAGTGGCTGAATGAGGTCATGCTGTCCAGAACGAGCTTTAGCAACATAAAACGCCAACGCGATTTGTATACAAATATTTGCATTAAACGTTCAGATTTCCTTCTATTTGATTGGTTCAATTTTTTGATTGGATGACATGTAACTGATTGGTTCAATGTGTGGATTGAATGTCCCTGTATCTGATTGGTTCAATGTGTGGATTGAATGTCCCTGTATCTGATTGGTTCAATGTGTGGATTGGATGCCCCTGTATCTGATTGGTTCAATGTGTGGATTGAATGTCCCTGTATCTGATTGGTTCAATGTGTGGATTGAATGTCCCTGTATCTGATTGGTTCAATGTGTGGATTGAATGTCCCTGTATCTGATTGGTTCAATGTGTGGATTGAATGTCCCTGTATCTGATTGGTTCAATGTGTGGATTGAATGTCCCTGTATCTGATTGGTTCAATGTGTGGATTGGATGCCCCTGTATCTGATTGGTTCAATGTGTGGATTGGATGCCCCTGTATCTGATTGGTTCAATGTGTGGATTGAATGCCCCTGTATCTGATTGGTTCAATGTGTGGATTGAATGTCCCTGTATCTGATTGGTTCAATTTTTGGTTTGATGTCATGTAACTGATTGGTTCCATGTGATGATTGAATGTCCCCAATATGTGGATTGGATGTCCCTGTATCTCATTCGTTCAGTGTGTGTGTGTGTGTGTGTGTGTGTGTGTGTGATAACAATATGTTTAGTGGGAATAGATGGGCTATTTGATGTGTGTCGGGAAGTTGTGTTACACCACAATATGTTTATGTTTAGAATATGTGTGTTAACCACAACAGCACAACAATGTCTCTTTTTGGTGGGTGATGGTTGATTCAATGTGTTCGTGTTTGTGTTTTAATATGTTGGGCAGCACACACACACAAACACACACACACACACACACTCTCTCTCTCTCTCTCTCTCTCTCTCTCTCTCTCTCTCTCTCTCTCTCTCTCTCTCTTTCTCTCTCTCTCTCTCTCTGTGATTCATAATTAAGATTTATATATGCGACATGCTTGTAACACACCACTTCGTTTGCTATTTATGATATATAGTGCGTCAAGTTTGACCTGGCCGTTTGACCTTGAATTTGAGTAATACTAATAGATTGGACTTATCGACTGTGTGGTTAAGTTAAGACAACATTTTCATTACCATAAACACCCGGTACCCGGTATTACTATCGTTTATCTTTATATTTCAACTTATATCATATTACATTGTTAAGGCTTTAACCCCTAGCTTACACTATGGTCATGCAAATTAAAGGTCAAACGATCAGGTCAAACTTGACGCACTATATCTGTTCGTTAAAAGTGAGGAGTTATACAGTTGTGGGTTTACATTGTTTACTTCGTATTAAGTTATAGGTTCTTATAAGTCTTTGTCGACTTGTGAAGGTGCATATTTATATCTTCAGTTGTCTTGTAATCTAATAGTCCTGTTGCGAACGTTTTGTAACACATAGGATCAAACTTTATGGAATGGTTCTTCCAGAAACTGTTCAATTTACTTTTGAAACTGTATACTGTGTCAGCATGGACTATATCAGCACTTAAACTGTTCCAGTGGTCTGTGAACCAGTTGCCTATTTTTACATTTTTTTCAGGTGCGTGTTCGTTTTTTGAACAAAATTTTATTGTGACCTCTTGTTTAGTTAGTTCAATTGAAATGTTTTCTTTAAAGATGTACACGTGACTTTGCTGGTTCAAAGGGGTGTCAGTGGCCGAGTGATCTTATGAATCGCTAACTTACGCCGAATCACGACACCTCTAATAGCCAAGGTTCGAATCCCGCTCGGGACAGTTTCTTTTGTGCGAACGATTTTCAGTTCCCTTGCCGAAGATCGTTATTTTACTCCATGAACTCCAATTTCCTCCACCGGCTCAGAACTGACCGCTTCGATATAAGTGAAAGAATTTTGAATCATGAATAAAAGTAAAAAACTGTCAAAAAATGCTGATGTGACGTAAAACAAAATAAACTAAACCTATATTTGTTACCTAATCCAAAAAGTTACTCACCGCTGTGAGTTCGAGTCCCACTCAGACCACATGTTTTCCTTGCCGTTGGCCTTTACTGTTTCACCTGGTATCAGTATAATAGACTGGGGGAGTGGTATGCTTGTCTGTGACGTACTGACTTTATGAGCTAGCACGTTAAAGTCGTCCCGAGTGCGCGCTAGTACAAGGCACTCGCACTTCACATGCATACACAAAAATTGTTCATATACATGTAGATTAATCCATAAAGATTAATGAAATATTTCTCTTCGCGAATGGCTGAAAAATTGCTGATGCGTCGTTAAGCAACATTCAACCATCCAACCAACTTAATCCAAAAAAGCATTTTCGATCAATCCATCAACATACAACACTCTCGCTGCCAGGGATTCAGAAACTTTACAACAAGCAACTGGTTGTTGCTCACTAATTTGCTGCGAGGATACTGTATCCTGTCATCAATACAGTCAAACCTGTCTATAAATATCACCCAAGGATCCATTAGAAGTAACCTGTATGGTTAAGTGACCCTTATATACAGGTTTAAATGCAAATGAGATGAAATTTTACTGGTATTTAAAAGCAAGTGGTCCTTACAAAGAAGCGGTCTGTAACAACCCTTAATGAAGTCCAACGTCTAAAGATTGAAGCTACAGGCGAATATAGTCAAATACAGTCGTTAAATTTTGAGAATAATTTTATTTTGTAATACCAAAAATATTTCTCATCTGGGCCCACAACGTTTGGACTTCATTAGGCGTCGAAAATTTTACTGGTATTTAAAAGCAAGTGGTCCTTACAAAGAGGCGGTCTGTAACAACCCTTAATAAAGTCCAACGTCTAAAGATTGAAGCTCCAGACGAATTTAGTCAAATACAGTCGTCAAATTTTGAGCATAATTTTATTTTGTAATACCAAAAAGATTTCTCATCTGGGGCCACAACGTTTGGACTTTATTAGGAGTCGAAATTGTCAACGCCTAATAGATCCCGGACTTCATTGCGCGTTATATAATTTCAAAGCCTAATGAAATCTGGACTTTATCAGGCTTTGGACTTCATTAGGAGTTGTTACAATAGTTTGACTGTAATTCAATTAAAAGGACAGAATGGTCATCAATCTCAATGCCTTAAACACGACTGAATCAAATGGACAGCAAAGAAATAAGGCTATGCAAAATTAATTTTTGTGATTAACTGTGGCTGTGTAATTTGGAATTAAGAATTCTGGTTTCAAATCATCTTCCGTCTGTCCAAAATTTTTGGTAATATCCTGCATAGCAAGCTTGGTCTATTTTTCGTCTTGATGATGCAGATTTTTCAACATTATCGCAGCGTTAACGCAATATTCAAACCATGACAGTGTTTTTGTATTGGCAAATTCCACCACCAGACAGAGACCGCAGTTGCCTAATGGACAAGACGTCAGTCTACAAATCCAGGGTCTCCAACCGCTTTGAGTTCAAGTCCCGCTCAGACCACATGACGTTCACCTTTACTGGTTCAACCACTAAGCGCACCACTCCCCAGTCACATTATACTGACACTGGACCGGTGTCAGTATGAGGTTACTGGGGAGTGGTGCGCTTGTCTGCGGCGTACTGACTTGGTGAGTTAGACCTTAAAGTCGCCCCGAGTGCGCGCTGGTACAAGGCAGACCATACAACACACTCGCAAGTTCTTAGATTAATCCATAGAAATGCAAGATTTTTATTTTTATTGCTTATTTCATGATACGTGGCGAGTGTAGCTTGCTAAAAAGGGAGCCCTTGCCCTTCCAAAACACCCGGTTCCTGGTTGAAGTTCGCGTGTTCAACTTAATGTATGCATCGACATGGCTTTTGATGATTGCATGTCTTCAAGATTATCCTCATTATTATTTTGCGCGTATAAAAATAAAGTACTGTCATGTGCTGATTTTGAATGCATTATTTTAATAAAAATTCAAAATCAGCACATGACAGTACAGTACTAGTACAGATCTGTCGAATGTTTAATACCAAGCTTACTCATTTCGGCAGCTCATCTCGGCTCCTCGCTGGCTACATGTCCACAGTTTTTTGTCAGTTGCTATTTGACTCTTGGCAATTGTTTTGGTAACTAGATGTCAACATCTTTGTCATTCGATAGCCGAACCTCCGCTCCTTTGTGTAAGCTCAGTGTTAAACTTTCGACAGGTCTGTTCTGTAAATCTCGTCGTGAATAGCTGAAAAAAATGCTGATGCTACATTAAGCAACATTCAACAACAACATCCACCGCCGGGCACTAGTTGGTTAATTATGTTCTATATAAAAATAGCAATTTGATAAAACGGCACATTTTTGACTTAGTGAGTTATATTTGTACTTTATTTTCATGCAATAACTAGTTTTGTGCATTTTTTTTCTCTCCCTCGCCTGTATCAAATTTTGTGCGTATAAAGAATTTTTTAATGAAGAACAAAAGTTTTTATCGCTCGATTGCCTTTTTTCAAGCATCTCTAACACTAAAAATTATTTTGGTGTTATCAAACGACGATATGTACAGGCAAGCGTGAATTCAGACCAGATTTATACATTAACGGATCGCCGGCCACGCCCACTATGTTCCGACAAAGGCCGCCATCACGATACCAAAGTAGCGTCACGGCAACTTACGATGCACTAGTGTCAGTGACGTCATTAAACGGCACAATTCAGACCGAGTATTATTTCTTTTTGCGTGTAATTCAAGCTTTGTCGGAACATTGTGGGTGTGGCCGGCGATACGTCAATTGCCAGATATAAAAAAGGAAATAAATTACTATTGTTCGTCTTTTATACTTAGAGACAGTCCTAAACTAAAATGGCTATATTATCATTTGGTTTCTCATGAAATGACCACAATATTTGTGTTTAAAAACAAAATTACTAACAAGGCAAAATACATGAAAAATCGAAATCATTACATTTTTTCCTTTATATAGAGAAAAAATCAGCAAATCTATAATAATCGTGATTAAACTAAGAACTAAAACACCCATTTCGGACCCCATGTTCTAAATCATTGATATTCACGCCTGAATCACGCCTGTGTCATAGACTTAAGGGTCATCTAAGTAGGAAAATTCAAGTGAAAACCATTTCGTTGAAAAGCGTGAAATAGGGGTATAATTATGAAATTACGACACAAGTGTGGAGATTTTTAAATAAAAATGCAGAAGGAATTGATAATTTAAGAAATTTTAAAATATTTGTTCCATTTTTTAAAGAAAATTGTGCAAAAATACACGTGTTGGGGAAAAAAGCTTACACCTTGTATAACGATTAATTTCTAAAAATGAAAAGATATTAAGATAGTCAACGTCATAGAGCAGTGCAAAGGGAGTAGAGTTTGCTAAAGAAATAAGAAGTTTTGAAAAACTCGACAATTTACGGTGGAGTTTTCTATGATTTGTTTTCCTTTCAAAAATGCGTGTACCAGCGTGATAGTTCATATTCTAAGGCTACCAACGATCCAAGGGAAGATTATAAAAGCAAGCTTGTATATTATTTGATTATGTTGAGGCATATTCGGCTTTATATAGTTCACTATTGTTGAAACCAAACATATTCACCTCAATTCAAATAGAACAGTATTGTGTCACCGTGCACTTTTTAGTGACTTGTTTAATTTTGGATTATTAGTGGCCTTAGAATATAAATATCACGCCTGGTACACGCATTTTTAAAAGGAAAATAAATCGTAGATAACCTCAACCGTAAATTGTCGAGTTTTCAAAAACCTCGTATATCTTTAACAAACCCTGGTCCCTTTGCACTGCTCTAAGACGTGACTATCTTAATATCTTTTCATTTTTTAAAATAATTCGTTATACAAGGTGTAGCTTTTTTCCCCAACACGTGTTTTTTTTGCACAATTTTCTTTAAAAAATGCAACAAATATTTTATTTTTAAACTCTTAAATTATCAATTCCTATTTTATTTTTATTCATAAATCTCACACTTGTGTAGGTAATTTCATAATTATAACCCTCTTTCACGCTTTTCAACCAAATGGTTTTCACTTGAATTTTCCTACTTAAATCACCCTTAATCACTTTGTCCACTTTTAAAAAAATGTGATCCTAATGCTTTTTTACAAATTAAAACTTCAAAACTACATACATGTGTATGTTATCTGAAATAGACATTTCTTCGTGATTTTGTCTAAACCGATGCCAATAACAAATGTGATATAATTGGTTAAATTGTAATTGTTGACCTTATCTGAACCTTTTAATATATGCATATGAGGTCACAGGGAACATACTACAGCTGATTTTTAGTAAAAAATGTAAAATTCCCTCTATGTAGGAGAATATCGGAAAAGTAAAAATAAAGCAAACTAGAAAAACTGTGAGCCACAAGCTCACAAAAATACCCCCGCAAATCCATCTGATCAAATTTTTAAATAGGAGGTGCACATCTACATTATATCACAAAGATTGTGTGAAAGTTTCATGAAAATCCATTGAAGGGTTTAGGAGGAGTTGCGGATAAGAGATAGGTACCCTAAGGTGTAACGGAAGGACGGAAGGCCATATCACTATATATCCCCACTTTTTAAGCGGGGGTATAAACATATGTTTAGATTGGGCTTTATGTTTTCAAACAAAATGTGATTGTTCAAAAACTTAAAAGGTGTAAAGGTAATTTATGAAAACGACTGTCTCTTAATATTAAAGATGAACAATAGTACAGGTCTTTAACAGGAGTTTTTTTCTGTCGGAATAAAATTACTTGCGCATTCATTCTAACACCCCCCGTGTTTTCTTTTTTTCTTTTTAAAAAAACATTTTTGAAAGAATCACTGACAGGGGTAACTCACTATTACAAAAACACAACAGCATTTTCGGAACAAAGAACATGGGGCAGGTGACGCCATTAAACAAACTACAAAAAAAAGTTTATATTGTATGTGTAATTTAATTATATCTACCATACACATATACATAGCAAAATATAGACCACTGAAAATCAAAATACCCAAACACCAAAATGGACACGGACACTGGACATCTGGTCTAGTTCATCCCTTTATTCCTTCAATGTAAATGTAATAATTTTCTTAAACTTTTGTGTTAGAAAAAACATTGGGTTTAAGTATTTTGTAAAACAATATATCCTTCCTTTCATGCATGTTGTTTGTTAATTTTTAGTCTAAAAATATGAAATAAAGTCTATTAAAATTAGACCGATGGTATCCTCCAAATGCTCTACCTTTCTTAGAGGCCAGTTTCACTTTTTGTTAAAAATTATCCGGTAAATGAAAACTTTATGTATAATCTCCTTCCATGGCATTAATTGGTATTCTTTGAAACAAGTGGTCACGTTTCCTCTGTTGATCCATTATTCTGGAATTCTGCCCTCAAATTCATTGAACTGGCTGTCGAGACTTTGAACCTGCAATAAAATAGATTGTTTAAGAAATAACATTTTATTTGAGTGTATGCATTCGGTATTACGAATGAGAGTCAGGAATAGCATATTGAAATAATTACAAACTTCACGTTGTTACACAATTTAGAAGATTTTCATTGGTTGTTTCTTGCAAAATGACGGTGTTATTTTCCAATAACAACGTTTTCTATCGGAACCACTTTCTGCCAGTTTAGAGGATTTCCCCTAATGAATTCTATGAATAGAAACTATTTTTAGAATGTAAACAAATGGGAAATTCTTCGAGATCGGCAAAGAATCAGTCTATAAACATTAAAAATATTTCGATTTTTTTAATTAAAAATTTGCAAAAAATAATATAAGTTTATATGTTTTGGTCTTTTTTTTTTTACAAAAATATTCAAGATTGTATTTACGAAATATTTTTAATATTTCATGCATTAAGCCTACCTGTCTGTAGGCAATATGGCACGCACCATGGAACGACGCATGACAGAAACGTAAAATATATCGGTACAATAATTTATTTTATCCAAGATACCGACAAAGATGTGGGATTGATGGAACAGCCTTTTTCCAAATAAGGTCAAAAACATCGGAACTAAAATTCTGATTAATCAAACTATAGGTGACTTAACAGAATTGACGTATCGCCGGCAACGCCCACAGTGTTCCAGCACTGGCCGCCATCACGGTACCAATGCAGCGCCACAGCAACTAATGACGTAAATTTTAGTGTCAGTGACGCCATTAAACCGCACAATTCAGGCCGAGTTTTCATTCTTTTGCTTGTAATTCAAGCATGTCGACCCTTTGTCGGAACACTGGGGGTGACCGGCGATACGCCAAATTTCTTCTATGGCGTAATCCAATGTCAAACGTTACGTCACCAGAGGTCATGACCCACACCGTATTTATGACCAATTGAATGCCAACAAAAACAAATAGGTTATAAAGATGGCAATTCCTACTGTAAGTATGATTTCTATAGAAACATGTTTTCATTTCTCAGAACCCTTTATTTTACATTTAAAATATATGATGAACATGTTGAATTAGTTTATACAAAATAATGAATTAATTTGTTCAATTTTATTCTTATTTTGCTCAGTCTGTTTCAATCGCTTTTAGTTTTAAGCGCCATCTGTAGCGACCACAGGTGGCCTCGCATTTGTTCGAACTCCAGATCTACAGATTTTAGCGTGCACTGAGAGACGGGACCTAAGTTTTGAGTCTCATCCGAAAGATTACTCTAGTAATGAGTTTCTTACAACTCTAGCATGGGCAGGAGATGAAAACCATTTCAGTAAATTTCCAAATTCACTTTCTCCACGAGTGACCCGGCTGAGGATCTCCCAGGTGGTAAGCGAGCGTTCGACCACAAGGCTAAACGATCTCGACCAGAAGGTCTGGCAGTAAATTATTCTATTATATCTACTATATACAACACAACAATACCACAACTACTTTATTTCCATAAATTAAATGCACATAGTTTTACTAAGTAAGAAGGTGCAGAAGGAATAATTTTGACAGTCATATTTTGTTGTTTTGTTAAAAAGTTCAAAAATTGCTCTATGTACAGAACTAAATTCACTTTTTCATGAATGAAAAATACTTTTTCCTATCTGGTCAGTATATTTTGTATTAAGTTTTGTCAATTTTTTTGTTAGTGTGTTGGAAAATACGACTTTATTCTTGCATTTTCCATGTGGACTGATTTTGTGGAAATACAGTAGCTCATCAGCCCCGCTACAGTGATACACTAGATAATGGCGTTTTAAGGTTAAGTACTATGGTTTTTCAGGTTGAAACCTTTGGTGATAACAAGATCTACTAGAGACAAATTTCAAGCATCGTATCCATGGAAACAGAATTGTAAATACCAAAAAACAACTCTTAAAGGCTTTCTTAATAAAAGATGTCAAGTTTGACACATGCACGTGTATATTTCGTAAAGTCAATTTATTAACAGGTTCTTAACTAGAATTAAAAAAAATATGTAATTTAAGCATTATGATGTTTAATGTTAAAAGAGAGGGAAGAGAATGTTTTCGATTTTAAAATTAAAAGATTATTAAGTAAAAGAACAGGTTATATATATATATATATATATAATTATATTATATTAAAACGTGACAAATTGGGCACGATTTGCAAAGGTGAAGAATTATCAATACACGTTATTTCGAGTGTTGTATGCGATTGATACGGTATGTCTCTGAGCAGATTTCCTTTGATCTAAAAATGGAACGGTTTCTTCAGCTGTTGTAAAAATGTTTCGCTGTCTGAATGTTGTAATTTGAGGGGCAAATGTAAACAACATGACGTCACAAGCTGCCATACAATGTATTGACTTTAGCGTTGGTGGTGCAGTGGTTATCGTTCTAGATGTACATTTTTGAAAAATGTCTGTTAACAGTTCAAATCGCCACGGGGTAACTTTTTTAGATTTCGATAACATTTTGAAATCTGGACAGCTTGCTAATTTTTTTGACGATAAAACATATAACACGTCTCATATTTCTGTCTGAATAGCTATAGTTATAGTTTGGTTGATTGGATGAGGTTTTACGTCCCAAGGCAAGAATATTTCACTTATATCGAGACGTGACCAACTATAGCTAGATGAAGTTACCGCAATTTTGACCTTTACAGTGCGCTTAAGGCAATGTCCACAGAGAGTTCTTTAACGTGCCTACAACATAAGAAGCGAACAATTCTCTAGTACTAGAGAAATTGTAATAATGGCTAAAGGACCAGTGCCATTCCTGTCGTGACACGGGATATTGGGTTTAAAGGTATCTTCCGAAGGACCACATCGCTTTCATTTCTAAATATGAAATGAATGATAAAAGAGCAGTCATTTTCAAGTCTTGGCCAGACCCCCGGGTCGGTGTTCGAACACACGACCTCCCACATACGAAGCGAGTAGTCTAGCAAGTAAGCTACCGAAGTGGTTTATAAATATAAATAGCCATAGAATCAGAATTGTCAAATGATTTTATCCGCAAACTCAAATACCATACGGAAAAAGTAATTAATTATTACAAAAAAATTGCACTTTATATATATAACATAGGTCTATGTCTTTGCAGAAAAAAATAAGTTTATTTACTTCAATATCCTATCTGATCAGATTGCCTGGAATCCAATTTACTATAAACCCCTTTTATCTTGAACCAATATTCCCATCCTAACAAAGATATAATCTCCCTTTCAATACTCACTCAGTTCATACGGGACACGTGTGCGTATTAATGCTTCACATTACCCGGCTCTTAAAGCCAGACCAAATAGATGCACTTAATCTAATGAAATTAACATGACTTGTCATTTTTTTCGTCATACAATTCTTTATTTTGACAAATATAATATGCGGTAGGCTTTTACATGACACTCCCAATGAGTCGTTATGTTGTCTGAAAAGACTTAATGGTGGATCCGATACTATTTATAAATACACAGGCTAACTAACGCAGCTATTGATGTTGCGTTCAACTAATGTTACTCCGAACTAACTTTCAATTGGTCAAACGATGTTGTAATATCTACCAATCATCTCGCTTATCATGACATACTTTTCGACCAATCAGCTGGGCTTAACAGTAATTGACATAATGTGTTCCTATTTGTGTTCTTTTTAAAGAATCTTGACCGACACGTGTTCTTTTATTGTGAAAAGTGGAACAGGCCAGGGTAGTCAAAGTTCTAAACTATAAACATGGAACGCAAAGTTGTTCAAACATTTTTATAGAGCCGAACCCGTTAAAAACCTATGGAAGCGTATCATCCTGTAATTTTTTTTATCTCTTACGTAAAATGTAGTTTTCTTCTATGTAAGACTTAGTATCTCCTACGTAAGACTTATTTACTTCTGCGTAGGACTTTGTATCTCCTACGTAAGCTTTGGTATCTCCTACGTAAGACTTATCAACTTCTGCGTAGGACTTTGTATCTCCTACGTAAGCTTTGGTATCTCCTACGTAAGACTTATCAACTTCTGCGTAGGACTTTGTATCTCCTACGTAAGCTTTGGTATCTCCTACGTAAGACTTATCAACTTCTGCGTAGGACTTTGTATCTCCTACGTAAGCTTTGGTATCTCCTACGTAAGACTTATCAACTTCTGCGTAGGACTTTGTATCTCCTACGTAAGCTTTAGTATCTCCTACGTAAGACTTAGTATCTCCTACATAAGCTTTAGTATCTCCTACGTAAGACTTAGTATCTCCTACGTAAGACTTAGTATCTCCTACGTAAGACTTAGTATCTCCTACGTAAGACTTAGTATCTCCTACGTAAGACTTCTTACTTCCTACATTGAACTTAGCTAGAAGTAAATAAGTTTAAAGTAGGAGAAAACTAACTCTAATCTAAGAGATAAAAAATGAGGGCGATATTTATACGCTTCCATAGATACCAATTAAAGTATTATTATTATTATTACTTATTTCTTTTACTATTTATAAACATTTTATATAAGAAAGGGCATTCTGCTCATGTTATTTGAAGAGATAATGCAAGATAGTGTAGCACGACACAATAGAGTAACGTGTTATTTCTTACAATTAACAAATTTTCTCTCAATAAATACTTTGTACAAATATTTATTTCAACTCTTGAAAACAGGGTTTCCGTTTCTAGTTTATTGTTCGCGTGAAGATGGGATTGTGGTTTGCACATGGACCCGTATGTTTATACCCCGACAAACGAAGTTTAGGGGGGGGGGTATATAGGAATCACCCTGTCTGCCCGTCTGGTCGTCTGTCGCAATATCGTGTCCGCTCCATATCTTCCATGTCTATTGATGGATTTTAATTAAACTTGGCACAAATGTTAATCAACATGAGACAGATTTTAGGGTTTTTACAGTAAAAAATGCAAATAACCAACCCATTTATATTTGGTATCCCTATATACTTTACTTCCCATTTAGGTACGTTTTATCCATATATCGGTTGCCATGACAACATAAACACCACATTTACGACGACAACATGTGAAAAATCGCCGAATTTTGTGTTTTTAAAAATAATTTTCTCATATCTTGAGACTAGTACGCTAGAAAAAATATCGTTTTGCAGGAAAATCAAAGTTAAGTATCAATGAAAGATGCTGCAAAAAGATAATATAAAAATTTGCATGTTTTCACAAATTATAAAAAGAATAAATTTAGTAGTAATTAGGTCAAAAATATAAAAATTACCATACTATGATGCGAAAAATGCATTTTATTTTGTTAAAGTTGAATATTAACAATGAACATTAACACATGAAAATGCAGAGAAAATATAGATCTGGTTATTGTTCTAAAATTGCTGAAAAGTGTACACTCTAGAGAATGCTTGTGAAACTTGGATGATTGTGAAATAAGGGCCAGGCTTTCCAGACAAACAGATATACCTAACAACAATTAATAAATGAAAGATTTACTTTTGTGGCCCCCCACCCCACCCTACTCACCCATTATACTGTAAACGTATTTATTTTCGCGGTGTACTAATTTTCGCGGTCGTTTGTTTTACGCGAAAATTAATATAAGGCGAAATTTATAATATACGTACTATATTATAGAGCATATTTCAAAAAACGCGAAAATTTACTGACTACGCGGATATGTCTAAGTTTCCTATACCGCGAAAATAAATACATTTTCAGTATTCTTTGTGAAATTTTTAAAAAATCATTAGTCATAGAAATGTTCAAAATGGCTTGAATCTGTGATTTTTTTTTTACTTTTTCGGTCAAAATTTAAATTTTATTCGAGAGTGCAAATAAAACTAATAGACAGTAAGCTTAATTAAATGTAGCATCTGAATAATAATAGTTCAACCGTATAACACAACGGTATTGTATTCTAATGGTATTGAACGATACATCATTATTAATTGATGTGCCCATATCTGTGTACATTAGGGCTCGAGATACGACTGCATGTATGTGTTCAAACACGCGTCCTCAGGGGATTTACAGTACAGACATGTCGAAAGTTTAACACAGAGCTAACAGTTCGGCTTCCGAGCGGCCGATATATGGACAGCTAGCGACTAGAAAGCTGTCGATTGTTGAATAACAAATACCGAAAGCTAGCAAGATGATCTAGCTACCGAGGTGCTGAACTCGGCTGATTATTCGGCACTAATCCGATAGCTTAGTCTTGTACTTTCGACAGGGCAGTACTGTATGGTTTCAGTATATTAATTACAATGCCATGTCAATTATGATATTTTATTACTTCAAAATATGATGTTTTTGTCATCTGGTTAATTTTAAAATTAATTAATTACATAATTATTTTCTCAGACATAAATCAAACGCTATGGACTGCTTAAATCGACGTTCAGCATATACATGTATATACAACACTTATTTCATTCCCCCCCCCCTACAAAAATCTCTAATGCATGCTTATCCCCTGCCTGGTGACTACTGTAACTTCAGAGGACGAAACTAGCGGCTTATATCTATATACAGTAGATCACTTTTTCGCCAGTAAAAAATGTCGCGTCAAGACCGTCTTAGCCTTATTCGCGAATATTTGGCCAGGCTGGCCAATCAAATTTATTTATTTGTCCAGATCGGTATATTTTTAGTGCGCAAAGTTGCCATTTAGGAACCTAGACGTTTGCTTTTTGTACAATTTCCATACAAAAAGTCCAAATTTGTAGTACTTTTAATTAACTTTGATATAGAAACCAGGGAAACTACCGTGACGCGAGACCTCGTTTATTTCAAGTTCCCATCCGAAAAATCGTGACTTTCATTTCGTAATGCTGAGCGCTTAGCGAAAGAACAGTCACTGTCCACTTTAAAATCTTGGGTCAGATCTGTTCGAACCCACGACCTCCAACTTACGGAGCGAGCACTCTACCAACGGTATTGAACGTTAAGGTTTAAATTAAATTAAAAGAAAATAAATAATTAACGTGTTTCGGAACAAAAACTAAATATGTAGAGTGACATTATGGCTGCGTTGCCTCCAATTCGCTCTCATGGTCGGGGTCGACATTATGTGAAACCTGATTTTTATTCTCGTTGGGATTTACTTGTTTGACCAAAGGCATTATAACGTTTAATACGCAATATCCGGTATTCTGGCCCCGAGTTCACACATCAGTGATATAATTTTAATTACATGTTCGCATTTTCTGTCAAAATAACATCAGGCTTAATACGTCACGTTTATTAGTTTGCTATATTCATACAAGAGACTTCCTTTGTACTTGAAATGGAATACCCCTATAAGAAGAAGATATCGTAATCTGATTATCTGTATACTTCGTAAATGAAGAATAATATATATATTAAAGTACATGTAATTCCGAAGAAAAGTATACTGATTTAATTCTAACGGTTTCATGTTTCATTCTTCAAAGGACTTTTCCTGCTTTATTTTATTTATAAATCTTCACACTTGTATAGGTGATTTCCCCTCTTTTACATTTTTCAACCAAATTGTTTTCACTTGGATTTTCCTACTTAGATTACCCTTAAACTTTCGACATGTCTGTACTCTATTTTGCAGTGAATCATGTTATCTTAATAAATAATGATTGTTATTAGGTAAATGACAAGGTCAGTATCATATCGAGTTAAAAATGTAACAGGAAAGTACTGCTAATGAAAATTTGATTACGTTTTCCTTCAACTTAAAAAAAGTTTACATTATTTTCAGGAAACATTTAGTGCTTTCTTTTGATTTGTAATTAACCCGAATAGCATCGCAGTGTGCATTATCTTACCCTGTGTGACATTTGTGTCGATGAACGGCTAAACGCTTTTATGATATATAGGCAAACAACATTGACCTGTCCGTTTGACCTTTAAAATATCTATGGATTAATAATACATGCTCCTAAAGATTAATTATTACAGTGCATGTATGCATTAGGTGATTATTTCATCTACGCAAGAATTCACATACTGTTTTGTGTCGTTTATGAGGTGATAAACTGCGGAAGCAGATTATGCTGAATTTGTGCAGGCTTCACTGTCGTTTATCACATCATAAACGACACAAAACTTTATGTCAATTCTTATACATGTATTTACAATTTTAACAAAACATCAGATACAGTAATTCATAAAACCCGGTGCTTTCACGTTACAATGGACATTGTTGATGTTTCTTAGTGACCTAGTTGAACAATGTTTTTCAACCGCTGTACATGTGCTGTTTCGGTTACTTGTGAAAAAAAGTTTACAGTAAACAATCTGTTCTCGCAATATAACCAGATAAATAAGGCCGTCATCACAGTATTGTTGATAAGTTTGATGTCTCTGTGTCCAGGATTGCAATGGATACATATGTCATCCCATACTTCTATGTTCCTTTCACACAATTTTGATTACACACGTGGCGGGTGTAGGTAGCTAAACAGGGGGTGCTTACCCTTCCAGAGCATCCGGCCTCACTTCCCTGGTGGAAGTTCACGTGTCTAACCGAACTAGTCAGTTCCAAAGTTTTATATTTTTCTACTACTGGATTTTGATTCGAACATGGATAAGTATGTTTGTTTTTGATTTATTAAACAAAGAAAAAAAAATGGAAAGAAACAATACAACAGTCACGCGTGGAAACTATTTCTCGGCTTATATTTGCTTTGGAAACAATAAATACACGTATCCTTAATTTAGTCTACCAATCGCTACTAGTGCGGCAATGAATTTCAGACATCTGGAACTGTTTAGATATGTATGCATACATTATTAATATATATATATATATAATTTATCCTGGTCAGAGTTTTTTTTATATTACACACACACACACATATATATATATATATATATATATATATATATATATAAAGTTTCTGAATGTGATTTCTCAATATCAAAATACATATCATTTGCTCATAAATATTTTTTTAAAAAGCTATTTGCATTATTGCAAGAAGAGTTCAAAATTTCAAGAATCCTAAGTCCGGGACCTATTGATTTTACATTGGGATTTGAGATTTGAACTGAAAAATTCCGATGGACCTAGGCCTGTCATATTTAACCAGGAAAATACTATATTTCTATATGATACCATAGGTAAAACTTATTTATCTTCGCCTATAGCTTGCGACGCCTCGATAAAAGTGCAATATTCTTGATTGGGACGTTTAACACCATTACTCAACTGAACTGAACTGAACCCAACTCTTTTGTATAAGTACATGTACACTACTAATTAAATGGGAAATATAGTAATTAATTAAATACTCTAGGTTAGAGAAACTTGATTCCCCTTACTACCATAAACATTATTACCAATTATCTTCAGGTTCATGATACTCATAACATTATTTTGCCGTCATTCCTTTACCTTGCTACCTATAGACAGCGCAGACCTGTCAAAAGTTTAACAAGCTAACGAATTAACGTATCTCCGACCACGCCCACAATGTTCCGACACTGGCCGCCATTACGGTACAAAATCAGCGTCACAGCAACTAATGACGTTATAGTGTCAGTGACGTCATTAAACCGCACAATTCAGGCCGAGTTTTCATTCGTTTTGGGTGTATTTCAAGCATGTCGGCCCTTTGTCGGAACAAGGTAGGCGTGGCCAGCGATCCGTCAATTACTGCTAACATCGACTCGATAGCTATATCTCGACAGCTTTTCGTCGGAAGCTGATGCCTATCTCTAGGCAACTTTGCCGCCACAAGTATGTACGTGGCAATAACAAATGTGTTATTACCACGCATTTTATTTTTACGTTTTTATATATTTTGACAACATAACGTTATAAATGGCTTGAATGGCTTTAAAAATAAATAAAGGATAAATTAAAGAAATTTATCATATTGGGTCAAATAATACATCATTTTGATTAAAAAACGTAAATACGTTTTAGACCCGCCATTTCGTTTTCACCATACGGTCCATCATTTATTGTCCATAAATTGTCCATCATTTAAGACAGCAAATTTTTGGAATGATATTTTAACGAATCTCATTTAAATTAAATATTTTATCATTTCAAAATCAATCAAATTTGAATTTAAATCTAATTTTGACTAATTAATCCTAATCAATCTAAGTATGACGTGTACTCGTAATACGGGTATAAAAATACGTTATAATAACATCGGCCAATTATAATCCATATCTCTGTCACTCGGTAGCCGATTTTCGACTAAAAATGTTTAACGTTCGACTGGTCTGAACCATACATTTTTCAGTGTACTTGAAAAAGGACATTCCATCAACATATTTATGCATGTCTGCGCATGTTCTTTGATCGTCCAATTTAATGCAAAAAAGACCCTTAGAACAAAGAACAATCCCTTCATAATACAGGAATGAAGAAAAAAAATGCATTTCAAAAAGAGTCCGCTAAGAAAACAAGGCTTTGATATTATTTTTTTACAATATATCCACAACTAATGACTGGGCTTATTGGATAATTTAACTTCATCATTAAATATGCAAAACTTTAATGTTGGTGCTTCAAAAATATAATAAAAAAGCGAAATTCACAATTCTTTTTTATATCTAAGGGTCCTTTTTGCATATGAAGGGTAAATTATTAAACAGATCCGTTTAAAAATTAACGTCACCCCTAAATTTACAAAAATAAAGAAAGAGAAGAAATGTCATCTCCTTGTTTAGAATCTAACATAAATTTGTTATTTCACTGCAGTAGGTGTTTAAAATTAAGATAAACCTTTTAATTAGAAACTAAGTTACGTATACACAGGGTTTTATCCACTTGTTGACAAATATATCATGAAATCAAGTGATTTTTTTAAATTCGAACTGTTTATATGCCAATTAAAATCAATAAAATTAAATCAAACATTTAAACACTTAAAATCAAAAAGATAAATATATATTAGAAACAAATGATCTATGATGCAAATCTTGTAAACACGTTGGGTTGAAGTTTGATTTTCAAAGTAACACTTGCAACTGCAATACGTGGTTCTAGGCAGAATTATGAGAATATGAAGATTATATGGTAAAGGTGGAATAAGGTCAGAGCGATTATAGTTTTTTTACTTTATAAACATGATTAATGAATTTGCTCTTTGTGTATTTTCTATCGTGTGTTTTTTTTTTCATTTTCCTGTACTAATTTTGGCTGCACGATTATTCTTTAAAGTTTACTGCAAATTTTATACAAACGCAAAATATACCTGTTCTACAATAACCTGGTAATTCTCCGGACATGATTTCCAAAGAAAATATGTGGAATAATTAAAGGAAGTCAGTAGCTAAGAATAATACTAAATCAAATTCTTCTCCATGCAATGTCACTGGCAATAACAAAAGCAAAGTGTAAAATACTGTTTGAGAAAATGCCAAGACGAATAATGACCGTCATGTAAGCAACAGGAGCATCAACTAAATAGGTTATGTATACTTGAATGTATAAAAGCAATTTTTTCATAAAATAAGTCTTGTTAACTCTTAAATTCTTAAATACAGAAAACAATAGGTGTGACGTTTCTTTTTGGAAATTTAAGGATGACGTTACTTTTTTAACGGACCTGTACATATATACATGCTTATTTTTTCTCAAGAAGAAAACATTTTCTGTTTAAAATGTTTAAACGCCTATTTTCACTTAATCAAGGTTATTGCACAACATTTGCCATTCCCTATTCCACCCACATCAAAATATCCTCACAACTTTTTTAATCAATTATTCTTCAAAAAACGCTTATCCGAGGATATCACAAACTCAGGAGGTTATAATTTCGTATTATTGTCAGAATGATACTATAATTGTTTAAATTTCCTGCAAGTTAAAATTTGAAATTTCTCAAAAACTAAGGTATACTCCCTTATGCAAAGTATTTCTTAATTTGGTAAAATATATTTTGGTCTTTTCAGTAGCTTTTCAACATCTTAAAAATAATTTTGGTTTCATGATTTTGGTCCAAGCACTACTGATGAGGAATTGTAAAACTGGTATAATATGTAATTTAAACCCCTGAGCCGATACCTCTGCCGGTGGCTGGTGCCCCGAGGATATCACAAACTCAGCAGGCAATCATTTCGTATTATTGTCAGAAATATACTATAATTGTCTAAATTTCCTGCAAGTTAAAATTTGAAATTTCTCAAAAACTAAGGAATACTCCCTCATGCAAAGTATTTCCTTAGCATAATTTGGTAAAATATATTTTGGTCTTTTGGGTAGCTTTTCAACATCTTCAAAATAATTTTGGTTTCATGATTTTGGCCCAAGCACTACTAATGAGGAATTGTATTTCGAAATGGCCGTCTAGTGCTGTAAATATACAACTGGTATAATATGTAATTATTAAGTCGCATTGAGTGATATCTTGCGGCAATTCGGCTTTTAAGTTTACGCGCATTTGAGCGCTGTTGTATTGGCGCAAACGGATATCAGCAAAAATACCAACAAATCAATGATTAAAATTTAACTTAATTACAGCTTGTGGGTGTTTTCTCGAATATATTGCAAACTCAGTAGGCAATAATTGTGTAATGCCAGAAATATAATATTGTCTATATTTGCTGCTAAGTTACAATCTAAAAATCTTCAAAATGCATAGTATTTCTTTAGCTAAATTTGGTGAGTATATTTTGGTCATTTTGGATATTTTTTCAACCCGCTTGATGAATTTTGGTTTAACAATTTTGGTCTAATAGGTACTTAGTATACAGTCAAACCTGCCTTAAAGGCCACCTCTATATAAGGACCACCTGCTTGTAAAGGCCAGTAAAATTTATCCCAATTGTTCTTTATTCATATTATCTGAACCTGTATATAATTATTATAATAACCTTTATAGACAGGTTTGACTGTAATTCAAAACAGTCATACTTATCTATAAAATTTATCCCAATTGTTCTTTATTCATATTATTTGAACCTGTATATGATTATTATAATAACCTTTATAGACAGGTTTGACTGTAACTCAAAACAGTCATACTTATCCATGTCCGATAATATTTTGAAAAACCAACAAATTTATTGAGAATTTAAATTTACCAGGCTTTTTACGCTGAGGAAAATCTTAATTAAGGAATGATTGTTTCATAATCTATTTTTAATTTATAACTAAGTTTTCCTTAACTTAAATCTGGCAAAATTTCAAATCTTTATACTTTTGTTAATTCATGTTAACTTATTCAGAAATCCACGGTGTCGGCACTTCGAGCTTTGATTAATTGTAATTAGTTTTGACAAAAACATTTATAAGTAGTTCCAAAAAAGTTTAACTTAAGTTAAGAAATGATTGTGAAACGGGTACCAGGTCCTTAACTAAGATTTTCCATGATTTGAATATGGTAACTTTTAGTGGTTTTTATGGAACTACAGGTAAAAAGATAGAGTGGTCTTCAATATGGCACTTGTCAGCAGAAGTTATGCAGAACTTTGTTAAATCTGGAGAGAAAACTGTCGCCAAATCATTCAACTGCACATACAGATATCAAGGTGGCGTTTTGTTTCTTAACAATCCCAAATGTAGAGACTGTGTGAATGCCATCTATTCTAGTGAACTTAGTAAAAAGATACGATTGGATCCTCTTTGAAACTTTATGACAAACGTGATGACTTCTGTTTTTCTATTGTCAACTTTCCATTCCTATGCAGCAATATACCTGGTTATGGTGTGTTTGTTTCCCAATGAATATGCTATAGTAGAGCTTGGTTCCACTACGGGGACTTAGGCTGCTTGCAAAAAATTGTTTACCCAGGGATATTGCAAGCCTAGGCTTATCAATACCCTTTAAAAGTTTTATGGCCGTCATCACTGTATTCCTGATAGATTTGATGTCTCTGTGTCCAGGATTTGCCTGGATACATTAGACGGCCTATCATTCCATGTACACATAATTTCACACGATTTTGATAATACACGTGCCGGGTGCATCTAGCTTAACAGTAGGTGCTTATCCTTCCGGAACGACCGGCCTCACTTCCCTGGTGAAAGTTCACGTGTCTTACTTAACTTGTCAGTTCCAAAGTTTTTACATTGCTTCCAGTTTGTGACTCGGACATGGATTAGAACGTTTGTTTTTGATTATAAATGTCTTGAAAATAAATAATGGAGATATGGAGATATCTCATTTTCCAGGTTCAATTTAAAAACAATCTTAGTTAAGTAATAATTGTAAAGCTCGAGCCTGGAGACTTATGACTTGAGGCTGGAGTTACTGATGAGTCAAAAGATAAGGGGTTTAAATCAAGTTAGTTTTCACAATAACTTATGTGATTTGCACAATACACATTTTGAAAACGCGTGATTTACAAGATAAAAATAAAACACAAGTGATAAGTTACATTGTTTACGTAAACTAATCCTTCAGCGTGTTGTGATTTCAAGCATGGTTAAACACGGGGATTAGAAGTAAATTATCTAGTTGTTTTCCGAGTTATATAGCCTAATTGAAGAGTTTAGATACATACGGTACAGACCTGTCGAAAGTTTAACACTAAGCTAACGGATAAGTGTCGAATCAGCGGCAAATCGTGTCCCCGCTTTACCTATATCTCGACAACTTTTCGTCACCTGCTATATATCTTCGGCAGCTATTCGGGCACTACCTATTCATATCTAAGCAACGGAACTTCGAGTTTTTTAGCCACTTTGCAGCCCCTTTTCGTTAAAGTGTTAAACACAGTTCTCAACGGTAATTATACATTATTTTGTAAGCGTTTGGTATCCTAGATACGTGAATGTTTTTTAAGCGCCTGGTATCGTAGATACGTGAATACTCTATCGTTAATCCAATTATTTCTGTCGTCAAATTGGGTGTTTCTTAATTGGTAAAACGTCATATCATTAATTTTTACCCATTTGCGACAAGATAATGTTTTAGTCTTAAGCAAATATTCATGTAGGGTGCAAACTCGTATGAATGAATCAGCTTTGTACATAAACAACCCAATTTAATAACATTTAGTTTTTACTTTCGGTATAAGGAGTGAAACAGAACGATACAGTTTTACGCTGCCCTCAAAGAATCTTTCACTTATATCGAGGCGGTTAGTTTTTGGATGGTGGAGAAAGGCAGTTTATCCGGAGAAAACCACACACGTTTGAAAAGCGATCTGGCAAACTTTTATTAGGATTTGCCAGAACGGTATTTGAAAATAGGCAGAGAGAGGCATTTTAATCCTTTATTTGACGTGATAGATCTAGACTAATGTGTCATCGAGGACATTCCCTGTAAACGAGAGCCGATATTTCTAAATCAATGGTGTCATCTTATATATTAATGATTTAGTGTAGTATTTTGAATGGCTATCGTAATCCTTAAAAATGGTATAATTTTTATATTTTCATCATATAACCCCTATTAAATTCTAGAGAGAAATTCTGTTCAGAGAAATTACCCTGTCTTTGTATAAAAGTCTTCAAGTTAATATTATAACTTTCAGGGAAAATAAAAGCCTACAAAATACCCTGTACTTTTGGAAAACTGTGTAGGGACATTAACATATTAACATAACATGTTATAGCTATACGTTTAAAGATGAATTTTTATATATTAAAAGTGTTTTATAAGTATTAAATTAATTTTTTTACGGTAGCTTACTTGGTAGAATGCTCGCTTCCTATATGGGAGTTCGTAGGTTCGAATCAAGACTTGAAAATAGGTACTAACTATTCTTTTGCCAAGTACTCAGCATTTTGAAATGAAAGTCATGGAGACCATTAAAACCGATGTCCCGTGTAACAGAAGGCTGTTTCAGAACACTTCCTGCCATTTGCCCCGAATGCTCTTAAAAAACGTGAGGTTTTTTTTGTGAATAAGGCTCTTAATTAACATTATGTTGTCTATAAAATGCTGTTTTAAAATATAAAAAGCCATAGATAATTGCTTTATGCATCGCTTTTGTGCTACGACGTACGTGATAATTTCAAATTGTTGGTTATAAAATCGATAAAATTAACTGGTATTTAAATGCATATGAACAAATAATTTTAAAAAGTTAATTATTGAATTTTTGAAAATTCGTTATTAACGTTCATTAAATTCTAATTTTTATTTCTTTTAGCGTTTGTACATGGTAAAGGAAAGTTCAATAGAGTGTGCAATATCATGTCCGTGCCTATGTATAAAATGTTAGTTGTAATTAACAAAAAAAAAAGGAATTGTATTATATTTCTTATTTAGAACAGCAGTAGCAATATCCAACTAGTAGTAGGAAACATTCCAGAGCTGTTAAATCTGGAGAGGAGACTAAAGTCATATCATTCAGCAGTACACACTGTAAACGTCTATTTTTGCGTGGTACTAATTTTCGCTTATTTCGAAGTCGTTTGTTTTACGCAAAAATTAATACAAGGTGAAAATTACAATATACCTATTATATATAGAGCATATTTAAAAAAAAACTCGAAAATTTAACTACGCGGATATGTTTAAGTTTCCTATACCGCGAAAATAAATACATGCAAAATTAAATACTTTTACAGTACAGATACATGTATATGGATGAAGTTTTATTTCTTTATAATCCCAATTTTTGAGAGTATGTGAATTTTATCTACCTTATACAACAAAACCAGCTCCTTGAAAAATAATTGTTGATCCAAGGATATAGCAAACCAAGGATTATCAATACCCTCAAAAAGTTTTATGACAGTCATCACGGAACTGTTGATAAGTATAATATTTCTGTATATAAAATTACCATGGGTGTATTTGACGTCCCAAAGTTTTATGTTCCTTTCACTAAATATCGATTTACACTTGGCTGGTGAAGCTAGCTAAATAGAAGATGCTAGAACCCTCTGGAATACCCTACCTCACTCCCCTGGTGTACGGTCGCGTGTTTAACTTAAATTATCAGTTTTTACTTTGCTTTTGGATTCTGTTTAAACATGAAATGGCATGTTTGTATTTTTTTTTATTATATTTAGAACTAAATATTAAAATGCATTTAAATACAGAAATTTTTGGATCAGTAATAGCGCTAGCATTACACAAGCGACCAAACTTGTATATTGAAATATAACATCAGGAAATAAGGTTATCGTGTCTTCTCATATAGCTCTGAATTATTGTACTTTAGTTTGCAACTTCAAAATCCCGTTTTTTATTTTATAAATCGGATTTTCAAGATGACTACCTGAGAACTTTATTACTGTACCACTGTATTGCTCGTGATAGAATGATCAGTAGGATATTTCATTCCATTAAAACTGATTATTATTGGGAGTTGATCTACACAATTTATTAGATAAAGAACATGCTATATTAGAGAAATTTCCGTGAGAGATACGCCATCCTGGTGTGGTATAAGACTTTAACTCATTGATGGTATTATGTTTAAAATGGTTCACAAATTACTCCCCATCTATCCTTTTTGTTGTTATATTTATTGGATTAAACATTCACTACAGTAACAGGAAAACGCGTGGTATAAGCAAACACCACTGACTTGTCCGCTTGACCTTTTATTAGGAATATTCATATATTAAGGTCCATCCAGTACATGGGTAATGTTAGGAGTCGCAGACAATGCATAAACAGTGCATGTTTTTCACCATGTGGATGATTCACTGTGGTAGCTCAGTTAGAAGAGTGCTCGCTCCGTAAGTGGGAGGTTGTGGTTCGACCGAGTCTCATCCAAGACTTGAAAGTGGGTAGTGACTGTGGAATCAAATGAAAGTCATAGTTCTTTCGTATGGGAACTTAAAATAAACAAGGTCCCGTGCCACACCGATAGGCGTGACACTATACAGAACCCTGCTTTATAATGCCATGAGCTCACCGCACAGGCAAAATTCCTGCACATTCGCCTTAAACTGGCGACGTCTCGATATAAGTGAAATATTCTTGACGTTAAAAAACATTACTCAACTGAACTCAATTCACTACAGTAACAGGAAAACGCGTGGTATAGGCAAACAATATTGACTTGTCCCCTTCACCTTTCATAAGAAATATTCATATAAAAGGGTCCATCCAGACATGGGTAGTGATAGGATTCGCAGTTAATACAAAAAACAGTACACGTATTTTCAGTATGTTGACGCAATAAACACCTGTATTCCTTTAAAGAAATGTTCTAGTCCAATACATTTCAGGTCAATATTATTTGTCTATAAAGGTAAAATCGCGTGGCATATGCAAACAACATTGACTTGTCCGCTTGACCTTTCATTAGGAGCGTCCAACCAATACATTGGTAGTGAAAGGATGCGTAATTAACGCTTGAACATCTCTAAGGAAAGTGAGACTTTGCACTCCGGAAGGGTAAGTACCTCCTGTTAAGCTGGCTACACCAACCACTTTTGTAATCAAAATTAAGTGAAAGGAACATGGAACTACGGGACGTCAAATATACCCAGGGCAATCCTGGACACAGAGACATCAAACTTATCAACAACATCATGAGCACGGTCATAACACTTGTTGACGGCCCTGGTAAGCCAAGGCTTGCAATATTCCTGGGTTAACAATTTATTTTTTAGCAGTTGCTTCGTTGTATATAAAGTCCCCATAGTGGGAAAAAGCTGTACCATAGCGTATTAATTTTGAAACAAATACACCATAAGCAGGAGAAGCAGATATATTGCTGCATAGAAAAGGAAAGTTAACGATATAAAAATTGAGATCAACACGTTTATCGTATAACAATATAATATTTATAATATTACATAATATTACATCTGGTCCATTGGATCTATAAGTCACTATATTCTGATATTAGCATGTATATATACTGAGTACACATAAAGGGTTTTTCGGAAAGATATAACTCGTCTTCTTTATATGAAAAGGGTTTATGGACCACAATACACATACGTGGCGTACAATGTGTACATGCATCCGAAGAGTACCGCTTAATCTATATGGATATAATTATGTCGAAAATACAATATTGACTTTTTCATAGAACCAATACAATTTTTTTCAAAACTTATACAGTCAATTGTCTATAAAGGTCAACTAAGGGAACAAGTAAAAGTGGCCTTTATGGGCAGATGACCTTTATATACAGGTTCAAATAATATGAATAAAGAACAACTGGGATAAAATTCAACTGGCCTTTATAAGCAAGTGGCTCTTATATAGAGGTGGCCTTTAAGGCAGGTTGGACTGTATGAATTATTTTTATGATGTGTAAATAAATAAACAAAGTATTTCAATGAAATCAAACAACTGTCGACATCTTACTCGCGCACATTGGTATACCGCGCGCTGGTAACCAAGGTCACGAACACTAGGTAAGGTTCCAAGGTCACAATATTACACTTGTGTAACATGATTTTTATTACACGGCTTTATTTTGTGGACTATTAAGATGGTTATATAATTAAATAAAGGTGATACATTATTGACCACCAGTATCAATAAACCGGCATAATACTGAACAATATACTTGTAAGTTATTTACGTTACGACCGACTTTTCCACATTTGAACGATAAGCAAGGTAACACCATACATCAACAATGCACGTTTTTCACCATGTGGACGATTTCCGATTCAAATAACTTATTTACGTTGCCACCGACTTTTGCACATTTGAACGATAAGCAAGGCAACACAACAAGCGGATGTGTCAATCTTGCTTACAAGTTGTTGCAGTATTTATCTTGAAATGCAAGTAGACCGAGTTGAAAACAGTAATAAAATGCAATGTTCAGTGACTGCCAGCAGTGAACAAATAAATTGCGATATAAGCTATTTGGCTGACCAACATTTACACGATAAGGAAAGCAACAGAACACGGTTCTGTTCTTGCCAACAAGTAGTTGCAATACTTATCCTTGAAAATTTAGTGTATGATAAAGAAAGTGTGTTTAAAAAATAGCCTGTTCTTCTCTAGTTTAAATTTTGTATAATTTGTGACAGGAAAGCGTGGGTATGTATCAACAAATAATAACACGAACTCAAATCTCAACGTCATCATATGTTTTTTTTATATGTTATGATCATGTAAGTGACTAAGCTTTTCTCAATTTCGACAGAATCTGTTGGGCGTTTTAACCTTTTTTCAGGCCTCGGTTTCACAATCATTACTTGATTAAAATTTTGCTTACTTTAAATCAAGCTACATTAAAATCTTTATATAATTTTCCGTTTCCCAAATTATCAGAAATTTCAGGTATCACCTTGAAGATCAGGGTTCAAGCCTATGAAATTTTATTCTAATTTTGTCAAAATTCGTATTTTGAGTTGCATAAATATTGCCAAATTTAACTTTATTTAAGGAAATCCTGCTTTAAGGAAAGATTATGTAACTGGGGTCGGTTAAAAATGTCACAAACTTTAAATATATTAATTATTTTATCAAATATGTGACAGGAAAGCGTGGGTATGTATCAACAAATAATAACACGAACTTAAATATTACAGGGATCATACATTGGTTTTTATATGCTATTTTGATATAAGTGACAAAACGGTTTTCTTTATTTCAATAGAATCTGTTGGGCGTTCTAGTTGTCTAGCCTCGGTTTCACAATCATTACTTGACTAAAATTTTGCTTAACTTAAATCAGGTTACATTGAAACCTTTGTATAATTTTCTGTTTTCCAAATAATCAGAAATTCAAGGTATCACTTTGAAGATCAGGGTTCAAGCCTTATGACATTTTTATTCTAATTTTGTCAAAATTTGTATTTTGAGTTGCATAAATATTGCCAAATTGAAATCTAGCTTTAAGGAAAGATTTTGTAACTGGGGTCGGTTAAAAATGTCACAAATTTGAAATATATTAATTATTTTATCAAATATGTGACAGGATAGCGTGGGTATGTATCAACAAATAATAACACGAACTTAAATCTTACAGGGTCATACGTTGGTTGTTTATATGTTATCATCATGTAAGTGACATAGAGTTTTTTTTTAATTTCGACAGAATCTGTTGGGCGTTCTACTTTTATTTTTTTTTTCAGGCCTCGGTTTCACAATCATCACTTGACGATATTTTTACTTAACATAAATCTGGCAAAATTAAAATCTCTATATTAATTTGGCTTTTTTCAAGATATTCTGGAATTTGGATTTCGGGACAAAATCGTTTGTTGATAACAGAGATGACAAAGCTTTTGAAGGGCATGATAAAGCGATTTTACTCTTGGTAGTAAAATGCAGCCTTGATCTTTAAACAAAAATATTCGCAACCCATTTTTTTTGTTCTTCATTTCGTTCTTTTTTCTTTCCTCATTTATTTATTTAAATTTATAAATAAAAACATTTTAAAGACGTCTATTTACTTTAAGTAGTAAAATGTAATCATGTTCCTAAAACAAAAATATTCTATCCCGTTTATTTTTTTCTTTTTATTGAATTTTTTAAGTTATTTTGAAGTTGTTCCTTCCTTTTTTTTTATTATACTCCATTTATTCAAAAAATATTTCAAAGATGTCTATTTACTTTAAGTAGCAAAATGTAATCATGTTCCTAGAAAAATTATTCTGTTTTGTTCTTTCTTCCATTTTTATTCATTTATCTTAAAAAATATTTCAAAGATGTATATTTACTTTAAGTAACAAAATGTAACCGAAACTAACAAAAAATTATACCGTTTATTTTCCTTCTTTTTTTATTCATTTATGTTTTTAAAGAGGTTATTTTAAAGTTGTCTATTTCACTGCTACAATTAGAACATGGATTCTAGGAAAGTGTCTTATGTTAGTGGTTATAATGAAGGATCGTATCTACGCTAAATAGTTATGACACAATAATATCAATATCTTAATGAATAAATAATAGCATAATAAAATAGGCCGTAATTGCTACGATAAGTGATATAAGGACGGCATGTAGCAATTAAACCAATACAATGTTGATGAAAATACTCACAAAACCATTGAGGTGAACATTTAAGCATCGTACAGTACAGATCTGTCAAAATTTTAACACTTAGCTAACGAAAAGAGTTGAAACTCAGCTTCCGATTGACATGCCGAGACATGGATAGCAAATGGCCGAAAACCTGCCAAAAGGCAGATAACAGCTGTCGCGATAAAGCTAGCGAGGAGTCGAAATTAGCTGCAAATTCGGCACCAATTCTTTCGCTTAGCGTTAAACTTCCGACAGGTCTGTATTTAGATAAGAACCAATGCGTAAGATGAACGAAATTAGAAATGTATTATCCGTGTAAGGAAATGTTAAATTGATGAACATTTAGGTAAAGATTAAAATAAGACTGATAATAGCGGATATATACGAGAGCTAAGACAACAGTCGGGTCACAATGTAAACTACAGTACAGACCTGTCGAAAGTTTAACAATAACCTAACGAATAACAGTCAAATCTGTCTATAAAAGCCACCCAAGGGAACCAGTAAAACAGTCTTTATGGACAGGTGGCCTTTATAGACAGGTTCAAATAATATGAATAAAGAACAATTGGGATACAATTCTACTGACTTTTATAAGCAGGTGACCCTTATATAGAGGTGACCTTTAAGGCAGATTGGACTGTAGTGTTCAATCGGCAACTTTTATTGGCCCCTCGTCAGCTATATATCGATAGCTATTCGGCAGCTATCTTACATTATAATTCAGCAGCTTTTAAACTACTGTAAGAACCACTCTGATTGTGACAGTGAAATACTCTTTATATCCATAGAAAATAAAATAAAATAAATTTTTTTTCTTATTTATTTATTTATTTATTTATTTATTTATTTTATTTTACTTATTTATTTATCTATTTCAATACTGCATTTAAATTAGCGGGAGTTTTAATAGTATGTCTATTAATTTATTTTGAACCGGGAATTTGTGGCCAAGTGCTCTAAACCGAGCGCTTATGGATCACAGCGCCTATATATAACAGTATGGGTTTGAACTCGGGAGAGAACCCAATTTGAAAAAAATAGTTGTTAGTTCGCTTGTAGAAGGTCGTTGTTTTTTTTGGACTCTCCAGTTTCTTCAACAATCACTGAATTTACCACATAAGTGAAAGAATAATAAATAAATAAATAAATAAATAAATAAATAAATAAATAAATAAATAAATAAATAAAATAAATTAACAACCACAAAGCAGCCATACCAAGTATGCATGTAGTATTTAATAATTTTTTCAATATAATATTGAACATTTGAGGTAATATTCCCGGACAATTCATTTGTTTTATAATTTTTTCACTGTAATATTGAACATTTGAGGTAACATTCTTGGACAATTCATTTGTTTCATAAACTTTTCAATATAATATTGAACATTTGAGGTAATATTCCCGGACAATTCATTTGTTTTATAATTTTTTCACTATAATATTGAACATTTGAGGTAATATTCTTGGACAATTCATTTGTTTCCTAATTGTTTCACTATGATATTGAACATTTGATGTGATTTTCTGGGACAATTCATTTGTTTCATAAACTTTTCACTATAATATTGAACATTTGAGGTAGTATTCCCGGACAATTCATTTGTTTCATAAACTTTTCAATATAATATTGAACATTTGAGGTAGTTTTCCCGGACAATTTATTTGTTTCATAAACTTTTCATAATAATACTAAACATTTGAGATAAAATTCTTGGACAATTAATTTTCATAAACTTTTCAATATAATATTGAACATTTGAGATAACATTCTTGGACTATTCATTTGTTTCATAATTGTTTCACTATAATATTGAACATTTGAGGTGATTTTCTGGGGCAATTCATTTGCTTTATAAACTTTTCACTATAATATAGAACATTTGAGGTAACATTCTTGGATAATTCATTTGTTTCATAAACTTTTCAATATGATACTGAACATTTGAGATAAAATTCTTGGACAATTCATTTTCATAAACTTTTCAATATAATATTGAACATTTGAGATAACATTCTTGGACTATTCATTTGTTTCATAAACTTTTCAATATGATAGAACATTTGAGATAAAATTCTTGGACAATTCATTTTCATAAACTTTTCAATATAATATTGAACATTTGAGGTAACATTGTTGGACAATTCATTTTTTCATAATTTTTTCAACATAATATTAATTATTTGAGGTAACATTCTTGGACAATTCATTTGTTTCTTAAACTTTTCAATATGATACTGAATATTTGAGGTAACATTCTTGGACAATTCACTTTTTATAATTTTTTCAATATAATATTGAACATTTGATGTAACATTCTTGTACAATTCATTTTTTTATCAACTTTTCAATATAATATTGAACATTTAGGTAGTATCTTGACAATTCAGTTGTCATAACTTTTTCAATTCAGCAATATTTTGAACAACAGAGGTAATTTTCTTGGACAATTCATTTTTCATAAACTTTTCAGTATAATATTAAACAATGGAGGCAACATTCTTGGACAATCATTTTGTTTCATAAACTTTTCAATATAATACTGAACATTTGATGAAATATTCTTGGACAATCCTTTTGTTTTATAAACTTTTTAATATAATTGAACATTTGAGGTATCATTCTTGGACAATTCTTTTGTTTCATAAACTTTTCACTATAAATATCGAAACGTTTAGGTAATATTACCGGACAATTCATTTGTTTCATAGACTTTTCAATATAATATTGAACATTTGAGGTAATATTCTTGTACAATTCATTTGTTTCATAGACTTTTCAATATAATATTGAACATTTGAGGTAATATTCTTGTACAATTCATTTGTTTCATAAACCTTTCAATATAATTTTGAACATTTGAAGTAATATTCTTGTACAATTCATTTGTTTCATAAACTTTTCAATATAATTTTGAACATTTGAGGTAATATTCTTTGACAATTCATTTGTTTCATAAATTGTTCAATATAATATTGAACATTTGAGGTAACATTCTTGGACAATTCATTTGTTTCATAGACTTTTCAATATAATATTGAACATTTGAGGTAATATTTTTGGACAATTCATTTGTTTCATAGACTTTTCAATATAATATTGAACATTTGAGGTAATATTTTTGGACAATTCATTTGTTTCATAAAATTTTCAATATGATACCGAACATTTGAGGTAACATTCTTGGATAATTCATTTTTCATAAACTTTTCAATATGATACCGAACATTTGAGGTGACATTCTTGGACAATTAATTTGTTTTATAAAATTTTCAATATAATATTGAAGAATTGAGGAAATATTCTTCGACAATTCATATTTTTCATAAACTTTTCAATATAATATTAAACATTTGAGGTAAAATTCTTGTACAATTCATTTATTTCATGACATTTCAATATAATATTTAAAACATTTGATGTAACATTCTTGGACAATTTATTTGTTTCATAAATTGTTCACTTTAATATTAAAACATTTGAGTTGATTTTCTGGGACAATTCATTGTTTCATAAACTTTTCAATTTGATATTAAACGTTTGAGGTAATTTTATGGGACAATTAAAAAAATGAAGACCAAGGTAAACCTTAAGACGAATTATCTTGTAAACAAAAAAAGCACCATACCTGTCTTTTTGCACCTTGTTCATGAGCCATGCGATGAATTTCTTTTCTTTCTCCAGTCTGTTTTCTTCATTTCTGATATAAGAACCACCCAATGTATCTTCATCAAAGAATGAAGAATCCATGTCATCGTTTGCTTCGGTGTTTAAATCAGACTCTAGTCCGCTGTAATAACTGTCTCTGGCTTTTTGAACATTTTTAAAAAATTGATCTGAAGACGATGTTCTTTTCCCAGCAAAATGAAATCCGTTACATTTGCAGAGGTTACCTCCGAGACCTACATTGCATTTAGTTTTGCAGAATTGCTCTAGAAATCCGCCATCCACGTGTAGAACAAAGAAAGTCAAAAGCAAAAACACACACGAGCATTTCATAACTTCAATTGTGAAATATGCCATCTGGGTTATCTGTCCGACGTTTTAAATAAATATTCACTTGTCGTGTTTGCGATATGATTAAAAACACTTAACTATATAAATATTTTGATCTTAGTAAAAATCTCGTTTTAAACAACTATGAAAAATTTAAATCCCAAATCCACCCAATATTAGTTAGAAATGTGTTTTATCAATTTAAACAGGTAGGTTTACGTCCAAGATGTCTTGCTAGGTGTCACTTATTGAAGATTATTTTAAACTTCATCACAACGTTACTGTATAGATATCAGTGGATTATATAGACCTAATAACTGCCACACACCTTTATAACGTAGACAGATAGTGTTGTAACCCTTGTTAATTACGAGGCTGGCGATATTGATGTGACGTCTGGATCAAGATTGAACAACAATAGGCCCCAGTCCATACTAATTCATATATATTACTGACCTATAGGATACGGTTACAGTTTCTAATGTAAATAATTAATTAATTTTATGTCAGGAATTATTTCGATATTGGATGAACAGATACGCTCGGTCATTAAAATGCAGCTCCGTAACAGAATAGGGTAAGCCTGTGTGATCAAACTTCATTCGCTAAAACCAATTGGTAAGCCATGATTGGTTTTTGTAATTTTTCGCATTAATTTCATAGCAATCCTACAAATTAATTAATTTTGTTTACTATAACATTCAAATAACCCGTTACAACCTACTCATAATACGTGGGTTACTGCTCCCAAATGCCACATACAAAAATTATATCCTGCTACTGTTGCTGATACTTGAACTATCCTGTTTTTTGTTATAAAAATACAGAAAAAACGATTTTTAATAACAACTACCTGTACGGAATTCGTCATGCGTTTTTGAAATTGAAACTGTCATGTTTTTGTATCAAAAATACATAAAAAAACCTACCTGTCTGGACTTCGTCATGCGTTTTTTGAAACGGAACAATCCTGTTTTATAAGTGAAATTAAAAAAAAACCATTGATTTTTAAACTAGTCTGAAATGTGGAATTCATCAAACGTTCAAAATTTTGTGATTTTTTGATATATGAATCTTTTTGTTTCGTTTCAATTTTAGATAATGTTGCGTTTCGATTTGAGTCTGGTGGTTTAATATAACGGCATATTTATCTGTAAATCACCGGTAACGGCCTGTCGAAAGTTTTACACATCGCTTAAGAAAATGAGCTAAGTTGCCGAGTGTCTGAGAAATCGATAGCTAGTGACCATAAACGTACGTATTCTCTGTTTTTACACTGTTAACAGTGGTGCGCCAGACAGTGACGGGATCTCCGGAAAAATGAGCTCGCGTGCTCCCGTTTCGTTTGTTAATATGACGACGTATTGCAGGAAAATTCACGTAAATTTGACACAAATTTTTAAACTCACCAATATATGGATTGTTGTATTGTATTAATGGACTTTTTGTAATTTGATTGATTTAAGAATTATATACACGTTGTCTATAGTGAAAACTGCGCTTTTTATCATTATCTTCTATTGTTTCGCGTTTTTGCTGAGGCATTTCCTCTATTGGTAAAATTAATATTTTTATGGATATCTACAGTATATATTTTCCGATAATGGACCAGAATATGTTTCAAGACGTTCGTATAACAGGTTCTTTTGGGTGAAATCCGTTTGCGCCATTTAAGTGTTTTTGCGCCCATATAATACCAACCTGTCTAACTTTATTGAGGGTTCGATGGAGATATGAACAATAATTTTGACTTTCCTACTCCTTTATCCGGCCTTTCGGAAAATCGTTTCTATGGCTTTACACTTGCATACTAAGAACCATATAAAGGACTAAGAAACACTTTACTTATAAACATTTACATGTACAGTCAAACCTGTCTATAAAGGTCACCCAAGGAAACCAGTAAAAGCGGTCTTTGTGGGCAGGTGGCCTTTATAGACAGGTTCACATAATGTGAATAAAGAACAATTGGGATACAATTCTACTGGTTTTTATAAGCAGGTGACCCTTATATAGAGGTAGCCTTTAAGGCAGATTGGACTGTATACCATGATTTAAATGTACAGGTAGACTGGCACAAAAGACCTCTAGATTCTGGCGGAAATCAAACACCAAAAATTGAATTTAGTGACGAAATGATACCTCTAAAATATGTTATTGGCGCTAACGGACGCTTTCCGCTCTTTTTGGGATCATAAAATTCCATTGGTCAACGTAAAACGGCCAGAACTATCATTTTGCACTACCTGACCTAAATCACACAGGTTTCGTTCACGAAGCACGTTTGTTGTAAAAACCAGCAGTTTTGACGTTCACGCTGCTTATTACACGACAAACAAATGACAAAATGAACTTAAGATGCTTTCATTACTTGTGCATTGTGTGAAGTATGACATTAATATTTTTACAATCGGTGTCGATGTAATTTTTGTCACGCTTTCTGTAACTAGAAAATTAGATTTTGATTTGGATCGTATTGAAAACAAACTACATGGAAATGTTATTTATTTATTTATTTATTATAATTTTTATTCTATTTGTTTATTATTTTAATGAATGATAATTTTAATTATTTATTGATTTTTTTCATTTTAATTATTTAATTAAATTTTATTTTTTTATCCATTTATTTTTATTTATATCTTTATTTATTTTTTTATTTCTTTCTTTCTTTCTTTATTTATTTATATTGTAAAAATAATCACTTGCTAAAATGAAATACAAATACAAATAAAAGATCTAAAAAACCCCGACAAATTGACATGTCCACTAAATCGGTCACCAACGACACCCAACTCAACCCGTGAAAGTCTTAACTATGCAATGATTGATTGATTGATTAATTAATGCGGTTTCACGTCTCAGTCAAGATTATTTCACTAATATCTAGACGTCACCAGCTATTGGTGAAGTTGCAGATTTGTTGGTCCTTTCAATGCGCAGAGAGGTATAATTAACGCGCCACGCCTGCCGTGACACGGGGCATCGGTTTTTGAGATCTTTTCCGAAGGACCCGTGATTCTCATTCTAAATGCCGGGTGCTTGGCGAAAGTATATTCAATACCAATTCTTAAGTCTTGGTCAGACTAGGTCCTAGTTCAAACCCACGACTTTCCACATACGAAGCGAGCGCTCTACTGTCTGACCTACCGCAGTGATAATGCAACTAAAGACATTGGAAACTTAGCATACAGTGCTGACTTGTCTAAAGTTTAACACCGAGCTTACGGAAATGAGTCGACACCCAGCTGTCGAACAGTCGAGATATGGAGAGCTAAAGTACAGGCCTGTCGAAAGTTTAACACAAGGCTAACGAATTAGTGTCGAATCGGCAGATCATTTCGGCCTCTCGTTGGCTATATGTCGGCGGCTTTTCGGAAGCTGCTATATAACTCTCGGTAGTGTATCTGCCACTAGCTATCTGTATCCCGGAAGCCGAGCTTTGATTCCTTTTCAGTTTGCAGTGTTAAACTTTCGACAGGTCTGTACTGTAGTACAGGAAAAGCTACCGAGAGATATATAAAAACTGCTGAAAATCTGTCGATATTTATGTAACGAGGGATTGAGATAAACTGATCATTTGGTACCAATTCGTTTACTTGGTGTTAAGTATTTAGACATGTCTGTACTTTTTAAATCAGGCTTTAAAATTATGGTTCCTCTGGTCTTAATATACAGGTGGTCTTTATAAAAAGTTGTGTGTAATGCCAGGTCGCCCTATTTGTTTAATGTTAATAATTAAAATGATATTACGACTAAATTTATAGAAAAAAAAATCGAATTGTAGGCTGATGGATTTCTATAAAAATTGCGAGATGGAATTGCGGGCTAGCTCCACACCAGTTTAGAACTAACATACCATTTTAAATATTACAAATACAGTCAAACAAACCTATGACTAGCATAGCTTAACAAAAGTAAACAAAGCGAAAGTAATCAACTTTACCTAAAAAACATTGTATATTTATTTTAGTTTTTTCAAAGGAAAGTGATAAGATCATTTAGAAGTTACTCATCGCCTTGTACAGTAAAAGCCTGTCGAAAGTTTAACACTGAGCTAACGAAAAGTCGAAATTGTCGAATGGATGAGATAGTGACGGAAAAGCTGCAGTTCTAGATAGATGACACCTGCTAAAAAAATGTGGAGATGAAGTAACGAGAGCAGTGCATATAAGCCAATAATCCTGTGGTTTTGATAATAAAAAAAATAATTCAATCTGCCATTGTGTACAAATTACAGAGTTGTTGCTTCCACGTTACATCAGAGAGCGCGATTGATTGATTGAATCATGCAGGTTATACATTTCTCTTTTCTTTTTTTACCGGCATATTGTTTTAGAATAATACACTATTTTGTCCCGTTTTCCCGAAATCTTTCTTAGGAGCATGGAATCGTAACTCCTAGCGTGGACGTGACTAAGGCACCAGGCTTAGACATTCATTCTGTTCTGGCTACGCCGATGGAGGGGGCGAAATGATGAGCTGCCAGGTAAGTCAGGTAAATGTTAAACTTTTGACAGGTCTGTAGTGTATATTTGATTCACTACCAATCAGTTTAATTGCCTTTTTTCCAGGCTAATATAGGGTTATTGGAAACTAAAACCAAACATCAAAGCCTACTTTGACATTTTTTCATTTATGTCGCCTCCCACTATTACACTAGAGAGAAAATGCTTTTCAGTACATTTCTAACAACATGCTCGTTTTATAAGAAAAAAAAAATGAATATTTTTGTTTAGTTCATTTTGGGATTTATTAACAAAATTAATCTTTTATGTCTGAAAAGTATAATCCAACGTAAAGGAGTATGATGAATGGGCGTGTTCATCGCCTCCAACAAAAGTACTCATTGAGGGGTATAAAATAGGCATCAACAGAGGTTGGTTGGTTGGTTGAATGTTGCTTAAACGTCGCATCAGCAATTTTTTCGGCTATTCGGGGCTTATTAATCCATGGATCAATCTATGAACAATTTTATGTATGTATATGAAGTGCGAGTTTGTTGTATGTTCTGCCTTGTACTAGCGACTTTAACGTGCTAGCTGATAGAGTCAGTACGCCGCAGACATGCGTACCACTCCCCCAGTCCATTATACTGGTACCAGGTAAACTAGTAAGGCCCAACGACAAGGAAAATTCACTTCCCCACAGGGACTCGAATTCAGAGAACCTGGATTTGAAGACTGAAGTCTTATCCATTAGGCTACCGCGGTCTCTAGCAAAGGAAGAGAGTTCGTAATGTTTTCATATATAAAACTGTTTCTAAATATAAGTGTCACTTGGTATGTTACTAAAAATAAGAAAACACAACTTTGTTCTCATATAAAAAACCTTCAAAATTATGAGTTATATTAACCATTATTAGGTCCTCCGCAAAACCAAAAACTATGTCAACCGCGGAGGACCTACTAATGTTTATTAAAATCCATAATTGCAAAGATTTTTTTGTTAAAAAAGCATTACGAAGTTGTTTTTTCCTATCATTAAGTAACATACTCGTATCTAGTAATACTAAGAGTCAATCAACGTTACATAAATTCCGAAAACAAAACGTTGATGTTCACGTCTTGGGGATCATTCTACTCCGTTTCTCTTTGTCCATTTTGTTTTTCTCTGTAGATCTAGATTTGGAGGGAGGATAGATACTTTGACGTAACGATGACTTTGGTGAAACGGATAAGAAAACGAAACTTGTGTTTTCACGGCCGGAAAGTTTGTTTGTGACTACGTTCCCAATAAGTTCTTTTCCGACTAGAAACCCGAGTCGTCATCTACGGGCGCCGCCATGACGCAATGGCATTGAAGCTCTCACGGGAACAACGTCTCATTAGGGGAGATAATTTATATAACGGAGCTCCGGGCTTATACAGTTGAAAGGCCAGCTTCTAATATGGCTGATTTTTAATCGCTTTAGTCACGTGACTTTCAGTTAAAATTTTGGTACGCGATCGGAAATGGTAGTAGGTCTCGAAAATTTAAGTAAACTATTAAATGGGATCGTTATTACTTGAAATGACCAAATATTTTTAACAACAGATATTTTTCCCTTTAATTTATCTAAAAAAGAATCAAATATATACAGGAAATTACAAGAAATACGTCTTGAAAGTGGGGGCTACTTCACAGCTGTCGGCCGATATTCGTGCTTCAGACACAATTTATTAAAATATTGGGACAAATGATGGGTTCTAATAATTAAATTCTGAAAATATATTTATTTCTGAACACATTGATATGAAAGACATGTCCGAAATCGGTGTGGGATGCGATTCTGTCAGTTGAGAAAACGGCAGGTGAGGCTCCTTTTGCGGGGTTTGGCTCACGTCTGTCGGCCGACATTCGTGCTTCAGATACAAATTATTAAATATTAGGACAAATGACGGGTTCTAATAATTAAATTCTGAAAATATATTCATTTCTGAACACATTCATATGAAAGACCTGTCCGAAATCGATGTGGGATGCGATTCTGTCAGTTAAGAAATCAGCAGGTGTTGCCTTTGTTTTATTTTGTTTTTCGTATGATGATTATCTCCCTTGTTTACACTGTCTCTTGCATGTATTCGAATAAAACTGAAGTGATTTTACTGTTTTATTGATTGATATTCATTTTAATGTAGGGAAATTTAAAAAAAAAGAAAAAACTATCAACGTAAATTAGTAACATATGCAAAAATGTTCTTAAAAATTCCTGTAGATCATTTGTTTTATTAGGGTGCAATTTCAACTGTTTCAATTATTTTGCAATATCTAATGGCAATTAAAATCTATGTAAAAAATTGGCTTCATTAAACATTTAAATTTTAATCAAATAAAATTATTTTCCATGGGAAATATTTCTCCAAATTTGATACACAGGAAAGTTATATAATTTTTTTTCAGTGGTGTCATGTGCTGATTTTGAATTTTTATTAAAATAATGAATTCAAAATCAGCACATGACAACAAGTTGCCATGTGCTGATTTTGAATGCTGTATTTAAAGGTCACCGGTCACCAAATTTATCAATTTTGTATTTTGCATTCCAATGGGTAGAATAGTCAATATTGATGTGTCTGACGGTTTCCCACGTCTTAGATGTACCTGTAATACACTTAAACCTTACCTGAACGAACTGCTAATACTCGGTAGTTTCCGACACCGCTCGTAACTTTCCGGCGACCTAATTGATGACGTACATGGTGTTAAGCTGCTGAGGAAACACACATTACCTATATATGTATCCATATATTACATGTGGGTTTGTGTGGCGTTTTGACGGGTTTTAAAGTTTGATTTCAAGTCAAAATGCTATATTTTGTGACGTTTGGAGATAATAAAATCACAATGACCGATAAACATGTTTTTCCACAAATTTCAGAACAAATTAAAGCCAGATTTATACAAGTCCTTCATGCAGCTTTCTAATTGTTTTGAATGTATTCAGATTACGAGATAAGTCAGGGAAATGTGAGTGGTATAATCATTTAAGACAATTCAATTTATTATGAATCAATTCAGTCAAATAAATAGATTTTAAACAATTTTAATTTTCAAAATTAATTTAATTCCGTAATTCATTCAGTTCACACGTTCAAACAAAGCTGTTCAAATTAACCAATCTCATTTAACTTTAATTTATTCGATTTTCAGAATCCATCGAAAATGACAAATAGCATTTACTGGGTATATCATAAAGATAATCACACGTGTCAATTAATGTTGCATATTGTAAGGTAAATTGTTGATTACAGGTGGTAGATGTCTACTTCTAAACAGGATGTTTCCCAATGGACTGTAGCATATTGATAATCTCTTAATTACTGGTATCTGAGGGGTGTAACTCACGCTTTGAATGATATTAATTTATTATGAATAAATGAAAGAAAGTTACACTCGAGTTTTGAGTCCTTAGTTAGTTGAGCATAATCTCACTGGTATCACGTTTTGACAAAGTTCTTTTCATCCCATTAAAATTAAAGCGTAATAAAGTTATTATATGAAATTTTTTATTATTTTTTTTATTTCATCATGAAAACAGTGAAAATAAATGAGAATTAGAATTCTGATCAGTACTCCATCGGAAAATATCAACAAATATTTTTTTTAAATTACCCACTGACGTAAACTTCAATTTCCATTATTATTATTATTATTATTATTATTATTATTATTAAACTTACTGCAAATAAGGAATAAGAAGCTATTGAATTGAAATTACTTTCATATTTAAGTAATCCTGGGATGAAATATTTTAATTGCCTGTATTTTGATATTTTCGTTGTACAAAAAACTGCAGGTCTTGGATCTAGATTCTATCCGAAAACGTGTTCTTTTGATTAATTACATGGGTAAATAATAATAATAATAATAATAATAATAATAAATCATTGATTTTAATCTAACTTGAAAGAAATTAAAAATGGGACACTTTCTAAAACAAATATAAATTAAAATCAATTTGAGGTCATAATATGGCTGTACTAGAGAGAAAAGATTTTTTTTAAAATAAAAAACAAAAAATTGGGTTCTTTTTATTATTCCTTAGGATAAATAGATAAAAATAAATAAATAAATAACTTAATTAATTAATTAATTAATTAATTAATTAATCAGAGATGTGTAAAGATAATTAAAATGATATTAAATATTAATGAAAATTAATGTGAACACTACTTTAAATAAAAACGGAAATTTGGATTCTTTAATTATTGGTTGTGATAAATAAATAAATAAATAAATAAATAAATAAATAAATAAATAAATAAATAAATAATAACTCAGAGATATGTAAAGATTAAAATGATATTAAATATTAATGAAAATTAATATGAACAATATCGTAAATAAAAAACGGAAATTGGGGTTCTTTTATTATTTGTTGTGATAAATAGATATAAATAGATATAAATAAATAAATAAATAAATAAATAAATAAATAAATAAATAACTCAAAGAGATATGTAAAGATAATTAAAATGATATTAAATATTAATGAAAATTAATGTGAACACTACTTTAAATAAAAACGGAAATTTGGGTTCTTTAATTATTTGTTGTGATAAATGGATATAAATAATGAAATAAATAAATAAATAAATAAATAAATAAACGAGTATTAATGTAATGATGGATGCATCATTACAAATAAGGCGCCCAAACAAATAAAAGTCTAACCCTGTATTCAGAACTCATATTAGAAATTAACAGGTTTTTTTACTTCAAGGTTTAAATGAAATAAAGATTCAAGAGATGTAACCTTTTTGGTCATTTAGAATATATACTTGGAGCAAGCGTGTCTATGTATGGTCTCTCTCTCTGAAATTTTATTCTAAAAAATTATTGTCTTGGTGTCAAATGAAAGTAGAAGTAGAACATGAATCCAATTGGTTGAAATTCAAACAATAGACAAAGTTGACTGACATCACCTATACCCAATATCACAACCTGTTGTTTTGATGAGCTAATGATGTGTTGATATTAAATTAATTCAAGCATTTACCAATGTAATGTCATATTGATAACTAAATACAGCTACTCTATCGAATTGAATAATAAATCATGCCCCAGGGATAACTGACCATTATGCTTATAAAAAAGATTTAGCTTGAGAGCTTTTGGACATGGATCAGTGATTACTTAAGTATCCTTCACAATGAAAATTCAAGCTTATGGTTTTAATTCTTAAACAAAATGATAGCAGCCATCCCATGAAGAAAACTATAGTTTGAGGGTGGGGATCTCAAAGTTAGTACCTAGACCTACCTGTCCCCACCCTCCTAATGAATGACCATATGGGTTTACTTAAGTATCAATCTATTCAACTTTTCATAAAGAATAAGAAAATATGTATGTAAAGGGTGGGGATCTCAACTGATCAAAATTAGAACCCAGCCCCGCCTGTCCCCACCCTCCTCTGGAATAACGTCATTTGTATTTCTGCAGTATTATTCTATTCAACTTTAAAAGCCGAACCGGAAAATATATAGTTTCAGGATGGGGATATCAACCATTTAAAAGTTAGAACCAAGCCCCGCCCGTCCCCACCCTCCATCAGGAATGACCCCATGGGATTTTCTTTAGCATCACTCTATTTAACTTTTTATGTAGAACCAGAAATATATAGTTTATGGGTGGGGATCTCGACCGTTTAAAAGTTAGCACACTGCCCCGCCCATCCCCACCCCTCCCTGATACCGCAGGGAAAATCTACTGATATAGACTTGTGCATCTTGAGATACTGATTATGAATATATATGGTTTTATAGTACAAAATAAAGTATAGATGGCAAAATTGATCATTATTGTTTTTAAGACCCCGCCCTCCTGCCCCTCCCCTAATGACCCCATGGGCATTTTACCTCGGCCTCCAGGGAAGGAGATGGGGATCAACCTTCATGTGAAGTTTGGTTAAGATTGGACCAACGGTCTTCGAGAAATTGGTTGGACAAGTTCATGGCCGGAAGAAGAAGAAGAGGAAGAATAATAACAATAATAATAATAATAATAAGAAACGGTGCAAAAACAATAAGTCGCCAAACTTTGTTTGGGCGCCTTAATAATTATCAAAAGAAATGTAAAATTATGTTTTGTAAAAGTATTAGTAAATAGTATATCATACTTAGAGCAAACACAAATATAGTTTTTTTCCCTTATTTATTTCTTATTATTATGTTTATTTTTTATTAATTTTTTTCTGCTGAAGTCAACTGAAATACCCAATGCTAAAAATAAATAAATATGTAAAAACAATAGAAGTTATTTCCGATAAATCTGGGTAATAAATGCAGTTCACTATACAAGCTTCATTTACTAAATAGCTGGTATAACACCTTCTGCGTCACTTCCGGTTTTGTGCCCTTTTACTACCAAAGGGAGATAACACAGTTTTTCAACAGTTTCAGGACTTTAATTTACGCTGTAGAAAAGGATAGAAATGATTAAAAAATGTTATTTGTGGCTAAATCGACTTTTTATGATGTAATCTTTCGGAAAATAATACTAAGAAAAATTCGGTTTTTGGTGACCGGTGACCTTTAAATAAAAATTCAAAATCAACACATGACAGTGGAAAAGGAAGAAATATTGTTTCCACATCCTAAGTTAATAATTAGAAATTAAAATCTCTTTCAAGGTGGTCAGGTCAGTTTTACTGGGTGTAACAGTTTAATCTGTAGTCTCTGTAGTTTATTTTTTTCACAGATCAAGTGCTGCTGATATACTTTTTTGCAGCTAAGGAGTAGAGTAAAAGTCAAGATTTTTTCACTATCAAACATATTTAGAGATGGGGAGGAATTCGAAACTGTAGAGCCCAAAGAAAACCAACAACATTCCACAACAAAATGACCAACTTTCTCACACAAAAACTGTCCTAAATGAGATTTAAACCTGTACAGTAAGAGGCCATGTCCCTACCAACATTTCAGAGGTTATGCTGGACAGGTGCCAGTGTAATGCAAAATAATTATGCATTTATTATGTCAAGTTAACATTTATTTTTCTTAAAGTAATGATAATTTTAATATGCTAGCAATACATCTTTATTGACATTGTACTATGTGTTGGCCATGTAGTGTTATCTGCAATAAAAAAAACCCAAACATAGTCATTATAATATTCAATGTAAGTACTAATGTTTAGCATAGCAATAGCATTAATAATATTTAATCTACAAATAAAAAAGTTATCTATGAATAATCTGAAAATATAATGTTGGCAAATCTGTAAATAAAATTTGAAATATGCATCTCACCTGTCAATAAATATAAAAAAGGTTATCTTCAAATAAAATGCACTGAAAAGGGTACCCTAAAAAGTAACTTGTAGGAATAAATAATCTGAAACTAAACTGTATAGGTATTGGTAATCTGAAAATCATCTGAAATAATACATTATACATGTATGATTATCATAAAATCATATGAAAATAAACTACATATATTCTGTATTCTTGAAAATGAACAAAAAAGAAATTAATTAAAACAGAATGATTTAATGTAGTACCAGTATAACATCAATCACCACACAAGAATGGTACTGTGGGGCTGTATGAACTGGCTATGATGTGTGCAGCAATGATCCATGATTTAAAGTTTGGCTAAAATTGAAATACAGTAAAAGATATTTACATAGATTCTTGCACAATAAAAGTGAATGGGTTTATTGTGATAAATTTCATAAAAAGCTCAAATACATGTACATGTATCAACTTTAAAAATATGAAATGTTTGAACAGTAAATCTAATACATGTAGTACAAGAATCTTTGTGATCCATTTCTGAATTTTCTGAGATGTCAAGTATGTTTTCTGCTGGTACATCCATACTTGCTGTGGTTACTGTGGAGAGAAAACATTCAAAATTAGCACCAATGTTATAAAAACCTATGGTATTTGTAGCTGTGGAATCATCAACAACAGTAGCAGTAGTGATAGCTGAAGGATCTAGAATTGCATTAATTACAAGATTTTTGCAATTTGTGCATTTGCAACCTGGACCACAATATCTGCCAACATCATCTCCTGTGATACTGCTCTGTTTCTGAATAACTAAACTGAACTTTGGCATTTAAAATCTATCTCCAACCCTTTAAGTGGCAAAACTGTTCAAATTTCTAAAAACAAAAGAAAGTAATTTACAGTTGAAAACATTTTATGTAATTTTGTATATCGACTTCTCCTCTTCTGCAAACTTTCTGAAATTTAACAAACTACATGTATAATTATGCTCCTTCAGCCTCCCTGCCAGCCTGTGTACCTGTAAATATGTGATACAACTGTCAACTTCTGATCTGAAACATTAAAACACATTGTTTTAAAATTTGCATGCACTGCAGCAGTTAAATCAACGCCAGATAATTGTTGTTCAGATGGTTTTCTAGCAAACTGTCCATCTTGTGACTCTAAATGTAATGAAAGTGTAAAAAAAATCCAATATCGGCTGATTTCTGAGTCACATAGTGACTACATGGGGCCAGCTGGGCGATCTGGATGTTTGATTTTCGTGGCATTTTTTCCACAAAATTGAACTAAAATTAAACAAAAATGTTTAAAGATTATATGAAAACACACCAACAAATATCTAGAGTAAAAATAAACAAATTAGAAGATGTCTAGACGCAATAAATAGCACGTTTTGTTTTCCAAATCATCGGCACGCAGGGTCAACTTGACAATCTTCCTGTGCAATAACCGGTGCGAATGATGGTTTCTACTCGGTATCAAAATGACCGGTGTTCTATATGCTACCGATTACGACTATAATTTTTAACCCAATCGGTGTGGGATGCGATTCTGTCAATTCAATTTACCGGGCATAAACTCCGAATGCACCGCCCACTTGATTTTGACCTTTCACGATACCGCAGTTTATATCTATGATTTCAGCATTTTAATTAGTTATAAGGAGTGTTTAATTGTTGTGTTCGTCTAGAAAAATCAATTTTCTATCAAACGGATACAAAATTATATATAGTTTAAGTTAAAAACACCATTTAATTAATGATTTATTGCGTCAACCCTAAAATGCAAATTCTTCGAGGCGACGACAAAGCGCCATCTGCCGACTAAATTTGAATTACCCCCCTTGAACGGCCCTGAAGATTAAATCGCGGGTTTAACGGAAAAAATCGAAGCTGGCCTTTCAACTGTATATACGGTTATATGGCCCGGAGTAGTTACAATGGTTTTCAGTAAAAACTAAAATCTATGAGGTATAATATATGAACATATTACGGACTTTCTTTCTCTGCTGAATCTCACTCTAATCACCTTCATAATCTATTTGTCTATGTCATTGATTTTTCAATTTGCGGGTAAATCTCGAGCTCGCCGGGCCGGTATAAGAACATTTCCTTAATTTTTCCCCTTAATATGTTGGCTGTCAGTCGTTAGGTAGATAATGCGTTAATCTTCCAATCAAAGGCTTTCCACGGTGCCTGTTCGATCCTGTCAAACGCCATCAAAAAGTAAAGTACGTCTACCTTTATTTTCTGGTTGCCTTGGTACCAGCATCATGGACTGAGTAGACTGCCATATTTATCTTCCGCATTTTAGTCAGTGGTACATGGTTGTCTGTCTTAACGAGTATACATATCCCATAATCGTGCCTCGGCAAACACTCAGTATACCGGTCACCTCTGAATGACTAGCACTGTGGCATTTTGGGTGTACATCTTGTTTTGTTGCCTTGCTTGTCGTTCAAAGGTGGGTCAGTCGGTGTCACTTTTCACAGTTTTTACTTAGCAGTCAACAGCGATGTATCACAGTTCTACTTGTAAAGTTAATGCAAAAAATGTAAATAAAAATAAGTTATTAACTACCATTTTGTATATTATAGAATAATTATCTTGTTGTAAAAATTTTAATTTAATGTACCACTTTCATAAACATTGCCAAATATTATGGTATTACAAGTTGTAAAACTTTCATTGGAAAATATATATATATATATATTGTGAGTGAGTGTTCAAACTCTCTCAAACACTCTAAAGGTCGATATAAGTACGCATTATTACAAAACATGAGAAAAACTCAATAAAATCATACACCATACCATCTTGTCTTAAGAATGATTTGAGGAAAATGTTACGTCACAAATGACTGAACAATCCCTGATTGGCTTCAAACAACATTCTACCAGCTAAGGCAAAGAGTTTCATTTGTACCCTCCACAAAAATTTTAATTTCGACTTAAAAGCATAAAAATGACGTAATGAAGCAGTTTTGAGCATTTCTGTGAAAAGTAATTTTTCAAACATTTTACATAGAATGTAGCTTAAAATAGACGTTAAAGAAATTGTAAATAAATCTTACACAATGGTTCTTTTGTTTTACTATAGTTTTATATTCTAAAAAATACTGTTTTTATTAAACGATAAAAATAAAAAGGAAATATACAGTAATTCTTCAAACCGTTGTATAAGTCGGTTACCGACCTCGTTGTCGGTGTGTATGAAAATAAAAACACCCGAGTGCGTGCAGTAATTCTTCCAGCGCTTTGCGGTGTCACGTTCTCCAAGCACTCGGGTGTTTTCTTTTTCATACACACCCCCGGCTCAGTCGATAATCCTTACATTTCAATAGGATATTTAATTTTCATCCTCAAATATTTTTATTATATAATACACTAAAGAAAGTTTAAACAGATCACATCAATACTAAATTTTTATCCTCACATATTTTTATTATATAATACGCTACAGAAAGTTTAAACAGATCACATCAATACTACATTTTTATCCTCACATATTTTATTATATAATACACTACAGAAAGATGACACAGATCACATCAATACTAAATTTTTATCATTACATATTTTATTATATAATACACTACAGAAAGTTTAAACAGATCACATCAATACTAAATTTTTATCATCACATATTTTATTATATAATACACTACAGAAAGATGACACAGATCACATCAATACTAAATTTTTATCATCACATATTTTTATTATATAATACACTACAGACAGTTTAAACAGATCACATCAATACTAAATTTTTATCCTTACAAATTTTTATTATATAATACACTACAGAAAGTTAAAACAGATCTCATCAATACTAAATTTTTATAATCACATATTTTATTACATAATACACAACAGAAAGTTCAAACAGATCACATCAATACTAAATTTTTATCCCTACACATTTTTATTATATATAATACACTACAGAAAGTTTAAACAGATCACAACAATACTACATTTTTATCCTTACAAATTTTTATTATATAATACACTACAGAAAGTTAAAACATATCTCATCAATACTAAATTTTTATCCTCACATATGTTTATTATAAATTACACAACAGAAAGTTTAAACAGATCACATCAACACTAAATTTTTATCATCACATATTTTTATTATGTAATACACTACAGAAAGTTTAAACAGATCACATCAATACTAAATTTTTATCATCACATATTTTTATTATGTAATACACTACAGAAAGTTTAAACAGATCACATCAATACTAAATTTTTATCATCACATATTTTTATTATGTAATACACTACAGAAAGTTTAAACAGATCACATCAATACTAAATTTTTATCATCACATATTTTTATTATGTAATACACTACAGAAAGTTTAAACAGATCACAACAATACTAAATGTTTATCATCACATATTTTTATATATAATACACTACAGAAAGTTTAAACAGATCACATCAATACTAAATTTTTATGATCACATATTTTAATTATAAAATACACTACAGAAAGTTTAATCAAAACACAAAATACTGAATGTTTATCCTTACATATGTTTATTATATAATACACTACAGAAAGTTTAAGCAGATCACATCAATACTAAATTTTTATCCTTACATATGTTTATTATATAATACACTACAGAAAGTTTAAACAGATCACATCAATACTAAATTTTTATCATCACATATTCTATTACATAATACACTACAGAAAGTTAAAACAGATCACATCAATACTAAATTTTTATTCTCACATACGTTTATTATATAATACACTACAGAAATATTAAACAGATCACAACAATACTAAATTTTTATCATCACATATTTTGATTATGTAATACACTACAGAAAGTTTAAACAGATCACATCAATACTAAGTTTTTTATCCCCACACATTTTTATTATATAATACATATCAGAAAGTTTAAACAGATCACATCAATACTATATTTTTATCCTTACATATGTTTATTATATAATACACTACAGAAAGATGACACAGATCACAACAATACTAAATTTATATCCTCACATATTTTTATTACATAATACACTACAGAAAGTTTAAACAGATCACAACAATACTAAATTTTTATCATCAAATATTTTTATTATGTAATACACTACAGAAAATTTAAACAGATCACATCAATACTAAATTTTTATCACCACATATTTTTATTATGTAATACACTACAGAAAGTTTAAACAGATCACATCAATACTAAATTTTTATCTTCACATATTTTTATTTTGTAATACACTACAGAAAGTTTAAACAGATCACAACAATACTAAATTTTTATCATCACATATTTTTATATATAATACACTACAGAAAGTTTAAACAGATCACATCAATACTAAATTTTTATGATCACATATTTTAATTATAAAATACACTACAGAAAGTTTAATCAAAACACAAAAATACTGAATGTTTATCCTTACATATGTTTATTATATAATACACTACAGAAAGTTTAAGCAGATCACATCAATACTAAATTTTTATCCTTACATATGTTTATTATATAATACACTACAGAAAGTTTAAACAGATCACATCAATACTAAATTTTTATCATCACATATTTTATTACATAATACACTACAGAAAGTTTAAACAGATCACATCAATACTAAATTTTTATCATCACATATTTTATTACATAATACACTACAGAAAGTTTAAACAGATCACATCAATACTAAATTTTTATCATCACATATTTTATTATATGAGCCGCTCCATGACAAAACGACCCTTATGGCACAAAATATCGATTTTGAGTTTTTATCATATCCTGAAAGAACATTTTCTTGTGATTTCAAAAATGTAAATCTTGTCTTATAACTCCAATATTTGACGTCGCTATGGTAACTTTAACACACAGGTGTTCCTTAAGTTGTGACGTAATCGTAACGTCACTGTAAGTTAAACGTAAAAGAATTAAATTATAGTCTCGGAAAACATTAACTGTCAAACACGTATTCATAAGTTTCAAGTTTCCAAACATTTTATTCTCAGAGCATATTTCAAATCCTGTTTTATTGAAAAAGAATAAAATTCCAAGAGCATTGATAAAAAAAAAATTACAATTATTTGGTGATTTCTAATCACTGGCACAGGGAAAAACTTCTAGATTTTTCTCTTTTTCAATTTTAACTTTTGTTGTTGAAAAAATTAAACAAAATTAGAATTATCATTGGATTTTGATGACCAGGTGATGCAGTGGCTTGTGTTTCCACTCACCACCAATCTAATACATAACCATCTTTCTACGTGACACCTAATTGGATTTATCCTAATCTCCAATTTTTCAGAAAAACGCTGAAATCCCGGTCAATAAATAGATAGAAGTTTATCATTTTATTCTGGTTTTAGTAGTTGGGAATATGAAATGTTGATCAGTTAATATATTTTAACAGGTTTTTCATACGTTTTGATTGACAACAGATTCCTGCAAACGAGAATGACATATATTTCTTGGGACAGTGTAATAATTTGCTTGTTTTTTACCCCTCGCCCTCACGGGTGTTTGTGTATGTGTTATTGGATAATTTGGTTTCTGTGCATTTTAAAGAAAACCGTACATCAGATTGAGATGAGACTTGGTCAGTTGATTTTTATGGTGGTGAGTGGTATGGGTTTGCTCGACAGCCTTATAGCATATCCAAGATGACCACCGTTACTATAAATAGCAAAAACCTGTAAATGGTCATTACAGCCTTATTTATGTACCGATTTTGTTTAAATTTTTAACATAGAAAAACAAACTCATGTTATTAAACATATTTAACGTTTTTCGGTTTTCCTTATTTATGTACCAATTTTGTTAGAATTTTAAACTTAGAACAGTGATCGACATTAACACTAGCCCGTTAGCCAGAGTGTAGTAAAATTAGTCAGGGCTAGTGAATCTTGTATTACCAGTATCCTGATTCTAAAAACAATTAGTTCATATACTCGATTCAGATCTTTTAGACCTATAAATATATAATCTAAACTTCTCCAAATTGTAGGATGATTCTACATTTTTCTAATTTTTTTCGGGGGTGGAAGGAAGGTGGCTAGCGATTTCCGACAACTACTAGCTCTGTGGGCTACTATTGAAAAAAATTAGTGTGAAACCCTGTTGAAAAATGACTCTGGGCATTAAACATATGTAATAGGTTTTTTCCCGTTATATTTTAGTTTGCATAATTTTTACGCAAATAAGGTGTATTTATAGCTCAAGTATTTAATTCTTTGGTGTGGTTTTTTAATCTATTAAATGGCCCAACCACCCTACTTGTATTACAACCAGTGGTCAATAAAAGCATATTTCACTTTGTGTGGAATTCACTGATGTTCACCATTGCAAGGGAGGTGGGGTGGGGTGGTGGGTAGTGTTCTCTGAACACCTTGTTTTGCCTGGTAACATCGTGTGAACAGTTGTAATCAATTCACACCCTGGAATAAAAAAAAACCATGTGTAACATTCAAAAGTATACCAACTTTTCTTCCGTCAAACAATCTGCAAATAAAACTGCTTTGCTTTAAAACAAGGCTTGATTTTTGAAATCTGAAGAAGATGGGATTATATAAAACTAGTTTTATACACCGTTGACTTAACCTTTGTAGGTGTGTGTTTTTTTTGAAAAATAGATTGTTGTTGTAATATTGTATAAACTCACATCAAAGAAAACTAATTTATGAATGTCTAACGATTACATGTAATATAAGAACAAGTTCATGTATGCGTGTGTTTTGTACTAGCGTGAACTCATGCATGGTCACTTTATGGTGCAACTTAACCAAGTGAGTATGCTAATCTTGTAATCCAAGTCATGTTATACTGAGCTCATTTAAACTAATCAATAATGTGTCCTCAAAATACTGAGCGCCAGGTGAGAAAGCAGTGTCTCAAATGTTAATAATCTTAGGTACGGACCCGGCCTGGGTTCAAACCTACAACCTCCCGCTCTCAAGGCAAACGCCCTAAGAGAGAAATTTCACCTACAATTTCTTGTCTCCAATTTACGGTTATTGAGACAATTAAGATAGAATGCTTTAAATGTGCATTAATGTAATAGGGTTGAGTTGTATAAAGATATTTGACATGCCCTTACATAAAAGTTTGATTTAATTCCTCCAAAAAATGTGCTAAATTTTCGGCAGATTTTATTGGAAAGACAACATGCCCTCATATACTAATAACTCCAAAGTTGCTTATTTGAGTTTTATGCTTCTAGTTAAGACTTTTTCAGTTAAATAGTCAGGGATGGAGAAACCGGGTTGTCGGGGAAAAACGCAGACTTTATTCAAATTAACTTACAAACTATCTTACAGTGTTCCATGTCGTTCGAATCTAGGCAGTGAGAGGCACAACAATCATTAATTGGGCACTAAGCCACCAAGGGACTCGCATATTGTAGGTAAGGATAAAAAATATCCCTTTAAATACAGTGTATACCTCTCTTAGAAATAATGTAGTTGTATTCAAAGATAGCATGTGACACTTTTATGGACATTTACTACAATGTATACTGAGTACTTAAAAGAGGATACATACAATTTTTATCCAATAATAAAAAAATAAAAAACGGATCTTCGCCAAAAAAGTTACATGTCCCTTATTTGCCAAAAGTAAACCGTGTGTATGGTTTCAAATTCAATTTCAACCAAGGGACGTAAATAAAATGTCCTCTTCTGAAACAAAACTTCGTTATATCATGCATGGCATTACATTTACAAAACTTGACATTGTTACAACTGTATTATCCATTTACAGTCTCTGGATTAGCAAACGATATCATAATAAATACCATTGAAAAAATAGCGATTAAAGGTCTGAGATTCAGCACACTAATTTCAGTACAAGAAATTTTGTTTTTAAATTTAAGGACACGCCACTTAGTTCAGATGAACTGATTTATTTTATTTAGAATTATGTGGAATTGTTCGTATTATTGTTTGCTTTCTCTTAAAAAAACAAAACTGTGCAACACCATCTCGATCATGAAAATCCAATTTTCTCCAAATAGAAAATTTCCTTTTGAAAAAGATAAATAATGAATGTTGTGTTTTGTGTGAATGTCACATGTAACAGGAAAGAAAAAATGCAGGGTCGGACAGGGAATCGATCCCGACCTCCGGCACTATAGGCGGGTGCTCTACCACTGAGCTACCCAGACCGCTACACACGATTAATACAGAAATCATTATTATTTCTTTTCGGTAATTTTCCAAATATTTTCTGTTCACTAGTCTAATTGACAGTGAAAGCTAAAGGGTAAGGAAAAGTTCTAAAATAATCAAGCTGGATTTTTTTTTAAAAATCTTCCACAGTATTTTAGTGACGTTAAAATGGAATATGATTTTTTTTTAAAATAATGTATGAAACTGCGATTATTTCTACATTTTACAGTGAAAAATTCATAAAAATTCGTCCAAAAGTAATCCATGTACAGCGTTTTAAAAATGATTTTTTTTATTAAGATTAATGTAAAATCTAACGACGTAATCGAATATGTCGAGAAACAAAAGAAAACTTTGACGTCATTTTCTCATATTATGACGTAATTGCCATAAGGGTTGTTTTGTCATGGAGCGGCTCATATAATACACTACATAAAGTTTAAACAGATCACATCAATACTAAATTTTTATCCTCACATATGTTTATTATATAATACACTACAGAAAGTTTAAACAGATCACATCAATACTAAATTTTTATCATCACATATTTTACTATATAATACACTACAGAAAGTTTAAACAGTTTTAATTTTACTTTGGGATTGTGGTTTTGGTCTTGGAATGGTATGTTCGCCTTGTCTTTGCTTTGGGGCTGTGTTTTCGGCATGGATTGGTATGTTTGTTTCTGATTGGTATGTGTTTCCTTCTGTTACATGTCGTCCATGTTAAATAGTATAATTTTACATTGGGCTCATTACGTTCTTTATTATTTGCTTTGAACAAATTACAACTTAATCAGACTATGAAAAACCCAAATAAAAATAACAAAGCATATGTTACATTTCAAAAGGTACAGGGAATAGAATCACAATAACTAAAATTAAAACAAAAATGTACATCTAAGAACAGGCCTGTCAAAAGTTTAACACTAAGCTTACGAAAACGTCTGTGCATGACTGCGGAGTGATCAAGATATGAATAGTTAGTGGTAAAAAATGCCCAGATATATCTGACAGCTGCCGAATATCTATCAAGGTATCGAGGTGATAAGATGATCTACCGATTCGGCACGAATTCGTCAGGTTAGTGTTAAACTTTCGACAGGTCATGACAGTATATTGCTCTGAACTGAGGTAATAAATGACGGGCATTACCAGTCACAAACATATCATACTGCATTCTCTAAAGACACCTGTAATTTAAATCAATTGACTTGAGACCAGTCTAAAATGTAATTAATGTTCGCACATGCCGATCAGTTCGATTTTGAATTATAGGCTGTTTCTGATAGATTTCCCATGAGCAGATTTTAATACAGTATAAAGATGGTTATTTGATAGTGTATCAGCTTGGATCTAGTTAATATGGACATTCAGAGCTTCTATCTCTAATATGTTGTATTTCTATTTTCATTGTATTATCAAATAAAATTAAGTTTAAATTGCTTGTGATATTAAAGTGATGTGTGCTTATTAGCACCGGTATTACTCTTTTTGCTTTGTCTCTATTTAGTCCTTTTTCTATTCATTCTATAAACAATCGTGTTTTACAAAACCTTTTCGTTTTTTGCACAATAATTCGCCTATAAATAAATATATATTACTTTAAAGTACATTATTATTTCGCAACATTAAAATGTAACATGAAATTAATACTATTGTTAACACTATAACACTGTTAACACAATAAAAACATGCAAGTTCTAGGAAAAGTTAGAGTAAATCCATATAATTTACACAGGTTTTACCTCTATGAAAATGTTTTTGTTGGAAAATGAAATAATTTGGAAATGTTATTGTAATAAAATAGAATTGTTTTGAAAACATGCTAAAACATAGGAAGACTTAATTTTGAATGGGGAAAAATTATGGAAAACGCAATTTTGAGCAAGTATTGAAAAAAAATTTGGTAAACACATTGGGATCACAATGTTGTTGAAAAAGTTCACTATAATTTTGAACAATTATTGGAAACCATAGTAAACGCACATGAAACACAATTGTAACAGGTATGAGAAAACACAGGACAAACGAATGAGAAATACAATTTTGAACCAGTGTGGGAAACACATGGTAAAGGCTGGGAAACAATTTTGAACCAGCATTTGAAAACATCTGGTAAACACAATTGTGAACAAGTATTGTAAAACACATGGTAAACGCATGGGAAACAATTTTGAACAGGTATGAGAAATCACATGACAAACGCATCGGAAATACAACAAGTATATGAAAACATCTAGTAAACGCATGGGAAACATAATTTTGAACAAGTATTTGAAAACATCTGGTAAACACAATTGTGAACAGGTATTAGAAAAAAAACATGGTAACCGCATGGGAAACAATTTTGAACAGGTATGGGAAACACATGGTAAAGGCAGAGAAAACATACTTTCTAACAAATATTTGAAAACATCTGGTTAACACAATTGTGAACAAGTGTTGGAAAACACATGGTAAACGCATGGGGAACATAATTTTGAACAAGTATTTGAAAACATTAGATAAATACATGGGGAAACGCAATATTGAACAAGTATTACAGGGAAACTTTTGAAAAGCAAATATAATTCATATGTTGTTATACTAGTATTTGTTTTTTAAAATGCTTCTTTTTATAAAGTGTTTTACCTGTATACTTTTTGTATAATGTTTATAGATAATTATTTTTTTGTATTTGATTGATTAAATGCCCGGACAAAATCAGCTAGATTGTTTAGAGCAGAACCACCTACCATGTTATGACAGGAATTATCCAGGAGATGTGTCCTATAGGAATAACCCTGAATAATGTAATTAATTATCGGATAAAACATAAATTGATATCTCTATTCCCCAGGAATGTAATAAAAGGAGACAAGCCTGTAAGAATCAAAGAATTCCACGATCCAGAGATAATCACTTAATTTTCTGCCCTAATCCGTTATTTTAATCTATAAATAGTATATTTGCTGAGTAAATATCCACTTGAAAGACAATTTAATAGCAATTTGTATCTGATAATGTTCAACTTAGCTATATACTGCTTCTCCTGCATATGGTGTGTTTGTTTTGCAATTTATACGCTATGGCAGAGTTAGTTCCCACTAAGGGAACTCTATACAAAGATGGTAATTTATTAGTAATTTGTATCTGATAATGTTCAATTTAGCAATATGCTGCTTGTCATGCTAATGATGTATTTGTTTTTCAAATTTATACGCTATGGTAGAGTTGGTTCCAACTAAGGGAACTTAATACAAAGAAGGAAATATAATAGTAATTTGTATCTGATAATGTTCAACTTAGCAATATGCTGCTTCTCCTGCTTATATTGTTTTTGTTTTAAAATTTATACTCTATGGCAGAGTTAGTTCCCACTAAGGGAACTTTATACAAGGAAGGTAATGTATTAGTAATTTGTATCTGATAATGTTCAACTTAGCTATATACTGCTTCTCCTGCTTATGGTGTGTTTGTTTTACAATTTATACGCTATGGTAGAGTTAGTTCCCACTAAGGGAACTCTATACAAAGAAGGTAAGTTATTAGTAATTTGTATCTGATAATGTTCAACTTAGCTATATACTGCTTCTCCTGCTTATTGTGTGTTTGTTTTACAATTTACACGCTATGGTAGAGTTAGTTCCCACTAAGGGAACTTTATACAAAAAAGAGGCTGCTATCAAATGGATTGTAGACACAAGGATAATGCAAGTCTAGGCTTATCAATGCCCATAACAAGCTTTATGACCGTTGTCGCAATATTATTGATAAGTATGATGTATGATGTCTAAACGGGAGGTACATACCCTTCCTTAGCAGCCAGTCTTACTTCCATGGTGGGTGTTCACGTGTTTAACTTGTTTGATAATTTTAAAGTTATTACTTTGTTTTGCGATTGTAAAGGACGTATCGGCGGCCATGCCTTTTATGATCCGACATTGGCGGCCATCACGACACCAAAGCAGCGCCACAGCAACTAATAACATTCTTGTGTCAGTGACGTCATTTAATATCACAATTTTAAACGAGTTTTCGTTCTTTTTGCACGTATTTCTAACATGCCGGGTCTTTGTCGGAACATTGTGGGCGTTGCCGGAGATTCGTCAAATGGACATGGATTGGTATGATTGTATTTGAATATGAAAAGAAAAACCTTAAACGGATACATATAGCATTAGTGCACTTATTACATTTGTTTCAATTACTTTAATTAATTACTAACTACAGTATTAAATACTTATAACAATTAATTGTCCTATAAGTCCCTGTTCAATAAAAAAAACATACTAATCCATGTCACAATCACAGTCCAGCAAAGTAAAAACTCTGGAACTGACAAATTAGGTTAGACATGTTAACTTCCACCAGGGAAGTGAGACTGGGTGCTCCGGAAGGGTAAGTACCTCCTGTTTAGCTAGATACACTCGCCACATGTGTAATCAAAATTGTGTGAAAAGAACATGGAATTATGGGACGCCAAACTGATCAAGGAATGGCTATAATCATTCAGGCATTTTTTATTATAAAAATCAGAAAGAATTTGTTGACTTTGAAAACATTTGTTTCAATGACTTCAAAGTTCCGTAGCTCTTAGAAACATAGTAAGTGGGAGGTCGTGGGTTCGAACCCCTACCAGGTTTGACCCAAGACTTGAAACTGGGTAGTGACTATTCTTTAGCCAAGCATTTGGCATTACGAAAAGAAAGTCATGGTTCTTTCGTATGTGAACTTATAAGTTAAAAGAGGTACTACTACTTTAGGCGTAGCACGATAAAGAACCCTGCTGTATAATGCCTTCAGCGCAACGTACGGGCAAATTTTCTTCACCTTCGCCTATGCCTATAGCTGACGACGTCTCGATATTTTTAATTGGGTCTTAAACAGCAAATTCAATCCAACTTAACTCTACAAAATACCATTTCGTTAAATTCGTTATCCGCAGTCACCGTTAAGTACAGACTTGTTATGTACATATTTAATTGACGTATCGCCGGCCATGCCCACTATCTTCCGACAAAAGGTCGACTTGCTTGAATTGCACGCAAAAAGAATGAAAACTCGGTCTGAATTGTGCGGTTAAATGACGTCACTGACACTAGAACGCCATTAATTGCCGTGACGCTGCTTTGGTACCGTGATGGCGGCCAGAGTAGGAACATTGTGGCGTAGCCAGCGATAGGTCAATTGACATCTGAATTTGTGGGTCAGGATGTCCACCAATACAACCAAAATACCACGAAGCTTTATGAATTCAATTTATGTAATCTATGAATACAGCAACATTTGTTCCTCTAAGAATACAACACCTGTTCAATTTATAACGAACCACTTATCACCCCTGATTTTCTTGCGTTTTCATGCATTAATTCCGTACAAAAGAATTTTGCTTGTCAGAGATATGGCCAAGTTTACCACGACTGTTTACATATTTGAAAATGGTTCGACGTAAAACTAACTACGTTGTGGAAGGCAATGTTTTAGAGGTTTTGAAGTTGAATATCAGCAACAGAAAGATGGTAAAACAAGTAAAAGATATCTATATTTTTTTCATTGCTTCTGTGTACCGGATTAAATATCGCAAAGGTATTGATCGAAATATCAACCAGAAATTAGGCGAAAAGTAAAAGTACAAATGAAAAAAGTTTCACAGCATCTACTCCTGATGTGATCAGAAAAATACGTCATATGATAGACACAATTTATCCTGCCTCCCAACATGAGATAGCAATTAAATGTGATGTTTCTATTGAAACCGTCTATTCAACACTAGACTACGTAAACAGTCTTTACACGTAATGACGCACAAATCAAGAAACGACGTGCTCGAACATGACGTTTCTATCTCTGTTTAATTAACGTCAAATGGAAAGATATGCTGCCACAGACGAGGTCATGTTTTATATGGGTGACAGTTATGACGCAAAAAAGTACATTACATCCTTGGAAATCAATATGATTGACAAAAATGAAAGTTCGTTAAACGTGGTGCTTTTACACCCGTATTTATAGTCTGGGCTGGCGTCAGTTTTTATGCCAAAACATAACTGAGAATCATTAACTTTACAAAGATGTTACAAGATTGTTTATGGCCATGAAAATGATATGGTGGTTTATCAAGACTCAGCGTCTAGTCACACGTCTAAGAAAACCATTAAATTTCTGAAGAAACGTGAAGTCAGTTACATTTCACCAACTTGGGCTGACATAACCGAGTGGTACTGTCACTGGCTTTCGAAGTCAAGGGTTGCTTGTTCGTACCTCACTCGGGACTTGAATTTTTTTTGAAACGATTTACATTTGCTGTCAATACTAGAATACTAGAGCGAAAAAGGCTAATTACTAAAGGCTAAAGGCTAAATTTCCTGCAAGTTAAAAATTGAAATTTCTCAAAAAACTAAGGTATACTCCCACATGCAAAGTATTTCCTTAGCTTAATTTGGTAAAATATATTTTGGTCCAAGCACTACTGATGAGAAATTGTATTCCGAAACGGCCGTCTAGTGCTGTAAAATTAAAACTGGTATAATATGTAATAGTCTTTCGGATGAGACTCAAAACCAAGGTCCCGTGTCTCAGTGCACGCTAGAAATCTACCTTGATTTTGAAAAAAGTAGACAACATTTGGCCGCTACAGCAGACGCTTACAACTAAAAGTGGCGATTGAAACAGAATGGTCAAAGTAAAAGAACTTAGTACAATGTACCTTAGAAGCCAAGGTATCAAAGTACAACATAATAAAAACGCAATAGCATTTAAAAGTTGCTGGTTTCAATCATGAATCATAGAACTTTACCTGTATCTATATATAGAAATAATGAATATTACAGTAGCCCCTTGACCATATAAATAGCTCTAAGGTGCTATATCTGCGTTTATTTCTCTGTGGGGAATTGAAACTTTTATTTCAAATTTCTCAGACAAAATCGAGCTGAGACATTGAACTGAAATCGGAATTAAATATTTAATTATTGATTAATTTAATTACGCGTTCATTGACAACTTGGATTTTAGTTGAACAGGTAATGCAGACATTGAAATGAACTTATGAATCAATTTAGTAATAGTTAATAGTTTATTGCAAATTAAAACAATGCACAAGGTCATACCTTATATATTATGCATATACGGCGTAGGTTAACGACCGGTTGGATTTCTTGATGAAATTGCCGAATGAATACAGTATAGACCTGTCGAAAGCTAACCACTAAGCCAAAAACGAATTTGTGCCGAATCGAGAACTCACTTACAACGAATTTGTACCGAATCGACAACTCACCTCCAACAAATTTGTGCCGAATCGAGAACTCACTTCCAACGAATTTGTACCGAATCGACAACTCACCTCCAACGAATTTGTGCCGAATCGACAACTCACCTCAAACGAATTTGTGTCGACAACTCAACTCGGCCCCCTGTTGCTTTATCTCGTTAGCTGCATTCTATTTTCGGCAGTTGTTTGGCTATTAGATCTCTATATTATGGACGATCGACAGTCGAGCTTTACCTCCTTTTCGTTAGGTCAGAGTTAATTTTCTACAGGCCTGTAGCTCAGTGTTAATTTATGACGGGTCTGTACTTCATGTGATAATTTTATGATAGTAATAGTCCATGTACATACTTATGACGTTGCCATCTCTTTCTTACCCCGGCTCCAGATGTACCGTAAAACCTCAACTAAGATTTTCCTTAACTTAAATCTGGCAAATTTTGACAATATATGTTTTTATTATTTAGATTTTTTAACATTTTTACAAAAATATGAGATAGACAAAGACAACATTCAAACGCACTTACATTCACCTTTCATACATGAAATGTTTGTACAAATGTCTGAAAATACAATGGCATCAATGAAGTACATGTATAAAATTCTATTGAAATAAACAATCAAGTTCCAGTAAAGTAGTAAATAACATGTATTCTGGTGATCATGAAGATTTTAATCTATCTAGTTTTCAAAAGTGTTGCACAGTTATTCCATTTTAGAGTGAAAACATCTGATAGTTTGACAATATTTAATTTTTTATATATTTATTTTGTTTATTCCATATTCAATATATATATTTAACACAAAAAAGAATGATAACACAACAATACCTACATTTTGATGTTCATATATATATATATATATATATATATATATATATATATATATATATATATATATATATATTGAACAGTTTTCAGAGAGAGAGAGAGAGAGAGAGAGAGAGATTTTCACACAATAATTACAAGGTTGTTTTTTGTATTCTATATAATAATATGGTGGATTTGACATTCTTTTTTAAAATTTTCTAACTTATTTTTACCTATTGCTATTTCTTTTTCGATGTAATATACAATTTTTAAAATATATTTTAACTTTTCAAGAGACAGATTTTTAAAAAATATTTTACGGTACTACAAATTGAAAGATTCAATAAAATTAGAATATTAAATTACATATTATACCAGTTTCAATTTACAGCACTAGACGGTCGTTTCGGAATACATTTCCTCATCAGTTGTGCTTGGACCAAAACTATGAAACCAAAATTATTTTGAAGATGTTGAAAAGCTACCCAAAGGACCAAAATATATTTTACCAAATTAAGCTAAGGAAATACTTTGTATGAGAGAGTATACCTTAGTTTTTGACAAATTTCAATTTTTAACTTGTAGGAAATTTAGACAATTATAGTATATTTCTGACAATAATACGAAATTATTGCCTACTGAGTTTGCGATATCCTCGGGGCACCAGCCGCCAGCAGAGATATCGGCTCAGGGGTTTAAATTAAAGTGATCTTCAATATAAGACCTTAAATTCACGAATATCTAGAAAATTATTCAGATTCCACCAGAGTTAAGTTAAAAAAAATCGTAGTTAAGAAATTATTTTTATAAATGACATACTCTTTATAGTGTTCAAAAAATAGAAATATGTGGCTTTTATTTTTCGTTCTTTTTGCAACGTCTTAATATCATTAGATGCATTATACTTCTACAATAAAAACAAAGCAGAATTTTAAGTCAACGTGTGAGTTTTGCCAGGGTGCATATACATTTTTCGTTTCATAGATGCATGTGTTTGAAAACCAACTTAAAAATTTACTATACAGTCCAACCTGTCTTGAAGGCCTTCTCTTTATAAGGATCATCTGCTTATAAAGGCCAGTAGAATTGTATCCCGATTGTTCTTTATTCATATTATTTGAACCTGTATATAAACGCCACCTGCCTATAAAGCCCACTTTTAAGGACTCCTTCCATAACTATAAATAAAATGAATATCAAATGCACTGACTTAGCAAATTATACTTTTAAATGACAACTTAGTTATTCAGTTCGCCTGTACAAACAAAAAAAGTCTTGGATTTTTTTGGGGAGATTTAATACCAATTGGGCTTCATTCAAAATTACCTTAGGGTATTAAGGGTCAGGTAGGTGATTGTTGTTCGTTTTTTTAGGTGTGACCACCAAGATATTTCAATTATTAGTTGTCCCGAGAAAGAAGGTACAGAAGGGAAATCTTTTGACTTATTTTTCAAGTTATATTTATTGTTTTGTTAAAAACTTAAAAAATTACTCCATGTACAGAATTAAATTTACTCTTGTATCAATGAAAAATATTTTTCCTATTAGGCTAGTAGATGTTGTATTAAGTTTTGACAATAATCTTTAAGTTTGTCGGAAGGAACGGCTTTATTGTTGCATTTTCAATGTGAACTCCATTTGTGAATATACCAGTAGTCTACTTATTGCTGCCGTACTCATGAACTCAGTTGCGTGTCTATCAAAATAGAAATCATTAATTTTAATATTGTACCTTCAATAGCCTCTTGACCATACCTATCACATGTTCACTAGTTAATTTTGGTTTTTTATTTCTCTATTGGGAGTTATAAATTTATTCTGAATTTCACAGACTAGTAATGTATGGAATGTGAACTGCAATCGAATATACAAATTAATTAACAATTACCTACGGTACAGAACTGTCGAAAGTTAAACACCGAGATAACGAAAAAGGAGTCGATGTGGAGTGGCGGAGATATGGAATACTAGTGACAGAATGCTGGAGAATAGTACAAAGCGGCATGCAGAAGATACAGTCATTCCACAACAGCTGCCTCCGAAAATTTACAGAATATTCTGGCCAAACAATATAACTAACAAAAACCTGTTCAAGGCCAGTAAATGCAACAACATCACAATACAGATATAACAACAACGCTTTAGATGGTTAGGCCATGTCATGAGAATGCCCAATGAGACAATGCCAAAACAGCTCTACATTGGAGACCACTGGGAAAAAGAAAGCCTGGTAGACCTCGTGCCACCTGGAGGAGAACCATTCAAGTAGATCTACAGGAGCTTGGATACAACTGGGGGCAAGCCCAACATAAGGCAAAGGGTTTAGTCTCACTTAGCATACATTTTAAAATAGCAAAATTTTACCTGAGAAATGTACATTTCCTAAATATGCATATTATAGTCAAGTTTTAGTTTTTAATAAAAGTAACAAAACATGACAATTAAAGAATATGAATAAGAAAATCAGTTAATTAATGATAAATAAATAAATAAATAAATTCATTTATTCGTTCATTCAAAGGTAAACATAAAAAAAAAACAGGAAAAGAATATAAAAATGTGAAATAAATAAATAAATAAATAAATAAATAAACAAATCGATCACATATTCAGTGAGGAAAAACATGTTTCGATTTGGTGGTGTGATTCAATGATATATTACTTAATATAATTTCAATAGACTCGAAATTTTACTTGTTTCATAAGAAACTGAATATATTTTTTCTTTTTTTCATTATTTTAAAAAAAAACATTCTCAGCTTTTTCATTACAGAAATTCATTCATTCATTCATTTAAAACCAGTAAAATAAATAAATAAATAAATAAATAAATACGAAATATAAATAATTTAATCAGTTAATTAAAAACTATTAAATAAAATAAACGAAAACTTGTAAATACAAAAATATAAATAGATAAATAAAAATGTATTAATATTAAAATTTCCTTATGTAGTGAGATTTATGGACTTTATGAATTTTTTTTATTGTCTGTTTAAAGTATTCCGTACATTTTAATTTATTGGTAATTGAAGTTAGATCTTTTTAATTAATAACCTCCTAATTATAGTGAAAATTCTGTTTTTTTCACAATTAAAAAATGTGAATGCTAAAAAATAATTTTTATTATAATATTATAAAATTTTTGTCTAATTAGTTTATTTTTCCATGTCTTTCATATTTCACTGTAGTTAATAGAAAGATATTGGCTAACATCTTCAACAGTTTTCAGTTTTCAGATTTAAAAAAAAATAGAATTGAACACCTTTAATTCTTGTTAAATTGGTTGTTTGGTGCTTGTATCAGTTGCATTTATTTCATTTTAAATTGAAACAGACTTTAGTTTACCTGTAATTAATTGCTATTGTTCTCTCCATGGTCCACAACCATGTTCCAGTCTCACTTAGCATCCATAAAATCCCTACCTTTTTACCTTGAAATTCCAAATGTATGCTAAGTGAGACTACAGGAGGCAAAGGACAGAGACAAATGGAGGACACTTGTTGGTGCTTTATGTCCCAGTGGGGATAAAGAGGATAAATAAGTAAGTAAGTGGCAGAATAACTGCCGAGAAATAGAGAGCAGCTATCGAGATGCCGCGATAGGCTGTCGTTTTGGCACTTTGTTAGCTTAGTGTTAAACTTTCGACAGGACTGTATTGTATTCATTTATTGATGAATATAAACATACCTTCATGGGGAACAGGGACAAATATAATTATATGCTCAATGAAACAGTTAAAATTTATTATCAATAAATAGGATCATATTTGGAAAATTTTAATTAAAAAGATGCTGATAAGTATGATAAGTGTACTCAAATTTATCATATATATATATATATATATATATTAGTATATATTAATAGAATGGTGCCAGATATGTTAATCTCAACCCGAGTTCTAATTTTCTTATCTGGCACTACAAGTAGTGATTGATTCTATTTCTTGCATCAAAAAGTACAATTTTTCAATTTAAAATCAATTTCAACTTGACAAGTTAGGTTAGACACGTGAACTTCCATCAGCGGAGTAAGACCGGGAACTCCTGTTAGCTTTACTCCCGTCACGTGTGTAATCAAAATTGTGTGAGGAACATGGAACTATGGGAGGTCAAATATATCCAGGACATGCCTGAACACAAAGACGGTAAACTTATCAACAATACTGTGATGACGGCCATAATACTTTTTGAGGGCCTTGATAAGCCTAACCTTGTAATATCCCTGGGTCAACAATTTATTTTAGAAATGACATTCTGATCATGGTATTTCAAGGGGTAATGAAAGATAGTGTGGCGCGTGCCAAATTCGATGAAGGGTAAAGCCCTTCATTTTGAATTTGGCACGCGCCACACTATCTTTCATTACCCCTTGAAATACCATGAGCAGAAATTTCATTTCTAATATTTACAATTCTTTCTTTTAATAAATATTTTGTACCTTGGCGCTATTTTTCCATATCTGCTCGTGTGATACACAGTTTTAAGCCATGCGAGATCGGCGTATCTCACATGTCCACGCGACCCTCTGTGTAGGACATGACGTAATATTGCGGGAAAATTGATACACATCAAGGTGATGACCCCCATTGCCTTTCATTGGGAATTGCAATACAATTGCTTCTGTATGTTTCATCGAAGACAGGTACAGTCATATTGTAAATATTTGCAAGCAGTCTGTTTCGTTGTACAAAGTCCCCGTAGTGAGAACAATATCTACCATAGCGTATTAATTGTGAAACAAATACACCATAATCAGAAAAAGCAGTTATATTGCTACATAGAAAAAGACAGTTTACAATAGAAAACTTGAAGTCATCACTTTTGTCATAAAGTTTCAAAATGTAGCAGATTGTTAGATGTGAGGGTACGTTATGAGCTGCCAAATTGAAACTACACCGTAAGCTCGGTGTTTAGACATGTATGTACTGGCCTTAACTTTTCCTTAACTTAAATCTGGCAAAATTTTAAATCTTTATAATTTTACTTATTTTCAAGATATTCAGAAAATTGAGGTGTCATTTTTAAGGACAATTCTAGATAAAAACATCTGCATTTAGTTAATTTCCTGTATATCTTTAAAATAAAAAAATTATAAAGATTTGAAATTTTGCAAGATTAAAGTTAAGGAAAATCTTAGCTAAGGAATGATTGTGAAACCGGGCCACAAGCTAAAGATTAACTCGCAGAAATATTTACCTTTGCAGTGCGCTAAGGGCAATATTAATGTGTAGGGAGGGTTATTTGACGTGCCACGACTGCCATGAAACGGGGCATTTGTTTTTAATGTCTCTTCCGAAGAACCCCGTGATTTTTCTAAATGCCGACTGCATGTCGAAAGAAGAGTCACTACTTATTTTTCAAGTCTTGACCAGATTCGACCAGGGTTCGAACACATGATCTTCCGCATAGGAAGTGTTGAGAATTACGTAAATTAAATACAGTCAAACCTGTCTATAAAGGCAACTCAAGGGAACAAGTAAAAGTGGGCGTTATGGACAGATAGCCTTTATATACAGGTTCAAATAATATGAATAAAGAACAATTGTGATTCAATTCTAATGGCCTTTATAAACAGGTGTCCCTTATATAGAGGTGACCTTTAAGGCTGGACTGTAGACAAGTCGACAAGACAAGATAAAGGTATTAGAAATGGATATTGATACAGTACATACCTGTCGAAAGTTTACCACTTAACTAACGGATTAGTACAGTTAAAATCTACATCAAGCCAACTTTATCTAGACAGCTACTTTCTATCTCTCGTCTACCAGCTAACCACTGCGGTATCTCAGTTGGTAGAGTTCTCGCTGCGTAAGTGGGAGGTTATGGGTTCGAACCCCGGCCGGATCTGACGAAAGACTTGAAAGTGGGCAGTGACTTTTCTTTCGCCAAGCACTCGGACATACGAAATCAAAGTCATGATTTTTTCGGATGGGAAATTAAAATAAACGAGGACCCATGTCATGGTGGGCTTGGCACGCTAAAGAACTCTGTGTCTAATGCCATCAGCGCAACGCAAAGACAAAATTTCTGCACTTTCGCCTCTAGCTGGAGACGTCTCGATATAAGTAAAATATTTTTGACTGAGACGTAAAACACCATTACTCAACTCTCTCAATTACTCAACTCGTCCATCAGTTGTCTACATGTATATATCTCGACCGCTCGTTAGCTCAGCTTTCGACTCCTTCCAGTAAGCGTAGTGTTAAACTTTCGACAGGTTAGTACTGTAGCTAGTGTTGAAATCTGTCCAGAAAAAAACCAGCTATAGAGATTTAGCTAACTAGAGGCTGTGATGAGCTGCCGGTCCGGCACAAATTGGTTAGCTTAGTGTTAAACTTTCGACAGGCATGTAATGGTTTAAATGGTTTAAAAACACTTGAACTGTTGCGACTTTTGATAGGCAATTGAATAAAAAATTTACTTGCTCAATGTTGAACGCTGCAATGTTGAATAAGTAACGCAATTCAGGTTTCTTCAAAATTTTTACTATGCTTTGGGATTGAGGTTTGGTCATACATTGTTATGTTTGGTTTTTATTTTACCAAGACTAATCAAATATATTGGGTTCAAACCTCATCGTGACAAGAAGTTGTAATATTTTGTTTGTTTCGTCTTTGTATGTTAATTTTCTTTATGAATGACGTTTGTTCTTAATATCAACAAACTTGTGCAGAAAAAAATTAGATTTGCTTGTCATCGTGATGTATGTAGATATGTGCGATAATTCTTTAATTAGCAATTTCCTTTTTATCGAAGATACGTGCTAGATGTATATTAAAATGATACAAAAAGTGAATGGTGTGCTACGCCCCCGGAGTCAAAGTAGTTCTCATATTTACAAGCGGAATACCGAAATTAGAAGAAATGGCGAAATAACTTTATAGGATTAACAATAATCAATCATATTTATTTATTTATTGGTGTAATCTGGCCACGGCAAAAATTAAAAAGCTGAAACTACAAATGATTCTGAAATCGTCATCCTTTGAAAATTAAAATAAATTGTAAAAAATACGTTGTACCATGGTAAAAATTGTACTACATAAAATGTCTAATGTTGTTCTAGTATTATTTTGAATAAACAGACTTGTAAAAATTTAATTGGACTATTTTGAATTGTAATAGCGTTAATGGGGCGTAAGTGAGGACTTATGATCACATGAGGCCATAAGCTCAAACAGAAATTGACAGGATTCTATCTTCATTTGTAAACTGCATGACAGGGACGTCTAACAACATATTATCAACTAGTCCGACCAATAGGTTCAATAAACCTACATTTAATTTTGACCTGTTTCGGGTTTGTGGCCTGACACCTTCCGTTACTGAAGTCTTGAAATTTCTGGCGAAAACGGCAGAAACGCGCGTCGATAGCTTCCAGTATTCCCTTACCTCGCTCTTGCAGGCAACATGGACCATTTGCTTAAATTTTATTCTATCGATCCATATTTAACTTTTAATTAAAATCCATCGATATCAGTAAATGGTTTTATGATATCTCTTCAGCTCTCTATCAGTTTCGCACCGTGAAGACATTACTAATCTGCATTGACCAATCAGATCGCGTATTGCACTTGAACGGTGAAACTTGCAGTTCTATCTTTAAAAAGCAAGTGGCGATGTTAATTTACTTTACCATTTCGCGTTATTTATGGTGTTTTCACACGTGTAAATCCCCAACAAGTAAAAAAAAATTAAAATTGGGGTTTAGTGGGCTGATTAGTCAGACTAATCACCAACTAAACAAGGTTTGGGGAGTAGAAAAAGTAAGTCCTTAAAATAAAATTACATCACTCCTTTTTTTTAATCCCGTCGTGTGATCATTATTCTGTTTTAAATTAAGCTTATCGTGTTTGTTAACAAACTTGTTCCGAATTATTTTGGATTTGTTTGTCATCATGACGTCTGTGTATACTAATACAATAAGGTGTGATAAAATATCTTTAATTAGTAATTTCCTTTTTATTTACACCAGTGTACCTCCTCCCTGCGTTTGACGTCCATTAATTTAACCTTTTGCTGGCAAATCAAATTTCAAATACAGTGTTGACAGTGCCGGATTGAATTTCAACGCAACGTTAAGACATTGCCAAATTAAAGTTTGCAATGCGAATTGATGCATTATGACGTCACCTGCGTTTTGTTATCGATGTTTGTCATTCATTATAATTTTTTTTTAATTTTGCAAAATAGTTATAGGTAATGTTATGTTTTTTTTTAAAAAAAGGTGGGGGTGAGGGAAGCATTGAATGGACACATGTCTGTCAGTTTGGTAGCGACTTCTGCAACTGTTGTCTTAGCTTGATGAGCTAACACCTTATGGTCGCCCTGGGTATGCGCTGGTAATAAATAGAATATGAATAATAACCACTGCCGGCGTTTTACGTTTACGCTTTTAGGCATATCTTTTCCGCTGATTATTTATGATTCCGCTTTTTTCATGTATCTTTTATCTGAATTTTTTTTACTCCTTTTTGCTAATTTTCAGTTTAAAAAAAGAATAAAAAAAGTAAAAAAAATACAATGTCATGACTATTTTATTGCAATAACACAATAACACTTCTAAAATATCTGCTAAAATTACTATAAAAACTAATAAAAGCATTAAAATGGAACCAATGTAATAAATAAATAGCAATGTAATAAATAACATATTATACCAGTGTTCATTTTACAACACTAGACGGCCGTTTCGGAATACAATTCCTCATCAGTAGTGCTTGGACCAAAATTATGAAACCAAAATTATTTTGAAGATGTTGAAAAGCTACCCAAAGGACCAAAATATATTTTTAGCAGGGAGTATACCTTAGTTTTTTGAGAAATTTCAAATTTTAACTTGCAGGAAATTTAGAAAATTATAGTATATTTCTGACAATAATACGAAATTATTACTGAGTTTGTGATATCCTATTACCTACATGTATACATGTGCTAGTATGAAACTTAGTATATGTAATACATATAAATGTATCTACATTATATTTTATTTTCTTAAAGTGTTTCGTCTGAAAATAAATAAATAAATAAAAATAAATAAATAAATAAATAAATAAGACTGAAAAGTAATCTTGAACCAATAAGTACCCACAATGATTGATGCAAGGTTGAATTATGGTATTAAAATAAATAAATAAATAAATAAATAAATAAATAAATAAATTTTGAAACATGACCTTGAATGCCGCATCAATATACACTTAAAAAAATTAAATCTTTATTTTATTTTTTATTTTTATTTATTCTTTTTTTTTTTTACTTTTTTCTTTTTAGATTTGAAAACTAAAAAAGCACAAGAAAAGTAAATGACCGTAACTTAATTGCACTCTCAGGTAATTCAAGGTAATGTCCGAATTGAAAACAGCGCAAATGAAACAGGGTTTTTCAGCACATTTTATACATGGCAAATTTTTCACAACTCATTGTCACATAAGGTTTGATTAAATGTTGCTTAACGTCGAATTAGCAATTTTTCAGCTATTCGCTACGATAACTGTTTTATTATTCTCTATGGTTTAATTCATGAACAAGTTCGTGTATGCATGTGAATTTCGAGTGTGTTATATGGTCTGCCTTGTACAAGCGCGACTCAGGGTCAGTGCGCAGCAGACAAGTGTATCACTCCCCCAGTCTCATTACTGACACCAGGTGAACCAGCTGTAAAGGCCAACGGTAAGGAAAATTCACTTCCAACATGCGGTCTGAGCGGGGCTCGAACTCACAGCGGTGAGAGACCCTGGATTTAAATAAGGGTCACCAAGTGTAATCTGACTTAGACTTGATCTGCAGTGCGCAACAATAAATTAAATAAATAAAGTAATATAGAAAATGAAATTAAATAAAATAAATAAAAACAAAATAAAATATAAAAAAAGATAAAAATTAAAAAAATAAAAAACAAAACAAAGTAAAATAGAATAGAATAAAATAAAATATATAAATAAATTAAAACGATAAATATAGATTAGAATAAATAAACCAAAAATAAATAAAAATAAAATCAATAAAACATAAAAAAATAAAATAAATAAACTATATTAAAACTAAATAAAATAAACTTAAGATAAAAAAATAGAATAATAAAGTAGAATAAAATAAAATAAAATAAAATTAAATTAAATTAAATAAAAGATGATAAATCAAAATTTGATAGAATAAAATAATATAAATAAGACATGTATTAATTAAATGATTTTTACACACGTCAAATGATAACCATCCTTAGACAAAGCATTTATTGTGTACATCCCTGAATGATGGACGAGCCAGTCAGTCCGATGCCAATCTACATTGCATACAGGCAAAGAACATTGACCTGTCCGCTTGACCTTTAGTTTGAAAATTTGTTACAAGACAATACAATTATTCATAGAGAACACGGGCGTTTATTTCGGGCGCTAACAACATGAGAAGCATGCATTGTTATGTATTAATGTAAATTCTTACACTGCCCATGTATTGAGTAAATCTTCCTATATGAATATTCCCAACCAAAGGTCAAGCGGACAGGTCATTGCTGTTTGCCTGTACCCGTTGTTGGAATTTCCCTAATGATGCCATCATTACATCCCACTCATCCAAGACATTTTAAATGAGAGTTACTATCAGATAAAAACAATAACCGATTCCATTATCAAAACAATGGAATATTACAGAGGGTTTCCAATTTGTTCGTTTTTAATAAAATTAGATGGGTAACGAGTGTTACAATCGTAATACGATCTTGATCATCATTGAGTTTGTAATTTTAATTATAATTGTTTTTTTTTTTTATTAATTCAAGGTATTTCCATCGAATGAGTAATAAATTCAAAGCGACCTTCCTCATCAGATGGAATGTCAATCCAAAGCGACCCTCCCGGAATGTTAATCGTATTAAAGGTTATAAACATGTAATAAAATATTATTAACAACATCGATAGGATCTTCAAAGCATTTTGATATGCATGGGAGTTGCTATTTCTTTGTAAGGATAACTATGGTGGCCTAATTCTGACATCCAGATAATTTTGGTCGACATAAAAATATCTCGACATGTTGACTTAATATACATCACGACAAGACGAGATAATATGGTGGAAATTTGTAGTAGTAAAATAAAAAGTTGAGATAAATAACACGACATGTCGATATACTTATGTCGAGATAATCACCATAACTAGTCGACATGAGTGGCCATGTATAACAATAGAAAGGACAAACCACGCATTTAGCACCACATGTTATTTTGTTCTAAGAACCACGAAAATTTGGCAACGAAAATAATTAAACGCATAAATCCATGTCAAACCACAATCCCAAATCAAAGTAAAAACAAACATAGCAACCCATGTCCAAAACCACAATCACAGATCAAAGTAAAAGCAAACATAGCAATTCATGTCCAAACGTCAATCCAAAATCAAAGTAAAAACAAACATATCATTCCATGTCCAAACCACAATCCCAAATCAAAGTAAACAAACATACCAATCCGTGTCCAAATCAAAATTCTAATTCCAAGTAAAAACAAACATACCAATCCATGTTCAAATCAAAATTCCAAATCAAAATAAAAACAAACATACATGTACCAATCCATGTCCAAACCGCAATCCCAAATTAAAGTATAACAAACATACCAATCCGTGTTCAAATCAAAATTCCAAATCAAAGTAAAACCAAACATACATGTACCAATCCATGTCCAAACCGCAATCCCAAATTAAAGTATAACAAACATACCAATCCGTGTCCAAATCAAAATCCCAATTGCAAGTAAAAACAAACATACCAATCCGTGTCCAAATCAAAATCCCAATTCCAAGTAAAAACAAACATACCAATCCGTGTTCAAAACAAATTTTAAAATTCCAAATCAAAGTAAAAACAAACATACATGTACCAATCCATGTCCAAACCGCAATCCCAAATTAAAGTATAACAAACATACCAATACGTGTCCAAATCAAAATCCCAATTCCAAGTAAAAACAAACATACCAATCCGTATTCAAATCAAAATTCCAAATCAAAGTAAAAACAAACATACATGTACCAATCCATGTCCAAACCGCAATCCCAAATTAAAGTATAACAAACATACCAATACGTGTCCAAATCAAAATCTACAATCAAAGTAAAACAAATATACCAATGCATGTTTAAACCACAATCCCAAATTAACGTAAAACAAATATAGCAATCTATGTCCAAATCACAATCCAAAATCAAAGTAAAACACAAACATACCAATGCATGTCCAATCCACAATCCCAAATTAGAGTAAAACAAACATACCAATCCATGTCCAATCCACAATCCCAAATCAAAGTAAAACAAACATACCAATCCATGTCCAAAACACAATACCAAAGCAAAGTAAAACAAACATAGCAATCTATTTCCAAAACACAATTCCAAATTAACGTATAACAAACATAGCAATCCATGTCCAAATCACAATCCAAAATCGAAGTAAAACACAAACATACCACTGCATGTCCAATCTACAATCCCAAATTAGAGTAAAACAAACATAGCAATACATGTCCAAATCAAAATCCCAAATCAAAAATAAAACAAACTTGGCAATCCATGTCCAAATCACAATCCCATATCAAGTTTAAACAAACATAGCAAGCCATGCCTAAATCACAATCCCAAATCAAAGTAAAACAAGCATACCAATCCATGTTCAAACCACAATGCCAAAGCAAAGTAAAAACAAACACACCAATCCATGTCCAAACCACAATCCCAAAGCAATGGAAAAACAAACATACCCATCCATGTCCATACCACAATCCCAAATTAAATTGAAACAAACATACCAATCGATGTCCAATCCACAATCACAATGCGAAATGAAAGTAAAATAAACATTCCAATCCGTGTCCAAATCAAAATCCCAAATCAAAGTAAAAACAAACATACCAATCCCTGTCCAAACCACAATACCAAAATCAAAGTAAAACAAAGATACCAATCCATGTCCAAATCAAAATCCCAAATCAAAGTAAAAATAAACATGGCAATCCATGTACAAATGAAAATCCTAAAATCAAAGTAAAAACAAACATACCAATCCATGTCCAAAACACAATCCCAAATATTTACAATATGACTGTATCTCTCTTCGATGAAACATACAGATGCAATTGTATTGCAATTCCCGTTGAAAGACAATAGGGGTCATGACCCTTGATGTGTATCAATTGTACCGCAATATTACGTCATGTCCCGCACAGGGGGTCACGTGATTATGTGAGTTACGACGATCTCAAATGGCTAAAAACCCTATATCACACGAGAAGATATGGAAGGGATTGTAAATATAAGAAATGACATTTCTGCTCATGGTATTTCAAGGGTAATAAAAGATAGTGTGGCGCGTGCCAAAATCAAAATGAAGGGCATCGCCCTTCATCGAATTTGGCACGCGCCACACTATCTTTCATTACCCCTTGAAATACCATTATCAGAATGTCATTTCTTAAATCAAAGTTAAAACAAACATACCAATTCATGTCCAAATCACAATCGTGTATCAAAGAAGAAACTCTGTAAAATTAGCCGGTTAAATACGCGATCTTTCACTAAGGAAGTAATGTCGGGTGCTCTGGTAGGGTAAGCAAATGATTAAAATAGCGAAAAACAAACACACATATCCATGTCCGGATCACAATCCTGAAGCAAAGTAAAAACTTTGGAACTGACATTTGGAACTGGTTAGAACTTCTACCAGTGAAGTGAGGCCAGTGCTCAGGAAGGGTAAGCACCTCCTGTTTAGCAAGCTACACCCGCCACGTGTGTAATCAAAGTTGTGTGAAAAGAACAAAGAACTATGGGACGTCAAATATATCCAGGGCAATCCTAGACACAGAGATATCAAATTTATCAACAATACTATGATGACGGCCATAAAACTTTTTGAGGGCCTTGATTAGCCTAGGCTTGCAATATCCCTGAATATTTTGATTTCACGGTTTTTAATCTGCCAGAAAGAAATGAGGCGATACAAAATGAAACTGGCAAACCGGGTAAAATCACTTATCAAACTAATTGCTGGTGAAATAAATAGATAAATATTCTATTTGCTTTTGCTGATAAATAAACCAACAGCCTATTCGTTCATAAAGAAAGCAAAGGTTTTGGAAGTGACAGAACAGTCCTGTCGAAAGTTTAACACTAAGCTAACGAATTTATGCCAAATAGATCGTTCAACTCGAATCCCATTAAGCTACATCTCGATAGCTTTCCAACAGCTACTGTTTTTCTCTAGTACACTAGCTTACTAAATCTCGGTGACCCGGTAGCCGAGCTCTTGACTTCTTTTCGTTTGCAAAACGTTAAACTTTCGATAGGTCTGTACTGTGCTTTAAATACACATTGTAAAGCAATTTTGTAATAAGTCTGAATACCCATGTACAAATATATTTCCTCCAGGGATTGCACATGAATCATTAATTATACAAATGTGATGTGTAACAGCAAAATATCTTGTCACAAAATCTAAATTTAATTTTATTGAAATGCTAGGACCATGTACAGCACAGGGCTGTCAAAAGTTTAACACTAATCCAGCGAATCGGCATTCCAGCTCTTGTTGTTATTCTCTTTTTTTTTTTTTATTCCATATACACATTTAAACAGTATACAAGTACAGGACACAAAACATAAATTTGAGAGAGAGAGAGAGAGAGAGAGAGAGAGAGAGAGAGCATTTCATCTCGGTCAACCGATGCTTATACTTCTGTAGCTTTTCTGCTCTCTACGTCTAAAGCAGGGGTTTACCGGAATAAATTCGAAATTCCGAAATAGCTAGACCAAAGACATTTAATACATATCGCTGGTTAGACAATAATCTTAACGATAATCCTGAATGTTTAAACCCAATCCGAAATTTTAGACCAAATTCAAAATAATCAGGAAAAATCCGTAATAATTAGAATATTTTTACGGCAAATTTTAAACAGTCTTAAAATTCCGGTAAGTGTCTTATTATTCCGGTAAAGACTGATTATTAGGGTAAAAGTTTGATTATTACGGCAAATGTCCAATAATTACGGTAAAAAAAATTTCAAAAAAAAGAAATTTAAAAAAAATACCGTAATAATTTGACATTTGCCGGAATAATCAAACTTTTACCTTTATAATCAGTCGTTTACCGCAATAATAAGACACTTAACGGAATTTTAGAATCCGGAAAATTCATCGTGAAAAAAGTCTAATTATCCCGGATTATGACTGATTATTCCTTATTTGATCCGATTATAAGCAGCTGTTATGTCACTTACTATCCATATCTCGGATTTTCAACAGCTTAGCGTCGTCTTCGACTCATTTTTCTTAACTCATTGTTAAATTTTGGACAGGTCTGTACTGTATTTTGGCAGTTTGTATTGCTAATCAGGATAAATGAGAAATAGCATCATATATAAGTCATCCTCAATTTTAATTTAGTGTTGACATGTCTATGATCTTATCAAACTTGCAATGCTAACGACTGCCGCCTGAATGGGACAATTCCATGCAATATTTTCACTTATTTGCGTTGCAAGAGCTATAATTAAGAAATAAAAATTATAAAAACTAGAGCAGTCTCTTGAGAGACAACTACTGTCGTCCCAACAATGTCGAGTTATAATTTCTATGATTCGGTCTTTGACCTTGACCCTTGGCTATGTACCTAAATTTAGAACATGATACATCGTCTCATGTTGGTTCATAAGTATGTAAAATTTGATCAAAATCCATCTTTTGACATTTAAGATTTGAAACGGACACGGTATTGGTTGGATGACTAGACAGATATCATTTGTGAGGGGGGTGGGTGGGTATAAAATGCCCAATTTGCAATGCTCCAGGGATATTGATCACCAAGGCCCTCAAAAAGTTTTATGGCCGTCCTCACAGTATTCTTGATAAGTTTGATGTCTCTGCGTCCAGGATTGTCCTGGATATATTTGACGTCTAATAGTTCCATGTTCCTTTCACTCAAATTTGACGAGTGCAGCTAGCTATACATAAGGTGCTTACCCTTCCGGAGCACCCAGCCTCACTTCCCTGGTGGAAGTTCACGTATTTCAGCTAACTTGTCAATTTCAAAGTTTTTGCTTTGCGTCTGGATTGTGATTCGGGCATAGATTAGTATGTTTGTTTTTACTTTGCGTCTGGATTGTGATTCGGGCATGGATTAGAATGTTTGTTTATCATTATAAATTGAAGTTAATTTTTCATTTTCTTAAGGAAAAATAAAGAAAATCCATTCGATTTCTGTAATATTTTGATACAAGTTTGATAATTAAAGGTAAAAGTAGAAGTAAATGGTCGGTTGAATGTTGCTTAACGTCGCATCACCAATCTTTCAGCTATTTGCGACGAAAACTATTTTATTAATTTCTATGGGTTAATCTATGAACAATTTCGTAAATGCATGTGAAGTGCGAGTGTGTTATATGGTCTGACTTGTACTAGCGCACACTCAGGGCGACTTTAATGTGCTAGCCCATAGAGTCAATACGCCGCAGACAAGCATTCCACTCCCCCAGTCACATTATACTAATATCAGGTAAACCAGTAAAGGCCAACGGCAAGGATTTCACTTTCCCACATGTGGTCCGAGTGAGGCTCGAACTGACAGTGGTGAGAGACCCTGGATTTGTAGACTGGCGTCTTATCCATTAGGTCACCACGGTCTCCTGGTAGAAGGAAATATGCAACTGAAAAAAGTAAAGTCGAACCTGGCTTAAAGGCTTTGGCCACCTTTATGTAAGGGCTACTTGTTTTAAAGGCCAGTAAAAATTCATCCCAATTGCTTTTTAATTATATTATTTGAACCAATATTTATTTGGCCACGTTCCCATATAGGGCACATTTACTGTCCCCTTGGATGGCCTTTACGGACAGGTTTGACTGTACTTAGCAACTTAGCAACAACTAACGTAACCAAGAACGCGAAACACAACAAGTTGTTAAGTTATGCCATTTTAAAGCTTAATGCCAATAGCAAAGACTAAAATAATGGATGGAAATTGTTTTGTGTACGTAAGAATGGCGTAATATAAGACGCACCGTTTATAAAAAAAATTCAAAAATAGCACATGACAAAGCTAAACCAGCTAATCTCCTCGTTTACGGAAGAAGGGACACAACTCTAATTATCAATTAGTGAATTACAATTTGTAACTTGTCAAGAGACCACATGCGGGAAAGTGAATTTTCCTTACCGTTGGCCTTTACTGATTCACCTGGTATCAGTATAATGGACTGGGGGAGTGGTACGCTTGTCTGCGGCGTACTGACTTTGTGAGCTAGCACGGTAAAGTCGCCCTGAGTGCGCGCTAGTACAAGGCAGACCATACAACACACTCGCACTTCACATACATAATAGATTAATCCATAGAGATTAATTAAATAGTTCTCGTCGCGAATAGCTGAAAAATTGCTGATGCGACGTTAAGCAACATTCAACCAACCAACCAACTTTTCAAAACTTAAGAGTCGTTTATTTTTTTTCAATGAGTAAATAACGAGCAAACGAACGGACGAATGGATAGACGGAATCGAGTGGCAACTAGAATTGCTTTCACTGTTAGTTGAATACAGTACCGACCTGTCGAAAGTTTAACACTTAGCTTACGAATTAATGCCAGATTGGTAGCACATCCGGACCCCTAGTTATATTACCTAGGTGCCATCTTGGTAGCTTTCGGCCACTAACTATCCATATCATGGCCACTCTGTAGCTTACATCTGACCACATTTCGTACTTTGCTCAGTATTAAACTTTCGACATGCCTGTAATGTATGCCTAACTATCAGCAACCTAATATGCATAATGATATTTTTATATATATTTTCCGTATTTCTATTCTTTACTGAAATATAGGTGTGTGTGTGGTGTGTGTGTGTGTGTGTGTGTGTGTGTGTGTGTTCCTAATATTTTTCAAATTTTCTTCCACATGATACGAATGGTAAATGGTACTGGTTTTTTTATTTCCCCAATTTTCACGATATAACTTATGGCCGTGCAGGATAAGATTTGCATACGTTATCGCAATTAGTAGAGTGTTCGCTCTGTTTGTGTGTGTGTGTGGGGGGGGGGGGGGGGCGTGGTTTTGATCATGAATCCCATCAGGGTCTAACCAAGACAAATAGCTAGTTATTATTCTTTCGCCGAACATGTATTTGACAGCGAACAAGCCCGCTATCTCTCTATATTCAACAAAATAGTGGTACCTGTTGTGTTGGATAACCTTTAAATAAATTTCAAATGATTAAATAAAAAAACTTATAAAAATAAAATGAAATATTTAGGGTTATTGAACTGATATTGTAAAATATTGTCCCGAGTTGACTCGACATTTGCACGAGCTTGCGAGCTTAAACTAAAATACTTGTTCAATTGCTGGCCAGTTCCTGATAATTGCAGACAAAGAGCATAGACGTTAAGGACTTCCTCTTTCAACTTTTGGTATTAATCAAAAACAAAACAAAAAACAATATTTATCATCTTGTTAAATTAATTAAATTTATTTTCCTGTTATTATGTTTTTATTTATAATCTTCATTGAAATCTCTATAAATAATGATAACATCAATTCTATGTTTTAAATATTTACATCCTCTGTTTAATCAAAATATCTACAAATTCAACATGTATATAATTAATTTGTATATATTTGAATGAAAACACTCGCCACAGAACTTCCAAAAATCGTTTTGAAATGATGCCCCAGTCAAACATTCACGGATTACCTCGCCGGATTAGTTAGGATACGATCCAGCATCATTTGTGGTAATCTGTAGTGGTCCGTAGCTTTCCGTATAGTATCCGTAGTCATACGTAGTCATTCGTAGTAGTATTTCTATATCCGTGACAATTTTTGAACATGTTCAAAGTTTGACCACGGATCAAACAATCGTTGTATATCCTTACTAAACCGTACTGGAACGTACTGATCCGTTCTAGTCCCAATCAAAACCGTACATCTTATCAGTAAGCCCGAACTCGTCAATGATTTATACGGTTAGTTACGGTTAACTACGTACTAGTGCGGTTACACTACTCGTTGTGCGTCCGTATCGGATCCGTGCCGAACTACGTAAATTAGCTTTTCCGGTGTCATCCGTGAAATTTAATCCGTAGTGGTACCGGTGAGGTGATCCGTGAATGTGTGACTGGGGCATTAAACAAATTTTCATTCTAAGATTACTAAATACGTAAGACTCAGAGAACCTTCGTCCAAATCTTTCATATAAAATTTGAAAAACTAATAATTAATAAAACGATTGATGAAAAAATATACATAAAAACCTTGTTTAAATGCCATCTCATTTATCGCCAGAGAATGTTGAAGTCTGAAAATCAGTTCCTTCTATGTTCTTATTACATGTGTCATGTGCTGATTTTGAATTCTTAATAAAATAATGCATTCAAAATCAGCACATGGAAACTCTGCTGATTTTGAATTCATTATTTTAATAAAAAATCAAAATTAGCACATGACATATGTGTTCCTCATATCTTTTCCAAACCCCTTTATAATAATGCCAAAAAATTTGACTGAACAAATGGCGACAATGAATCGAGGTTTTACTATACACATGATAACCATTTTCAATCTTGCAAATGGCTATCCCTTTTTTCCGAAAATAAACTTTGATAAAAAAAAAGAAATACGTATTACTTCTGATTTTAATTCTCTACAAACTTCTAGAAAATATCAATCATTTTCTTCTCATAAAATATTAAAAACAGGTATTCTTGAGAAAACGTTTCTATCGTTTTCAGATGCACATGGAATCTTTAAAACTCGCTAGATACACATGTATATGTACGGACTGATGAGCGAAAAGTGTGTTGAGGTTAAACCTTGAAATTAATAAGTAAAAACAAAAGTTTTCAAGAATACCTAAAATATCGCTATGTGCCAATGATATTCAACTAACCAACCAACATACTAACTACAATAGATGATAGCCAATACAGTCCAACCTGCCTTAAAGGCCACCTCTATATAAGGGCCACCTGCTTGTAAAGGCCAGTAGAATTGTATCCCAATTGTTCTTTATTCTTATTATTTGAACCTGTATATAAAGGCCACTTTTACTGGTTCCCTAGGATTGCCTTTATAGACAGGTTTGACTGTATATATATATATATTCAGGTAATAAGGTGATCTGCAGAAAATGTTCTATATGAGTTCTGCGCAAAAAAATATGACGATTGCGTAAAGGTTTATATTACGATTGCGCAAAACGTTATTGCCATGTTAACTTAACACCATCAACAAAAAAATTCATTAATTTCTATGTTTTGGAGTTTTAATTTGTCCGAATTATTTTAGAGGACCTTGCAGACATATCGCCAGATCTGTTGCGTACACGGACTCTTACGTCATGTGGTGTTTATTTAACAGTTTAACATGGGCAGTTAAATTTTGCGCAATAGTAGTATACATCCTTTGCGCAAATGACATATAGGGGTTATGAAAATCTTGCGCAAATGTAATGCGCTCATATAAATATGATACAAAGTGGTTAAAACTTATGAATGTTAATGAAAACATGATTTACATGCCACTTAACTACTCAAATTACGTCATTGTGATGACGTGTGTCAAAAAATATATGTAAGCGAAAACAATGTTTTACATCACTTGAGCAAATTCGAAAAAGTAAGAGCAAATGTTGACAAAAATGATATCCTACAAAAACTATAAACTTTGTTACATATCGATGATGTATGTATATAGGTAAGTTTAAAGTTGTGATATCAAAAATTGACGGATCGCCGGCCACGCCCACTATGTTCTGACAAAGAGTCTACATGCTTGAATTACACACAAAAAGAATGTGCCTCGATTGTGCGGTTTAATGACGTCACTGACATTAGAACGCAATTAGTTGCCGTGGCGCTGCTTTGGTACCGTGATGGCGGTCAGTGTCGGAACATTGTGAGCGTGGCCGGCGATACGTCAATTGTATCGACATTACAGACCTGTCGAAAGTTTAACACTGAGGCAAATAAAAGGAGTCGAAGCTTGACAGCTGAATGGCGAGATATATGAACAGCTAATTGTCGAAAAAGCTGCCGAAACATAGATACCATGCATTTGTCGAGATATATTGGTTGGTTGAATGCTGCTTAACGCCGCATCAGCAATTTTTCAGCTTTTGGCGACGAGAACTAGTCAGTTACGACTAGGCACAAGTAAGTGAATAATATTAATTTTTATTTAGATTTGTTTGATCTTCAATGGAAAAAACGTAATTTCACTGTCACACACAGACCGGCTCCAGTAGTAGTGGATTTCGACAGGTTGTCGTCTGCTGTTATCTCTGTAGCTTTTCGGCCATTAGTCTCCTAATCTCGACTACGCAACAGCCGACCTTCGACTCATTTTCGTTCGCCCATTGTTAAACTTTCTTCGACGGGCCTGTACTACATATAAAGCATATTCCGATTTTGAATATTTTTTACAACAGCATTGAGCAAATTCATTATAAAACAGATCAGACCAAGCAGCCCACGAAAACGCGGGAATACACTAGCGCCATCACGGCCATTGCAAAGTCATCAGGATTTTTATATAACATAACTGCCTTGACGTTTCATGCTTCTCTTGCATTTGACTATTATAATACAAAATTGCTTGCAGTTATGAAAAGAAACTCGGATCATGTGATTGTGCTTGTAAAATATTTTATATATCTAGAAATTCAAACGTGTATTGTATATATTAAAATATTGTTTTACCTTCTCTTAACAACATAAACCAAATAAATTAAAAAAAAAATAAATAAATAAAAATAATTTAACTACATTTCTACGTGCTGTTGATCAATTAGTATATTATATATGAACAGTAAAATACTGATAGTTAAAACATGGAAACAGTCCAACCACCTCTATATAAGGGCCACCTGCTTATAAAGGTCATCAATGATGTATCCCAATTGTTCTTTATTCATATTATTTGAGCCTGTATATAAAGGCCACCTGTCCATAAAGGCCACTTTTATTGGTTCCCTTGGTTGACCTTTATAGACAGGTTTGACTGTAATATGCTAAAATTAATCTTGGTACAGGCCCATATATGTATCGGAAATAGATTTGATTTAATTAAATTACCTTTTAATATTACAATTTTGTGTATTAAGCTACGATTTAAAAAAATACACAGTTGTTTCAACATGTAAAGTTGTTTTATGACGTTCCAACAATACCTGTTTAAATTGAAGATACCTGCTGTAACTGAGAAAATGCTCTTTGCAATAGTCAGTTTAACCAAATATCGAAGTTTTGAGAATATGACTGCTAACATTTTTTGGAATCAATTTATGTGGTAGAAAAAAATGTAGTTATTAAGAATAAATAAAGATGTTCTAAAATTTAAAAAAAAGAGTAAAATTTCAAAGTTTGGCAATTTGACCTGTTAAACGTCCCAAATACAATGCAGGTCTGTCGTAAGTTTAACAGTTCTCCGTAACATTTAGTTTAGCATCTCCCTAGAGGAGCCATATATCTTTCGGCAGCCAGCTTTTTGCCGCTGATTATCCATATTTCAGCTATTCGACAGCCGAACAGACCTCTTTTCAATTTAGGTGCTAACATTTCAATAGGTCTACACCATATTTTAAATTCTTAACGGGTATTACATGGGCCTGTACTCAAAACAAAATGATTCCTGATTCTTTTAAAACAAATATGTACATATATGTAATGAAAATGAACAAAGATGAACGTCAATATCACTTGTCAATCGGTCAACGCGCGTCTCTTTCCGACGGGATCAAAATCGTCATGATCATGAGGATCAGGGGCACAGGAAGCACCCCCGATATCATCATGTAAATTATTCATTTGGTGTTTCAGATTTTTCAAATGTTCGTGAATATCTTGCATCTGTTTTCTTGCATTATCAAAATCAGAATCGTTAATATCCACATATGCATCACTTGTGAAAGGATCTTGTGAATAAGGTTCATCTCCAAGATATGGTTCATCGTCATCGTCAAGGTCAAAGTCATCGTCAAGGTCATCGTCATCCCAGAACTTATCATCATTTACACTTTGTACTCCACTATTAACAACAGTACAACTTATCAGAACTTCCGCACCAGAGGGTTCTGGGTACGTTCTACTGAATAGACATTCACCTTCGTCTTCGTCGTCTGCTAACATGCTGTCAGTACTAAGGTCGTCCCGTTGCTCCGAAACATCTAGATCAGATGATTCTGTGTAACCAATCGATCTACGTCGCGCTGATGCTTGTATCCCGACTACATCTTCCGGTATAATTTCGTCTTCAATAATGGCAGTTCTATCGGACGATGGAGTAATGTCAAAATCGAGATCAGGTATAATTTGAGCAGGTTCATTTTCAGGAAACTGTTCCAGTTTCGGAACTTTAAACAATGCTTTTATAGATTCATCTAAGCGGGATCGTTTTGGTGAGTTCGAAGAATCAAAGGAATCACCTTCCTTCAATTCACCATCATCGACAAAAACTGAATCACTATCATGTCTCCCCGAGTCCCAACCATACTGGTTTTCAATCCCCGATGTAGGTATAGCACGTGTGTTTTTATTAGTAATTGGAGCCATTGATGTTTTTGTTGTTTCAGATTTTTGTCGTTTTTCATTTCCACGTAGTTTACTATAACCAGTAGCTTCATCAAGACCCTGATAACCACATTCAGGAAGTTCGTCAGAAGTATCGGTTGAGTTATCTTTCTTGGAACGTCTATGTTTTCTACTTTGTTCTTTATGCGGGATTGATTCTGAAAGAGATTCGTGTTTCATCTCATGTATTTTAAAGTTGTTGTTCATCATATCTAATGGAGTGGCATCATTTTTGCCACCGGGAGTTCTCGCTATATCACGTTTGGATTCTGAAATATTTTTCGTTGTAGCGGGTATATCCATTCCAAAGTCACAAGAATCATCAACTTCCTCATCAGAATAATCAAAACTGTCGGACCCTTGTACATAATCATTTTCATCATATTCGTCATCGGATGAATCCAAATCAGAACTAGAACTCGCATTTCCTTTTACATCGAACAAAACATTGTCAACGTCGTCAATAGAATCTGCTGACTCATCAAATTTATCGTCGACACTAGTCTTTGCTTCAAATACACTTTCACTTTGTAATACATTTTCCAAATCCTCTGCAGATTCTGCTGAGTCATCAATTTTGTCTTCCATTAGTTCCTTTGTTTCCAGAAGTAATGAAAGTCTCTGACAAACATTGTCATTAAACATTTCCATTTCTCTACTTTTTCTATTATCACTTTCGTCAATTTCACAATCAGCCTCCTCGTCTTCTTCAAAAATAGCTATTGAGGAGGGACTTGGTGGGGGTACTTGAGATATCAAAGCTTTTTCGGGAGGAGGGATGCAAGCAAGCACTGCTACTCCCGGCCCAGGTGCTGCTTCAAATGTTTCTGTTGGCGCGCCTTCACGCAGTTCATTTGCACGGTTATCCTCCATTATTTCAATAGTACTAGCACGCATTTCTGTTTTAGAATTAGTGTTGGATGATGGTATTATAATTTGACCATTGATTGTTTCATCTTTTGCATTATTCGTTGTAACATTGCGTTTCTTTTCCAACTGGTTGCTTGTTTCTGATTGAATCCTTGGAGGTACTTTGGGTATATTATGCTGTGCAAGTTTCGGTGAGCGCTTAGATGTCACCTTTGAAGCGATTGTTACAGAGGGCGTTTCCCGTCTAATTTTACTATAAACAACAGGTGATTCTTCGATCGTCATCGTAGATGGCATTTCCTTTTCCGGCGGAAGTGGAATATATTTTGCCACCTCATTAGATAAAAGCAATGCGTGTCTTCTTTGGCTGCGAGGTGAGTTAGTCAACGAATCAAGCTGAGCTAAAGCTTCCGTTTTAGATATCGATTCTTTCGGCTCTTGGACCGGTTTTGTTCTGTCAGATTTTGGTATCGAAGCGTAATTCGGTGAACACTGACTTATAATTTTTTCTTGTGTATTTGTGACTTTAGGTGATTGAACTGTACCTTTTTCGCTTTTACTAACATTTAATTCCAATGTACTTAACTTGGGCAATTCTGGCTTTATCGCAACGGATTTAATTTCACTTTTTGTGCCATTTTTCACCTCTGGCTGCGAAATCTTTCTTTTTTGTTTTGGTGTTCTTGCTTCCGGTGTTTGATATCCAGTACTACTTGAAGAATATTCATCCGCCATTTTAACTTCCGCCCAACGATCTATCTCTTTAACTTCAACATTTCCGTGACCTTGAGACCCACAATGTTCTTGTCCATTTCCAGTGCCTTTTTGTTTTAGTTCTTCTTTCGTTGAACCAGGGCCATTATTTTGATTGAGGGTTTTGTCCTTGTATTTCTGTTTCTTTTTCTTTCGTTTATCATCACGTTTTCCAGCCGAAAGGTTACTATTTTTGTCGTCTCGTTTCACCCAAATATCTCCATCTTCTTCTTTATCTTCTGATCTAGAGCCTTGCTCTTTACTCGTACACTGTCGATTTCCCATATTATTTCTTTCGCTATCTGTATATTCTATGACAGTGTCTTCACTACTCTCTGAATAATCTTCGTTCTGTTCAAAAACAGTTTCGGAAAAATGGTGGACATTTTGAGGCAAAACGATTGGTTCATTTGTTTTGTTTGGATATTCGTATTGACTCTGATTGGTCGATAGATTAAGCTGCTGGGAAGCGGCAGAAGCTTGGGAAGCTGTTAAACCAATAAATTCAAAACTCATCCAACACAATCGAAAGTATGTTTACAAGCGGCGGACGATGCCATTCTTCCAATATCATTCATGTCAGGAGAATCTCATCTGAAAATAGACAATTAGTAAAAATTCAATTAAATACAGTTTACAAGAATCAGTTTATCTGTATGATCTGAAAAATAGACTGCATATGATTAATTGCACTATACATGTACATACATGCACTCATCGAGCACTGGAAATGAGATAATGTGTTCAGGAAAGCTTAGTATCTCGTGATTTTTACTTACACATTAAGTGGAAGAAGGTCTTGGGTTCGAACCTCGACCGAGTCTGACTCAAGACTTGAAAGTAGGTAGTGACTGTTCTTTCGCAAAGCTCTCAGAATTACGAAATGAAAATCGCGGTTCTGCCACATTGTCGCTGACGGACTATACACTATATTATTGTTGCACGTGATAAACAGCATAATTTTTCAATCATTGACCATTAAGTTCAAGATAACAGTCACGCCGGTTAACGGCTTAATATTGTCTAGTTTCCTTTGCCAGTTTGCATTTAAACTGAAAATTTGAAGACCTTAAGCTTTTCTGTAAAAAAAATCTTGCTTTCCTTGACAGTTTGCATTTAAACTAAAAATCGGGAGACTCTAAGCTTTCCTGTACAAAGCATCTTGTTTTTTTTTTTTTTTTTTGCCAGTTTGAATTTAAAATTATCATTCCTAATAAATATTCAAATTAAAGGTCAAGCGGCAGGGTCAAACTTAACGAGCTATACTAATGCATTGGTTCTTGATAAATATTGAAATAAAAGGTCAAACGGGCAGGCCAAATTTGCTTTTCTATACACGGATCATTGCAATAAAAGACCCATTGAAGATAAAACCCTAATATAACAGCTCAGTGATAGTTATTTATATGTTAAGCACGTGTTAATCCCGTTATCAACCTTACGTCAGTTAGGAGGGTAATAAGGAAACAACTGTTAAGAATTGTTGGCATCATTCATACACTTCAGATAAACACCTCTATTTATAAAAAGATGATTTACAGTACAGGCTGATTAACTTAGCTGAGTAAGTCTTAAAACCAAATCGACAGTTCTAGTCCGACTAATCAGCCCACTAAACCCCCATTTTAATTTTTTTGACTATTTGGAGGTTTGTGGTCTGACAGCTTCCATTATTGAATTCTTGAAATTTCTGGCGAAAACGGCAGAAACGAAAACACGCGTCGATAATTTCCATTATTTCCTTACCTCGCTCTTGTTGACAACATGGAACACTTCCTAAAACATTATTCTACCGATCCATGCTTAAGTTTTAATTAAAATCCATCGATATCGGTAGAAATACAAGGCTTTCTGATGTCTCTTCAGCTCTCTGTCACTTTCACATCGTGAAGACATTACTAATTTGCATTGACCAATCAGATCGCGCGTTGCATTTGGATGGTGAAACTCGCAGTTCTATCTTTAGAAAGCACATGGTGATGTTTATTTACATTGGTAATTCGCGTTATTAAGGATGTTTTACATGGTGTTTAATACATGTACTTACAAAAGGTAACATTGAAATGTATTAAACATATTTAGAATTTATATGTAGACTTTCAAATAGAGTAGTCGCGATCTTCTCTATATATTTTTATATTCTTGACCCCTCTCATTTTTCTGAACTAGTATCCTAGAAATATTATTCCAGTAATTTTGGAGAGAAGAAATTAAGCACCTCACTGTATATATGTATGTTCACGCAAAATACAGTTAAAATTGAACCCTATGACAAAATTTACAGTGTGGTCGGGATGAATATAAGAGAATTAATTTTAATGACCTTGCGGACAAGTATTCTTGTGTTGAACTTTATATATTACAATTGGTTTAAAACCTTATAATTCTACGATCTACAAAATATTGGACAAAACTTGACAGCATTTCAGGAGAACACGCAAGTCCCAGATATGATAGAATATTACCCAATTTGAAAGAAAAAATAATTTAGATCATATGCGTAGGAGGGTTTTTAATATTGGGGGGGGGGGAGTATGGGTGCTAAACCCCTCGCATAGGTGGGGGTCCAAGGGGCCTTCCCCGGAAAACTTTCAAAACTAACCCCTGTCTAGACGCATCTTCATTGTATTTTGCAGCGTTTTGATAGGTTAAAATACTGTGATATCAAGGCAAGATTAAAAACAATAACCGTATGACACAAGTTCCATAATCAACCCTCTCATTGGAGATGGATATGGGGCTACCCCAGAAAATTTTGCAGCGTTCTGAGTGAGAGACTGAAAAGCAGTGAAATATTAAGACAAAATTGTACAAATAACTGCATGACATAATTAAGTCCAATGATTAATTTTCAAACACACGGTACTCAACTCACGACTTCTGGCTACATGGAGATTAAGAAGGTTTGGTGCCATATAAATAAACTAATTAACCACACCAATCTACATTTACCTTTGATGTACATCATTAAGTTGGCCATGGGCCTAGCATTGATATAATTCTCACCCCTCCCCATTTCCTGGATCCGCCCCTGCCATTGGAGGTGCTGTGAGTCGTTTCTAAGGGTAAATTTCAAGACGCCCTTTTACAAGTATAATGATGAAATTGATAATTGATTGGTTACCAGATGAACATTTCCTGTTAAAGCTCTTGGTTTTTTTAGCACTTACACTATAAACATAAACTACGATACAAATTTTCACAAATATATTGCGGGGGCCTGACCCCCCCCCCCCCCCCTGCTACTACGCCTATGTAGATATAAACGAGAAAAAACATGAGAAATCTTCACTGCAATTAGTACACATGTCTTCACATGGTATTGATAAAAATAAAGTAACTAAAATAATATGTTATACGCGTGAAAACATCATTAATAATGCGAATCGTTAATGTAAATAAACATCACCATGTGCTTTCTAAAGATAGAACTGCGAGTTTCACCATCCAAATGCAACGCGCGATCTGATTGGTCAATGCAAATTAGTAATGTCTTCACGATGTGAAAGTGACAGAGAGCTGAAGAGACATCAGAAAGCCTTGTATTTCTACCGATATCGATGGATTTTAATTAAAAATTAAGCATGGATCGGTAGAATAATGTTTTAGGAAGTGTTCCATGTTGTCAACAAGAGCGAGGTAAGGAAATAATGGAAATTATCGACGCGTGTTTTCGTTTCTGCCGTTTTCGCCAGAAATTTCAAGAATTCAATAATGGAAGCTGTCAGACCACAAACCTCCAAAAAGTCAAAAAATCAAAATGGGGGTTTAGTGGGCTGATTAGTCGGACTACGACAGTTCATGATCATCACGGTCCTTTGATACATTGGCAGCATTTTGCGACAGCTGTTCTCTTAATTTTTGCAGCTTTTCGGTCATTAGCTATATCCATATTTCGGCAATTTGGTAGCTGAGCTTCAAATTCTTTTTCGTTAATTCGGTGTTAAACTTTCGACAGGCCTGTACTGTAAAATGTATCTGTTTATTTACGCTAGAACTTAAACATCAAGATTTTTCCAACTTAAGTGATTTCCATTTTTATCACAGGTATATTTTTATACATACAATATAATATTACGGAAGGTAGTACTTGTATATTACAGTGAGTTGAGTTGAGTAATGTGTATTACATCCCAGTCAAGAATATTTCACTTATATCGAGACGCCGCAAGCTATATGCAAAGGTGTAGAAATTTACCCGTGCGTTGCGTTGATGACATTATCGTGTCAAGCCTACCATGACACGGGACCTCATTTATTTTAAGCTCCCACCTTTTTATTTCGCAATGCCAAACAGTCACTATTCACTTTCAAGTCTTACATCAGACCCAGTCGGGGTTCAAACCCACTACCTCCAACTTACGGAGCGAACACTCTATCAACTAAGGTACCGCAGTGGCCACTTTACAGTACAGACCTGTCGAAAATTTAACAGTAAGGTAAAAAAGATGAGTTAAAAAAGCTCTGGTGCCAAGTGGTGTAAATATATTAACTTTGTTTTAGACCAGATGGCAGTATAGGAGTATAAATGCCATTGCTAATGTGACGTCACTCATCTCTTCCTTGCGGCGATAGGCGTGACTTCATTGATTGGCTGTTCCAGCGATTGGAAATACTTGTCGTACACGAGTGTTTTAAATTATTTTTAGGATAAAAATACCAAAATAAGATTTTCAAAAAATGGGAAATGTAAATATATAACTATTGAACTGTCTAGAAATGGCGTTTATAATGCTATAACTGCCATTGTCGTGCAAAGCAAACTGATCATAATGCGCTAACGCCATTTCTAGACAGTTCAATGAATAGCTAGCGACCAAAAAGCTATCGAGAGATAGATATTGTCTGCTAAACCGACTTCTACCTTTTTATTGAGTGGAACATCTAAATGAAAGGTCAAGCGGACAGTTCAGTGTTGTTTGCCTATATCATGGCCTAATGAAAGGTCAAGCGGACAGTTCAATGTTGTTTGCCTATATCATGGCCTAATGAAAGGTCAAGCGGACAGTTCAATGTTGTTTGCCTATATCATGGCCTAATGAAAGGTCAAGCGGACAGTTCAGTGTTATTTGCCTATATCATGGCCTAATGAAAGGTCAAGCGGACAGTTCAGTGTTGTTTGTCTATATCATGGGCTAATGAAAGGTCAACCGGATAGGTCTGTACGTGTTGATTGCCTATAATTAATTTTGTTATGGCCATCTCGTGTTAAATGGTAAACACAGACAAACACATGGCCAAACACTGATAGAAATGAAAATTGACCGCACGTGTAAGAATGCAAGATAACTAGATCTTCATTAACGCATGGCAAGGTACTTGAATACCAGACTGAACCAGCCATGAAATTTGTTTCTTTAGAGAACTTAAAAGAAACCATGTTACATCACGGAGTCTAGAACTACACGGGAATCTTTGGTTCATGTGCATATGTATCATAGATAATGCCATTAAAATTATATAATATGTAATAAAAGCCACAGTACACGTTACAGACCTGTCAAAAATTTAACACCGAGCCAAAGCCGTCATTAGCGCGGTGTAATATCAAACCTCCATTAGCTATATATATCGGAACAGCTTGTCCTCGGCAGTGTTTTTGGTCAATTACTATCCATATAGCCATAATAAATTATACATCAATTAATTTATTTAATTATTTAAGTAAAATCCAACCTGCCTTAGCTTAAAGGCCACCTCTATATAAGGGCAACCTGCTTATAAAGGTCGGTAAAACTGTGTCCCAATGTTCTTTATTATTATTATTCGAACCTGTATATAAAGGTCATCTGTCCGTAAGTGCCACTTTTACTGGTTCCCTTGGGTGGCCTTTATAGACGGGTTTGACTGTATACATGTTTCTCTCCATGACATGCAAAATATTGTAATATAATAATTCTTGAGAAAACCGATTTATATAAGAGTATACTCTTGTTCTGGGATTCTCTGTATACATGTTAATTATTTTTGTAAAATGTAGTTCATAAATAAATAATTATTGTTTAAATTACTATCCATATCTCCAGCATCGACTGAGGCCGTGGTGGCCTAATGGATAAGACGGCAGTCTACAAATCCAAGGTCTCTCACCGCTGTGAGTTCGAGTTCCGGTCGGACCACATGTGGAAAAGTTAATTTTCCTTGTCGTTGTCCTTTACTGGTGTACCAGGACTGGTGTCGCCCTAAGTGCGCGCTGGTACAAGGCAGACCATACAACACACTCGCACATTACATGCATACACAAAATTGTTCATAGATTAATCCATAGAGATTAATTAAATAGTTCTCGTTGCGAATAGCTGAAAAATTGCTGATGCGACGTTAAACAACATGCAACCAACCAATCCAGCATCAACTCCAACTTGTTCACTCAGTGTTCAACTTTCGACATGTCTGCCCAGTGCTAGTATGTTAAAATTCACAAAACTATTTTATGTTTTAGTATGCATTAACCGAAGATTAAAATGATATAACCAGCAGTTGGTTTCTAAAATTTGAAGAAAACTTGAAAATAAACATATGTTGGTGTTAGAGCGTTTGTCTCTGGTGTAATACTACTGTGCACTTGTATTGAAGAAAACTTTTACACTACTGATAAAGAATTATATTCCTAAACTTGGTAAAGTGGTTTTCTAATCAAAACAGCAAACGTATTTTCAGTGACATGCAATATGAACTTACGTCCGTCAGTGATATTGTGACAGAGTGTATTTAACGGGTGAATCTATTATACACGAGTAGGTATAGGAAAACAACATTGACCTGTCAGGTTGACCTGTCCGCTTGACCTTTTACTAGAAATATCCATATAGATATGTCCACCCAATACACAGGTAATGTTAGGATTCGCAATTTCTCATAATATATACTTACGGCACTTGATTAGTGTTCACATTAATACATGTGGCCCCTAAACATAAATGGACTCGTCCATCATAACTTTTTAAACCAATTTAAACAATATTTTATTCAAAGACTTTGAAAAGGATTGGACAGCAGGCATTGCCTTACATAAGTCCTCTCCATTTACATTTTGTAGACTCTTCCATGTTTATAAACACTCTGCCAATATATTGCCGACGGACTTCTTTCGTGTTTTCGTGATGTACCCATTTTCGTGATTTCGTGAATAACCTGGTTCGAGAATTAACATACACATGCAAACTTATCAAATGCTCAAATCAAGAGCTAACTATACCTCAAAATGGTATCTTTCTTATTAGAACCACGAAAACAGGTTACCACGACAAAGGAAATAGGTAACCGCGACCACGAAAATAGGTTACCGCGAAAATTAATATTCAGAGTGTTATATTTTTACAGTAATGCATTTTTATTGTGAATATGTTAATAAGTTGATTCTGGAAATACTTAACATTAAATACAAAAACAAATCATTTCTGAAAAATTGATGGAGTAGCAAAGGTTGATCCGGTCTAAAAGCTCCGTCTTGGGATCGAACATCACTCTTGACAGATCCGTGCATGAGAAAGTCAACTCGTCAATTCGTTCGCCGAAGTTAAGTGGTGTCATGTGCTGATTGTGCATTTTTATTAAAATAATGCATTCAAAATGTGCTGATTTTGAATGCATTATTGTAATAAAAATTCAAAATCTGCACATGACAGTGGTTGTATTCTAGGCACTCTGATCCGGTTTTCTTCGCCACCATATAAATAAAGAATCTTATTGAAACGACAAAACACAATTACCCCAACTCCGTTAACAACCGATAAGTATTTTAACATGCACTACTAATTAAAATGATAAATTCCTTATTACGTAATTAAGTTAAAAAGATGCACGAAGTAGCATTCCAATGACCTTACAACGTTTTGAACGTGATACAGGCCTTAGACTTAACCGAAGATATAAAAACCAAAGCCAAGACAATAATGCATTCTTTTTCAGAAAAGGTTCGTATGAAGATATCTGATCATTGGTGATTCATCCATGTTATGTAAACTTATTTTCGCATATATGATTCATCTCATTCGCTCTAAGACCACTGCGGTAGCTCAGTTAGTAGGGTGCTCGCTCCGTAAGTGGGAGGTCGTGGGTTCGAACCCCGACCGGGTCTGATCCAAGACTTGAAAGTGGGTAGTGACTGTTCTTTCGCCAAGCACTTGGCATTACGAAATGAAAGTTACGGTTCTTTCGGATGTGAACTTAAAATAAACGAGGTCCCGTGCCACGTCGGGCTTGGCACAATAAAGAATACTGCTGTATTATGCCATCAGCGCAACGCACAGGCAAAATTTCTGCACCTTCGCCTATAACTGGTGACGTCTCGATGTAAGTGAAATATTCTTGATTGGCACGTTAAACACCATTACTCACTCACTCATTCGCTCTAATCTGACCGAAGCAACAAAGAGTAGAGTGGATTATTATTGTTTTGCTCCCAATTCAAGATTGTTATTATTATATCGCGACGATCATTTCAGGAACGATGGAGGAAACCGAAATACCTCTGAGAGTAAACTATCGACCTACAACAAGAAAACTCGTAAACCAATTTAACCCTTGGTTTAGTGTTAGTAGGATCTTATGACTTAACCTAGGCGGTGAACGGCGCCGTTTCCATTCGTAATCTGAAGTTTATTGTATAAAAATAAGAAAATATTGCATACTTTTTTCTTTATTGGAAATGGTTCGTTCCTAATATCAAATCGAAACAAACATACTAATCCATGTCCAAACTAAAATCTGAAAGCAAAAAACCAATATAGCAATCCATGTCCAAACCGAAATCACAACGCAAAGTTAAAACAAATTAGGTTACATATGTGAACTCCCATGTGGAGGCGAGACCGGGTGTACCGGAAAGGGTAAGTACCTCCTGTTTGGCTAGCAATGCATTCAACGTGTGTAATCAAACATTGGATGATTCATACATTATCTTATTTTTATATTATTACAAACGAACATACCCGATCCATATGCATGCTCAAAGTCACAATCCCAAAAGCAAAATAAAAATGTTGAAAACTGGCAGAATAATTAATCTTTATCGTTCTTTTCATATTTGACCGTAGTAGCCTAGAACTTACGTTCCTATATATAATGATCCTCAAGCGACAGCATTTGTACTTAAAGCACCTAAGAAACATGAAAGTGCATATTTCAACTGGATCCGGTGCATTCAGTTACCGTTTTGTGTATTATGAAATGTCGAATATACAAGTTCAGACTGAAATAGCATTACCTTGTCGGAACTGTCATATACCATTTTTTGAATTTAATCATAAAATACATTCAAAAAATGGTATATTGTCATATACCATTTTTTGAATGTATTTTATGATTAAATTCAAAAATGGTATATGACAGAACTAATGTCAGACTTTGTAAATGTTTCAAATGCAACATATGCAACATGATATGTTTACTCTCTCTCTCTCTCTCTCAGTCAATTCATAGATTGCAAATACAATGAACAGTAATTTAAACATTTATCTCTCTCTCTCTCTCTCTCTCTCTCTCTCTCTCTCTCTCTGACTGTAGTTAACAGATTCATACCAAAGATAAATAAATTTCTTTTATAAATCTAACATAAATATTTACAAGGAGATTAAAATAAAAAATATATATAATATACTTTTGTTTTTGCATTTTTATAAAATAATGTATTCATAAGTAGCACATGTCAGAATCGAAAAAAAATTGACATTGTATCTATTTATTACCACTGACGATTTATAATGATGTATTAACATCAAATTGAAAGTCAAAATAATTTTTATTTTATAAATTTCTAATTATGGTGATTATTATTATTTCATTTTATCTTCTTTTATTTGAGAGAGAGAGAGAGAGAAGAGAAGAGAGAGAGGTTAAATTATTATTCATAGTATTTGTTATCTAATGTACTGTATTGACACTTGCTGAAATTTGTAAGAATAAAAACGTTATAATATGTTTTCGTAAACATGTAATGGATCGTATATACATTTAAATGTATTATTATTATATAAATATTAAGAAATAACATTCTTTTTGAGTGTATTCATTCGGTATTATGAATGAGAGTCAGGAATAGCATATTCAATGAAACAATACACCGTACAAACCTGTCGAAAGTTTAACACTTAACTTACGAATTACTACCGAATCTACCGACTTAGGACAAAAGGAGCGAGAAAAAAACGGACGTTTGAGGGACGAAGTAATGGACATTTGAGCGACAGAATTTTAACCCTTTTTTGCGAAATTCCAATTACATGATAGACATTTGATTGACATTTTTTCTTAACCTCTTCCAATTGCCAAACTGAAGTATGTTGCCCTCTGCTCACCACATGAGATAGAAGTAGGGTTTAGAGCAGAATAAAGTTTTAAAAAAACACCAAATTAAAATTTATAAAATCCATTAAAAGTCTATCACTTCATTTATAAAACTGTGTTAAAACATTGTATTTACAGGATAAAGCTTAAAGTAAAAAAATAGTATATTTTTGAAAAAACACCAAACATCAATGCGTGGATCACATAAAATACTCTTTCGACCTGCAAGTTTACAAGTGAGTAGATTAAAACTGTCTCTCAAATGCCCATCGTAAAAAAAAGTAATAGTTACAATCTGTCGCTCAAAGTGTCCACTAAAGTCGTTCCTCAATTGTCTACTAGATGTTTTTTCAATTTTCGCTCAAATGTACTGCTCCCGAATCGACAGCTTAACTCGATCCATCATCAGCTTTTTATCTCAACATTTACTATTAATACTCCGCTTTTGTTCTACTAGCTATCCGTGGTGTTTTCCCACTTAGCCAACATTTTAAAATTTTCTATTCCCACACAGCCAACATGCCATGGTTTAATAAACATTTAAGACGGTTTTTGCTATAGTCTTTTTTCAGCAAATTAGATTTATGGTGCAGGATATATTGTAATTAAGATCTATTGTTTTGGCAATCCAACACCTAACACCAATTCCCACTTAGCCAACATTTAAAATCTTACCTATAGGTACAATATTTCAAAATGTTTGCTAAGTGGGAATGAACCCTATCCGTATCTCGGCCAATCGACTGACGAGCTTTAGCTCATTTTTCGTTCGCTCAGTGTTAAACTTTCGACAGACCCGTTCTGTATATTTTATCCGTATCTCGGCCACTCGGCTGACGAGCTTTGGTTCATTTTTCGTTAACTCAGTATTAAACTTTCGACAGGCCTGTTCTGTATATGTTTTAACAATACTTTGTTACTGCGTCTTAGCAATAATGGTCTCCAGTTGGACGTAAAATACCGACACTGGTGTCTACCTTCACAATCCAACTGTAATACTACATTCCATAATAGATACAGGTCCATATAAAATGTGAATTAATAGTAGTGTACTGTCATTTTCCGACATTCTTAAGATGTTGCAGTCTCACACGAACACAAATCATCATAGCGATATAGGAATTAGTCCCATATTTCCAATTTTTGATCTCGGCATCAGTATATCGTCGACGTTAATCTTGAATTAAAATAAAGCGAGTAATTTGAGTACTATAATTGGTTAAATTTAACACAAGATTAGAATACTTACCGATGTTTATGGTGTCATTTCGTCCCTTTTTTCTCCTGACCAAGCTGCTCCTCGCACTGGTGAAATTCAATCATAGACTCTATGAGTCAAACCAACAAGATTTCGTTTATCGCTACTATTTTTAGTAACACTTCTTGGTTGCTTATCATACACATATATAAAAGATAGGAATCGTCGGAATAATGTAAACTAAACTGTTATTGGCACAAACTCTATTGCCAAGGTCGAATTTACACAAGGTATTCTTCAAAGTGCCGTAATATAGTGTTGTAATTCATAAAATTGGTTCAATGGTCGATGTGTTTGTAAACAAACATTGTCAATTTTGCACATGTTTCCCAAAACGCCTGTTTTTCCTAATATTCTTTTTTTATTTCGGTTTTGATTCTCGTCTGCATGGTTTACATAATGTTGATTATTGTGTTGTAAACGTCATATTTATTTTGGAAAAGAAGAGATAAATTCGCCAAATATTTTCAGCACGTTGGCGTGATATATCTACACAATATGCATTTATTAGATCACTGCTAAACATAAGTGCGTATCAGTTGTTGATTACGTAAAACAAAAAACAGCGCGTTTGCCAAAATTTCTACAAGTTCTGCATAAATACTGCTGTCCGAATCACTGTGTCTTTGACGGTGAATTTAAGGAAATACAATGAACTTAAAAGATTGATATATATTTAACCCGAGTCGTAACAGGAAATTGTCATGCGCACGTCTGCAATAAGTCTTCAATATTGAAGTGAAGAAGCAAAGTTGCGAAGGTGAAGGAGCTAGTACCTTCGCTACTTCGCCATTTTATCTTTGCAACGTTCGCAACTTCGCTCATTCGTTATCGTATCTTCGCAACTTTGCTTCTTCGCAACTTCGCTCATTCGCTATCGTATATCTGCAACTTCGCTCATTCGCCATCGTATCTTCGCAACTTCGCACGATCGCTTTTGGTTTGAAGAAGCGAAGGAGCAATAATGCTTACTTAAACATATCAGAACATCATAAATTTCAAAGTTTTGAGTTTGTTTTGGGATTCCGGTTTGGGAGATGTATTGGTTGATTTGTAACATTCGACTCTACATCTACATCTACATGTAGATCTACATTTGTTGTCATCTCTTGTTCAGTCAAATTACGTTATAAATTGGTACGGTTGTCATATGCTGATTTTGATTTTTATTAAAATAATACATTTAAAATCAGCACATGACACGGTAATACATGCAAATCACGGAATGATTCTGAAAAAAAAAATATTTAAAAAAACAGATATTGATGAGACTTGGAAATAGAATGGCGATAAGCGGGGAGGCAAAGTAGCATTGCAAAGTATCGAGAAATATTGCAAGAAGACTGCTATATTGCGTTTGGTTATTGTTGATAAAAGTAATATCAGCTTGGAATATGGACATTATTATCTTTATAATATACGTGTAATCCAGAACACGTGTATCAACGGCATGCACGCTTCTCTTTAACAATGCCTACAGGTCACTATTTCACAATCATTTGCCATAACTTGAAGATGAACCACTCGGTTGATAAGTTGGTAGAGTGCTCGTTTTGTAATTGGGAAATTGTGGGTACGAGCCCCGACCGGGTTTGACATAAGACTTGAAAGTGGGTAATGAACTGTTCTTTCGCCAAGTACATCAGCATTACGAAAATGAAAGTCACGGTTCTTTCGGATTGGACCTTCAAATAAACGAGGTATCCTGTCACGGTGGGCTTGGCACGCTAAAGAACACCTGCTGTATAATGTCATCAGCGCAACCCACAGTAAAAAAAAATTCTGCACCTTCTTCTAAAGCTGGCGATGTCTCGATATAAGTGAAATATTCTTGACTGGGACGTCAAACACCATGACTCATAACTTGAGTATGCAAATATGGTACCTTAATAATTTTGTTAATTTTTAATATATTAAGCAATTTAAGGTGTCATTTTGCAAATCACTTCAAGCTCTTGATATTCGCTATAGTTTTCAAAAATGCACAAATTGGTTGATTCATAAATTTACTAGTTAATGAAAATCATAGTTAAGACATATTAGTGTGAAACTTGGGCCAGTAAGATTATTTAACCTTTGATAAAAACAGCGATTTCGGTAGATTTATACAGTCAATTCTTGTCAAAACACCGAGAAAACGAAACGGAGTCGATGCTTGGCTGTCGAATGGTCGATTGTGGTCGAAAAGCTGTCGAGAGATAAAAATAGATGTCCAATTGTTCACAGCTTGATTAAATTAATCAATTGATTAGTTAAAATTAAATTTCGCATAATTTCAGATGTGTTGTTAAATTAATATTAGAAATATTAAAAATAAATAGAATTTCATCAAATAAATACACAAATAATTTCATTCCAACGAGATAAACATGCTAGCTAGTTTAACGATTCTAGCGGATTAATCGTGCTAGTTTAAACGATTAATCGTGCTAGCGTAAAGATTACACAGGATTAAACGCGCTAGCGTAAAGATTCCAACGGAATAAACATGTAAAATTCGAAAATTAACACGTGATTTTTTTAAAGAATAAACACGGAAGATTTTTACAGAATAAACACGTACGATTTTTACAGAATAAACACGTAAGATTCCAAAATAAACACGTAAGATTTTTACGGAATAAACACGTAAGATTTACGGAATAAACACCTAAGATTCATAGATAAACACGTAAGATTATAGCGGAATAAACACGTAAGATTCCTAAATTATATAAATACGTAAGATTCTAGCGGAATAAACACGTAAGATTAAAAAAAATAAACACGTAAAATTCTTACAGAATAGTTTTTCACAGAATGAACACGTAAGTTTTTTTTACAGAATAAACACGTAAGATTTTTTATAGAAATAAACACGTAAGATTTTTACGGAATAAACACGTAAGTTTTTTACAGAATGAACACGTAAGATATTTACAGAATGAAAACGTAAGATTTTTACGGAAGAAATACGTAAGATTTTTACGGAAAAAACACGTAAGTTTTTTACAGAATGAACACGTAAGATTTTTACAGATAAACACGTAAGATTTTTACGGAATAAACACGTAAGTTTTTTACAGAATGAACACGTAAGATATTTACAGAATGAACACGTAAGATTTTTACGGAATAAACACGTAAGATTATTACAGAATAAACACGTAAGATTTTTACGGAATAAACACGTAAGTTTATTACCGAATAAACACGTAAGATTTTTACAGAATAAACACGTAAGATTTTTACGGAATAAACACGTAAGTTTTTTACAGAATGAACACGTAAGATATTTACAGAATAAACACGTAAGATTTTTACGGAAGAAATACGTAAGATTTTTACTGAATAAACACGTAAGATATTTACAGAATGAACACGTAAGATTTTTACTGAATAAACACGTAAGTTTTTTACAGAATGAACACGTAAGATATTTACAGAATGAACACGTAAGATTTTAACGGATAAAGACGTAAGATTCCAACGAAAAAACACGTAAGATTCCAAAATAAACACGTAAAATTTTTACAGAATGAACACTTAAGATTTTTACGGAATAAACACGTAAAATTTTTACAGAATAAACACGTAACATTTTTACAGAATAAACACGTAAAATTTTTACAGAATGACACTTAAGATTCCAACGAAATAAACGCGTAAGGTTCCAAAATAAACACATAAGATTTTACAGAATAAACACGTAAGATTTCTACGGAGAGCTAGAAAGCTGAACTTGTGATTTTTCTTTATATTTTAGTTTGCCGGAAATTCCGTACCAGCAAAGAATTTACACTTATATAAAAAGATTACACTTATGTTATCTGTTTTTCCTATTTACATCAGAGTAGTGGTAATTACCAAATCATTACTACCTTTCTACTACTAGTACATACATGTACGTTTTTGAACTCTGAACTAGGGCATAATGTTCTCATTCCAAATATTACCAACAAGCTACAAAGTGTATTGGTTTTCCTTCTGGTTGACTTTACACCTAAAACACATCTCCGAATCTACTTCATCGAATGTAATACTGACTTTAATACGAATGATAAACAGTAACGAAACTTTAGGGACTCTATTTAAAACTTTTTTATAAAGCGACTTCGCTATATTGTTATAGAGGAGCGGTCGGGTCTAATATTTGACTTTGTTCTATCTATGTATTCGTTTTAAGCGTGTTCGTTATATTCGTGTTTTACTGTATTCAGTCGAACTTGTCTAAATTAGTATTATCTGCTTCTAAAGACCGATAAAAACTAAAACTGTCTGTCTTTTGGGAGCCAAATACCCCCGCCCTTAACATTTAATGTTTTCCCACGACCTTGACCTTCCTGATATGACGTTGGTTCAAGGTCATGACACACTTTGGGCCATGAAGAATATTCATTAGGAGTTTTATGACATTGATGAGATATGGCCCGGACACGATTTTACACGGACGGACGGATTGACAGACAGGCAAACATGGTTATTCCTATAAATCTCACTCAAACTAGTTTGTGGGGGGGGGAGGGTATAATTATCCTAATTGCTCAAAATCCATGCTATTTGAACTTGTATACATATATAAGGGCCACCTGCCCATAAAAGCCACTATTATTGGTTCCCTTTATGCACAATTTTGACAGTATTATGTTGCCATTATATATATATTATTTTTAAGCCGATTCACTTTTTCTGTTATATACTGAAAAATCACAAAAAATTTACCTGTTTTCGTTGGTTATTAAATACCACGAAATTGAATGTCAACAGAAAATTTATTGGATTTATTTCCAAAAAAAACACAGAATGTTGATTTCATATCGTATATGTAAAAGCATGAAAGCACTAGAGAAAATAACGAATTAAATTTCTCTCTCTCTATCCCTTTCTCTCTCTCTTGGTGTGTGTGTGTGTGTGTGTGTGTGTGTGTGTGTGTGTGTGTGTGTGTGTAAAATCAGCATTCTAACTATCCTTAACTACATTATGATTAATAATGTTTCTTCCAGAAAATATTGGAAAGGAAAACTCCTGTCTGAGTATATAGCGGTAATCTTGTTTATGTCTGCCACTATATATCATAAACTTTGGGGGAATATGGAATTTTGGTATCTATATGAGAGATAACAAGAAAAGATACCAGACCCATCCTGTGATGTTAGTCTTAGTAATGCATAACGTATATCGTGTTTCTGACATACACGAGAGTCTGAGTCAATTATCTAGTAGTGTTCGGGGGAGTTACTGCTACCGGAATATAAAAGTTGGATCCACAAGACTTGTGTTATACACAATATCAATATTCATATTTTGATTTTTAAGGTAAGAGTTTTTTTTTAAAAAAATCCAATTTGGGTTTTGGTTTTCCTATGTTATATATACAGCCATAACAACTAAATAGCTTTATAGTATGCACGTGTAATTGTTAAATATAAATGTTGACTGGAAGTCATGTTGTATTTTTTAGTGTAAATAAATCGAAAATACTTTTAACAGCGGCCCTCATTTACTTTATTCAGTGCAGTGGTAGTACATGTATATGGAATTGTGAACAACTGTCTCTTGGGTTCGCGTGACTCGATAACTTGTTACGGATTACGTTATGTTTAACAAATTATTATATTGCAATGTTCAGGAAAAAACACCCAAAAAACCGACAGCAGTGACGTCATAGCGCTGTTTGAAGAATGCACAAGGGCTGTCAGTGTACAAAATAAATAACTTGTTTGTTCAGATGATAAATTCGTGCAGTTTGATAAATATTTTGGCAACGTTTATTGGATATAATACAATTTAATTTATAGCAATTAAATTAATTTATTATATTGAAGTAATTTGGTCAACTTTTCGTCTGCTATTATTTTTGTCTTAATCATAAGGGGCTCGTCACGTATGATTTCATTCATTGTTAAGCGGCATTCACGCATATAAATCGTGCACGTTCCTCGTGGTCACCTCACTTTTGATTTTGACCAGAAGGCAAGCAGATCGAAAAATTCTGTCAGTGTACCATACAAGATAAGTATTATTATATATAATTTTGTTTTATTAATTCATTTCACTTTATTTTATTATCACTTATAAATTAAATTTAATCATTTCTCTCCTATTCACATTTACTTCATTAATGGTCACTCATGTACACGTGGTTTTAAAATCTACACGTGTTTCATATTATATCTATTCACTCCATCAATTATCATTAACAAACATTTTATTATATCATTTAATATACCAATATAATTATCAAACAAAATTATTTAAATTAATAATCATATCAAATAATTAAATATTATATATATAAAATAAATATTTCACTATTTACATCACAATTTTAATATACATTAATTTTTAAAATTTCATATTAATTGCCTACTATCAATTTGTATCTCCGAAAATAATAAATTATTTTATTACTTGCAATAGATAAATATGCCACGAAGGGTAGGCAGACGAGTAGTTCGGCAAGCGCCTCAACCAGCACTCCAACCGGCGCCTCAGGCAGTGCCTGTACAACCACGTAGGGGAAGACGGCGTGCAGCGATTGTCGAAGATGAGCTTCCTGCACAGAGACGTCGGATGGATCAAGAGCCGGAACGCCCGGCGATAAATGCTGACCACGTGGCACCTCGTTTAGGTGAGCTTGAACAAGTTTTTAATGAACCTCTTATGGTTCCTGGTTTTAATGATATTGATATATTTGTAAATCAAAAAGTCAAAGAAAAAATATGGAGTTTTGAATATGTTGATTTAGCACTTTTACATAAAAATAATTTGAGTAATCAGCATAATAATGAAGATACTATTGGCATAAATGAAGGTGTTCTAGTAATCCAAAAAAGAATTAAAAAACTGCATGCCATTAATTCTATTCAAGACTGGACTGACGCATTTATTTCTTATGCCCAGTTACTTATTCAGCGACATCCTGAAAAGGCTAGCGAGCTGTTTGCCTATATGTCAATAATAAGAGGCGTGGCTAAGGATAGTCCAATTGATAAGTGGTATTCTTATGACCAGCAATTTCGCCTCAGGGTTTCTAAAGACAATTCGAAAAGCTGGTCATCTATTGATGGTTTTCTATGGTTAAAAATTTTATCCGTTACTAATCCTACACGTATGTCTAATGTAGTTCATAAATGTTATGAATACAATTTTAAAGGTTATTGTAAGAGGTCAAATTGTTTTTATAAACATAGTTGCCTTAAGTGTGGTTATAACCATCCTGCCAATAAATGTAGAAAATACATTGAAAATGAGTCGGGCACTTCGCCTCCTTCTAGATATGTAAATAATTTACAAAATAAAAGGTCTGTAACTAGTACTTATGGGATTAATAAATCCAATCCGCATCAGAAGGTGTCAAAGGGACAAGTCTAAATATATATCAATAACCATCTCTTTCAGATTTACATCCAGATCAATTCAATATATGGGAACTTGGGAAATCTCCAATAAATATATCTGAATTGGCTAGACTTTTGAAAGACTATCCATTAAAAAATATTGCAGGTGAAATTTTAAATGGATTTAAATATGGTTTTAAAATTCACTATGAAGGCCCCAGGCAATCACGAGAATACCGCAATTTACTATCTGTCAATCAAAATCCAAATGAAGGTCAAAGAAAGTTAAACAGTGAAATTTCGCTTGGTCGAATGGCAGGTCCTTTTCGTTTTAAACCAATATCTAATTTGTGTTGTTCTCCAATAGGATTGGTCCCAAAGAAAACTGGTGGTTTGAGATTAATAACACATCTTTCTCATCCCCCTAATCACAGTATTAATGATTTTATTGATCCAATATATACTAAAGTATCATATTCATCATTTGATAATGCAGTTAAAATTGTTCAAAATATGGGAAAATCGGCTTTAATGGCAAAAATGGATATCAAGTCGGCATTTCGTTTGCTTAAATGTTATCCGGGTGACTTTTGTCTACTTGGTATTAAGCTTAATAATCATTATTATATTGACAAATGTATGCCAATGGGGTGTTCAATTTCATGCTCAACTTTTGAAAAGTTCTCGTCATTTTTAGATTGGGCTGTTAAGAACGAGTCCATGTCCAATAATCTAGAGCATTATTTGGATGATTTTTTCTTTGTTGGTAAATCTAACACAAGTGATTGTCAAGACCTCATGTGTTGTTTCACTCGTATATGCTCCCGTTTAGGGGTCCCTATTGCTAATGAAAAAACCGAAGGACCGTCCACTATAATTGAGTATTTAGGTTTAACTATAGATTCGGACCAAATGATAGTTAGGATTCCGATTGATAAAATTAAGAAACTTGACGCGCAAATAACAGAAGTGTTATCAAAAAATAAAGTTACACTTAAACAAATGCAATCGTTGACTGGGACATTGGCATTTTGTACACGCGCCCTACCCTCGGGTAGGACATTTTCAAGGCGGTTATATAGCTCTTTGAAAAATGCTAAAAAACCTCATCATTTTATCAGGTTGACTAGAGGTATACGTCAAGATTTAGAAATGTGGCAATTTTTCTTAAAACAATTTAATGGTGTTTCGTTTATGCAAGATATTAATTGGGTTACCAATTCAGATTTACAGTTATTTACTGATAGCGCTGGAGGTCAATCATTAGGTTGCGGGGTTTATCTAAATGGTTCATGGGCAAGCTTTACATGGCCCAAGAGATGGGATAAATCCATTTTATCTGATATGTCATATTTAGAGATTGTTCCTATTGGACTAGCAATTTGTTTATGGAAAACAGAATTTAAAAATAAAAAAATAGTTTTTAATTGTGACAATCAAGCAGTTGTTGCTATCATAAATTCTAAAACATCTAAAAATGAGAGAGTTTTAACTATTTTGAGAATGATAGTTTATTGGTCATTAGTATATAACTTCCAGTTTAAGGCATTATATATTAGTTCAAAAGAAAATCTTATTGCTGACTCTTTATCTCGTGGACAGATGCGGAAATTTCGAGAAGTTGCGAAAGGGGCAGAAGAAAATCCATGTCAGATACCACAAGAGTTCTTGAATCTTTTGATATAGAATCATCTCGTTTACTCAATGGTTCCAATGCAGATAATACCAATATTGCTTATAAACAAGCATTACAGTGTTTTGACACATTTAGAACTAGATACAATATTCCTCTTTGTTGGCCACCACCGTTGTTGCAAATAACACGGTTTGTTGGTTTTTTATCCTTGAATGGATATTCTCCATCAACTATAAGGTTATATATTTCAGGTTTAAGTTTTAAACTGAAAGTTGAAGCGAATTATGATATTACCAAATCTTTTGTTGTACAAAAAATGATCAGTGGCAGTCATAGACTTTACAAAGTTAAAGATGTTAGACAACCAATTACATTTGATATTTTACAGAAATTGAATTCTAGTTTAAAATACATCTGTAGCTCACGATATGAAACTATAATGTTTCAGTGTGCATTTAGCCTTGCTTATGCCGCATTTTTACGAGTAAGTGAAATAACCATTACAAATAACGTTTCAATTGACCATGTCATTAGTATTAATGACGTTTTTATTGATTCGGTAAATAACCAGTTGTTTGTGTATATAAAATTTTCAAAAACAGATCAAACTGGAAAGTCTACCACTTTAGTCATTCAAACAAATTCTGTTAATGATGTGTGTCCAATACACACCTTGAGGGCATTTTTGTGCATTAGACCACAAATTTCAGGACCACTGTTTTGTCATCTAAATGGAAATGCGTTGACTAGATTCCAGTTTCACAGTGTTCTAAAAAGACTTTACAATTTTCAGATTTAGATGTTAAAGCATATAATACACATTCATTTAGAATTGGTGCAGCAACATCTGCCTATATGGCAGGAAAGTCTGACGATGAAATAAAATGTATGGGTCGTTGGTCGTCAACGTCATTCCAACGTTACGTCAGAATTTCTTTCAATTAATTTTTCAGACTTAAAAGATATTTGGATCATTGGTTCATCACTTATCAAAAGGGCCTCCACGCACACGAAAACTCGATCAACCGGAGTAAATCTTGGCCTAGACACTTAACTATCGTATCTTATGGGTTGGACACCCTGGTATGATTTGGTCTATGGTCGATGGCACTATAAATAGCATGCTGCGATGGAGAGGACCCCCAGCTGTTATTCTTATACATTGTGGGGGTAATGATATTTGTTCTATAAAAAATGGACAATTATTATATGATATTAAAACTACATTTTATAATTTAAATAAGTTTTTGCCCAATACACTTTTAATATGGTCATATATTTTGCCTCGCCGAAGTTGGTACGGTGCTAGGAATACCATATCTGTTAATAAATCTCGCATTCGCATTAACCGTGGGGTTAGATCTTACTTGCATCATTTAGGTGGTAAAGCTATTCAGCATTTAGATTTTGAAGACTTGCATTCGGCATTGTTTCATGATGACGGTGTACATTTATCGTACATAGGTAATGATATTTTTATCAATGATTTACAGTCGGGATTAGAATTATTCATTAAGTCCCCTGTACGACGTTTGTATCCAGATGAAATTATTTGAAAGTTTAGCTGTAATCAAAGTTATTGCTAATAACATGCAGTTAGATAATCATGCGTTTATCAGTTATTATCAATATTTGGTTGTTGTTTGGTTTTTATTACTTGTTTAAACTTATAACATGTATACCGTTATGTTATTTAGTTAGTTGATGTGTTGGTTGATAACACATATTTAGTTGATGTGTTGGTTGATAACACATATTACATTTATAAGTTGATGTGTTGGTTGATAACACATAAGTTAGTTGATGTTTGGTTGATAACACATAAGTTAGTTGATGTGTTGGTTGATAACACATAAGTTAGTTGATGTGTTGGTTGATAACACATAAGTTAGTTGATGTGTTGGTTGATAACACATAAGTTAGTTGATGTGTTGGTTGATAACACATATTTTAGTTGATGTGTTGGTTGATAACACATATTACATTTATAAAGTTAGTTGATGTGTTGGTTGATAACACATTTATAAAGTTGATGTGTTGGTTGATAACACATTTATAAAGTTAGTTGATGTGTTGGTTATAACACATATACCGTCATCGGTAATTATCAACAGTTAGTTGATGTGTTTAATTTGTTGTTGATAACTATTATAAAGTTGTTGGTGGTGGTTACTTACGTTGTTGATACTTCCGTTATTTGGATAATTGCTATTTTATTTACCTCATGCAATATAAATTATCTACCTTTTTTGTCATCAATTGCCAATATTAATTAAATTTATTGTTTTTTGCACTTTTTGTCATGGTTCGATAAATTTGTTGGCGATGCTATTGGTGATAGCATTTGGCGGAATTTATCAATTATGTGTTGTGTTCACTGGTTGCCCAGTTGATATATCCGGAAGATGCATATGTTGGTGGCCCTCCATATCTCTTCTTAGTGACAATTCTTATATGTCGACGATTTTAATTATCGTTGATCAGTTGTATAATATTACTTTAATTGTCATTATCTGTTGTTTAATCCTATTATATTTAATAAATCCATGACAAAAAAGTGCCAAATAAAAATACTATAGTGTTGTTTTTATTTGCTTTCAAGACTGAATATATAATAATACAATTTAATTTATAGCAATTAAATTAATTTATTATATTGAAGTAATTTGGTCAACTTTTCGTCTGCTATTATTTTTGTCTTAATCATAAGGGGCTCGTCACGTATGATTTCATTCATTGTTAAGCGGCATTCACGCATATAAATCGTGCACGTTCCTCGTGGTCACCTCACTTTTGATTTTGACCAGAAGGCAAGCAGATCGAAAAATCCCTCCCATAATCCCACCCATTATAGATCAAATTTCTGCTGTTTCTTATTGTATATTTTCAGCTTTATTCACGTGACGTCATGGATTTGGAATGGATAGAGTTTAAACCGTTCATGGTATATTTTGTGGATGGAAAGATTTTAGGACATAATAGCATCAGCGGAATTTATCAATTATGTGTTGTGTTCACTGGTTGCCCAGTTGATATATCCGGAAGATGCATATGTTGGTGGCCCTCCATATCTCTTCTTAGTGACAATTCTTATATGTCGACGATTTTAATTATCGTTGATCAGTTGTATAATATTACTTTAATTGTCATTATCTGTTGTTTAATCCTATTATATTTAATAAATCCATGACAAAAAAGTGCCAAATAAAAAATACTATAGTGTTGTTTTTATTTGCTTTCAAGACTGAATATATAATAATTTTAATGAAATACTGATTTGTTACAGTTGGTGCTATACTGGTGGGTTTAGAGATTATTGTAATACAACTGCGTTATTATTTGCGTTATTATTATTATTATTTTTAATTACTACATGTAAAGAAATGTTATTTTGTATTAATAGTATGTAATCACTCATATTGGAGGGCCTTATGTAAGATTGGCTCAGTCCAAATAAGCAACCCTTGAAAAATAAAGTCATTATTATTATTATTAACTAAAAATGGATTCAAAATGCATTGATTATTCAGCTTTTTATCACACACACACACACACACACACACACACACACACACACGCTATCTCTCTCTCTCACACACACGAGCGCGCGCGCTCATACACACATGCAGAGAGAGAGAGGGGGGGCATATTGTAATCTCATACTTAACTCCCGTAGGTATTTTTTATTTCTCTTCCCGAGAGGGAGAGAGAGAGAGAGAGAGAGAGATTCCTTATCTAATTAATGCAGACAGACAAACTCAGATGAACCTATCTCACATATGACCCGAGTAACACTCCTTTATCTACATCTTATCTCGCCCCATGCAGATGCACTAAGTATTAAGCTTAATTAATATAGCATTCTGGATATAACTTTCAGTTTTCGCCATCATAAATTTATATGAAATGATGATATCTTAATTTGTACAACTTGAGATAACATATTTCTTTCATAAATACAACTCCATGTGGAGAGATAGACATTTTTGGTAATTGGCAATCAGACAGTATAAATTTTAAGCAAAACGAAACCACAATGAGACACTTTACGCTCAGTTTTTCACTTCAATAACGTTTTCAAATAAATCATAATTAGAAAAATTTACACTCAGTTTTACTTTCATAACTTTTCAACCAAACCAAAACCAGGAACACTTTACACTCAGTTTAATACTTATAACTTTTAGTTTAAACAATATTTTTTATTCAATGAATAACATTTCACAATAAGTTGGGATTCTGAAACAAGAATTAGATTCTTATATTAATCAGTCTTCTATAACTGCATATACAATTAATAACATGTGGAACAAAAGTAATACTATTTAACAGAAATCATGAAAAAAGAAGAGAACATATATAATATAGAAACAAGAAGGAAAAAGCAACATAAGTAAAGGATGGCATAATGTTTAGGTCAAATATGTTATATGACATGTACAATTGGAAAAAGCATTACAAATTCAACAGCAATGTTAGGTAAATCGTTTAGAACGTATAATGTAAGATTGTACTCTCTTAAACAATTCAATATTTTGTTGTAAGGTGAAGTCTTGTAACTTTTAAACTAACATTTTACACTCAGTTTTACACATAATTTTTCAACTAAATCATAATCAGGGACACTTTACACTCAGTTTTACACCTATAAAATTTAAACTTCGACATAATCAAAAAGACTTTACACTCAGTTTTACAGTTAAATAACTTTTCAACTAAGCCAAAATCAGGAACACTTTACATTCAGTTTTAGACTTAAATAACTTTTCAACTAGGCACAACACTTTACACTCAGTTTTAATCTTATACCTTTTTAACTAAACTACGATCAAGAATGCTTTTACTCAGTTTTACTCATATAACTTTTTAACTTAACTATAATCAAGAATTTCTAACACTCAATTTTACACTTTTAACTTATAACTAAACCATAATCAGGAACACATCACACTCAGTTTTAAATCAGTGGCATGAATTACTATATTGTTACTATGTCCTAAATTGTTACATGCATAACTTGGATTTATCATAAAAATGAATAAGGATTTTAGCTATTTATTTGCATTCATTTACCCCAATTGAATATTGCTAAATGCATCAGGTGTCAACAACCATTTTGAGGTATAACATTATAAATTCGACAGTTTTCATGTGAAGCCGATCACATTGATAAAAACATAACCAACAGCCTAATGAAGCTGAATATATATCTGAGGTGGAAAAATATCACCAAGCATCGGCGGTAGAGATACAACTCTGGTTCTATGCATCAGGTGTCAACAACCATATTGAGGTATAGAAAAAAAATAAAGTTGACAGTTTTGGTGTGAAGCTGATCACATTGATAAAAAGAAACATTACCTACAGCCTAATGAAGCTGAATATATCTAAGGCGGAAAAATATCACCATATCAGCAGTAGAAATAAATCACTAACGGAGATATACAGTAATAATTATGTACAGATATATAGCAGGTGGAAATATTCCTACAATATAGACCTGTCGAAAGGTTAACATTTTGCTAGTCAAAAGGAGTCAAAACTCGGATATCGCCGGAGTGGCGAATATATGGATAGCTACTAGCTAAAAGCTTAAAAGCCTAAAGCTGGCGAGAGACAGATTGCAGCTGCCAAAGGGCTGTCAAGATAGAGCTAACAATGAACTACCTATTCGGCACTAATTCAATATCCTAGTGTTGTATTTTGACAGGCCTGTACTGTGTGTATACTCCTGGAATTTGCGCCTTGTAAACTGGCAACCACAGAACTAATAAATGTCTTTGCCAAAAACTTGATATGAAAATAATTGTTACATAATGTGGACAAGTTACAGTTATACCATACTGTCTCTGTGCAGTGTATTGATATTGTTTGAACCCATGTAGAGATTGTTTCGCTGACAACACCGAGGCGGTAAGTTGTACGGAAAGGCGGGAGAAACTGGAGTTTCCAGAGGCAAGCGAACTGACAAACTTCCTTACAAAAGAATATGTTTGAGATTCGAGTCTAAGTGGTAATTGACAGATCGCCTGCCACGCCCATAATTTCGACAAAGGCCCAGCATGCTTAATCAAAAACAAACATACTAATCCATGTACACGCAAAAAGAATGAAAACTCGGTCTGAATTTTTAATTATATTATGATATTTGCCGTGACGCTGCTTTAGTACCGTGATGACCACCAGTGTCGGAACATAACAGGCGTGGCCGGCGAAACGTCAATTGGCGTTAACGTTGTAATCATGGTAAGGGGGGCTTTGCTGAATATTCAACACGATTTTTATATAAAAAAAAACTATTATTTTTCGCACAATAGTAAGTGGTCATTCTTGATGTAAAATATTTTGCTTTTGGTCCTTTGGAACAAATCTGGTAACAAATCTAGGAGTGACATTCAAGTTCTCCATCTGACCACACCTCCAGCTACTAAATGTATGACATTGTGTTGAAGCTGCTTGTTTTAGCATCATGTATTATACAAACCTTTTGAAAGTTTAACACTAAGCTACAGTGTAAGGAATAAATGCCGAATCAGCAGCTCATCCCTTTACTACGAAAGCTTGTTCGTGCCACTTTGAAATTTTTTTTCTCTCAAATCGTAGGCACGATTTTTAAATTCGTAGGTACGACTTTTTTTTTAATTCATTGGTAAGATTTTTAATTTTTTTATTCTACGTACGATTTTGCAATTCTAATTTTTTTTTAAAAATTGTACCTACGATCTGAGAAAAAAAAACAGATTACAAAGTGGCACGAACAAGCTTTCGTACTTTACGGCCACATGTTAGCCATGTTTCGGTCAATCACTAGGCAGTTGATTGTCAATTTCTTTTCGTTAGCTCAGTGTTAAAATGTCGACAGGTCTGCACTGTGTATTAAACGAATTGTTGCATTAATTATTTATTTAATTGCTGGATCTTTAAAGAATTGTAGGATCGATTCGTTTATTTAATTAAAAATTAATTAGATCTGTTAATTTTTATATTTGTAGATAGAATAGCATCATAATTAGTAAATATGAATAGAGGAAAAATACCGTAAGTATATATATATATATACCGGGCAAACAACTTTGACCTGTCCGATTGACCTTTCATTTAAATATTTATCTCTATGTATAGGGAGCACAGCCGTTTATTTTGTATACATCATGAGATATATATATACTCACCTCATAGAGTACATCTTTAATTTTGCACTGTATATTTCTTAACTTGGATCTTAACACTACCCATTTATTGAGTGGATCATACCATATGAATATTTCTAACAAAGGTCGAACGGGCAGGTTATTGTTGTTTACCTATACACATGTAAAGTACATACCGGTCAAAGTTCAAATCACAATCTCAGAGAGCAGCAAAGTGGAAACTTTGCAAAAGTTAAGCATGTGAAGTTCAGTTTATACTAGCGTGCATTCAGGGGGACAGCACGCCGCAGACAAGTGTACCTCTCCCCCAGACCATTATACTGATACTAGGTGAACCAGTTAAAGCCAACGGCAAGGAAAATTCACTTTCCCACATGTGGTCTCGAACTCACAGCGGCGAGAGAACCTGGATTTGTAGACTGGCGTCTTATCTATCAGGCCACCACAACCTCTTATAAGTGTACAGGTAGCACAGATATGTCGAAAATATAACACTGAGCTATTACAAAAAAGAGATTGAAAACTCCACTGCCTAGAGATCGAGATATTATGGATAGATAGACTAGTCGAGACATATTGCAGAAAAGCTGCATAGATACCGAAGAGTCGAGACGAACTGTCGATTTGGCAATAATTCGTTAGGTTATTGTTATACTTTCGACAGTCATGTACTGGATAATATCCATGGTGAGATGTGTAACGTAAATGCTAGTTACAATGAAATTGGTTATAAAATTCCCTTCCCCCGACGTCTGGAATCGAACCCGGATCGCCCTTTTGTAAAGCGAGCGCTCTGCCTAAAAGGTGCCCCATAGGTGTGACAATAATAACGTCTCTTAACCTGTACATAGTGCATACTATGCCATGTAGCTATATCGCTGCATACATGTATGCATGTTTTAGACAACATGTACAAAGCACTTTTACTGCTTTTTACATTAACAGGTTCTAATTTTTCGAACATGATGTAATCCAAAAATACCTACACGTACAGCCTTGTCAAAAATTTAACATTGTGTTAACGAACAGGAGTCGGAACCCAGTAGCCGAAATATTGATAACTAATGACCCGAACATCTTTCGAGAAATAGATAGCAGCTGCAAAAAAGAAAAAAAAAAGAAAAAAAAAAAAAAAAAAAAAAAAAAAAAAGATAAAGCTAACCAGGTCTGAGATGAACTGTAGATTGGTTAGCTTAGTGCTAAACTTTCGACTTTCGACAGGTCTGTACTGTGTACTAGGGCCTTAGTAATTTGACAAAGTACATGTAGTTTTTGCATACAGAACGAGACTGTCTTGCAATCCTCATTTAAGATAAACTATCAATGTTAATTGTATGACCTGTTAAAAGTATTACATCAAGCTAACGAATTATTGCCAAATCGGCAATTCATTTAGGATCCTCGTGATCTAGGAAGACAAACAGACGGACAGACAGACAGGTGATTACTATTTACCCCCCCCCCCCCAAAAAAAAAAAAACTTTTTTGCTGAACCTGTCTATAAAGGCCACCCAAGGGAATCAGTATAAGTGGCCTTTATGGGCAGGTGACCTTTATATACAGGTTCAAATAATATGAATAAAGAACGATTGGGTCACAGTTCTACTGGTCTTTATAAACAGATGTACCTTATATACAGGTGGTCTTTTAGGCAGGTTGGGCTATTTAGTCATCGGCAATCTTGAATTGTTTTAATTCAAGGTCACGACTCTATAGTGTGTCATCCGCCTTCGAAAGTGATCCGTAAAATAATATATTCAAATAATAATAATATATTGTTAAAGATATAAATAAATACCTTATTTCTTTTTTTTTCAGAAAAGAGGTCATAGCCATTTTTGAAAAATACCAAGAAAGCAATGTAAGAAGTCTGAAGAAAAAAGATGCTGTTAACATGTTTAAATCTGAGTTTGGTTTGAACGATGTAGAAGCAGAAATTATGTTTGATACTTTTGATAAGGACAAGAACGGCATCATGAGTATATGGGAGTTTCAACAATTTTACCAAACAGCGGGATCAAAGTATGTTTAATACTAGTTCGCTTTCTTACAGCACAGCACTATGCTACTGTGCTAGTTCAGTTGGTAGAGTGTTTGATTCATAAATGGGAGATCGTGGGTTTGAACCCCGACCGGATCTGAGTCAAGACTTGAAAGTGGGTAGTGACTGATCTTTCGGCAAAAACTCGGCATTATGAAATGAAAGTCATGGTTCTTTCGGACGAGAACTAAAAATAAACTAGGTCCCTGGTCTCGGTATGAGTTGCACGATAAAGAATTCTGCTTTATTATGGCATCAGCGCAACGCACACGCGTTTAATTTTTTCTGAATTTTCGCCTACAGCTGACGACGTCTCATTATAAGTGAAATAGTCTTGACAGGGGCGTAAAACCTTATTACTTAACTCTTACAGTACAGACTTGTCTGAAGTTTAACACTGAGTTAACGAAAAGGAGTCGAAGCTTGGCTGTCGTATAGATTGACAGCTCAGCTGCAGGTAGATAGCAGCTGCCGAAAAACTACCAAAATTAAGATTACGAGGAGCCGAGATGAAATGTCGATGGTTTGGCATCGATTCGGTAACTCAAGCTAAATTTTTTGAAAGGCCTGTACTGTTATTCTAAATGATAGTATATTGGTTTGTTTCATTTCAATATCAGTTATCAAATATTGGTTTTACGAAAACCTATTGGCGAATACAACTTTATACAGTACAGGCTGTCGAAAGTTTAACAATGAGTTAACGAAATGGAGTTAAAATTCGCCTGTCGAGTGGCCGAGATATAGATAGGTAGTTGCCGAAAAAGTCGCTGAGAGATAAATGGCAGCTGTCAGAGTATGGCTACCATGGGGCCGAAATGAGCTGTCGATTTGGCACTTATTAATTAGGTTGATGGTAAATTTCGACAGAACTGTACACTTGTTACATGTATGTTAAACATCTAAAAGTACAGACAGAAGCCAAAAAAGGTAGTTTTCACCAGGCGCGGATCCAGACGGGGGCATACCCGGCCTGTGCCCCCTCCCCCCCCCTAAAATTTTCGGGTATTCATAATAAGAAATATTCTTTAACCAGTCCATAAATGCTTTTTTGTTTCTAAATAAAAATAAACCAGCACCGATTTACTTTCCACAAATTTGTTTTGACTGTCGATTTGTAAAATAGACATAGTGAGCAACATTTATACAGCAATATTAAAACCGAAATATATCGGACCAGGCCGAATTATCTGCCTTAACGATGGTATGTTATTTTTGAGTAATATAAAAAAATTCTAGATCTATAAATTCTATATTCCGCCTTTTCTATAAAGGCCACCCAAGGGAACCAATAAAAGTGGCCTTTATGGACAGGTGGCCTTTATATACAGGTTCAAAAATAAGAATAAAGAATAATTGGGATATAATTTTACTGGCCTTTATGAGCAAGTGACCCTTATATAGTGGTGGGGTTTAAGGCAGGTTGGACTGTATACACATATGGTGTCCGGTGTTTAAATGTTTTTGTCCTTTTTATCGGAAAACTTGGTATCTGTGCTTCAGCTACTGTAAACGTATTTAATTTCGCGTGTATATATATTTGCGGTGTAGGAAATTTGGACATATCCGCGTAATTTAATTTTTGCGTTTTTTAAATATGCACCATACCACAATAAGCATAATATGAATTTCGCTTGGTATTAAATTTTGCGCAGAACAAACGACCGCAAAATAAGCGAAAATTAGTACCCCGCGAAAATAAATACGTTTACAATATTTTCAACTTTTTATTGGTTATTTTTCTTAATATTTTTAGTATGCAAGAAGTTGTTAAAAAGTTCCATGAATTAGATACCGACCACAGTGGTAAGCTAGACAGTGATGAAGCAAAAAAGGGATTAGAAGCAATGAAAACAGGAACGGGAAGGAACTTGGAAGAAAGAGAAGTTGAATTCTTTATGAAAACCGCGACAGATGAAAATGGAATGTTGGATCTTGGAACCTTCACAAACTTATTATTTAGACTTAAATTATATAAAAGTCCTCCACCACCGAAAAATGTTAAAACGCATGTACTTGGTTCAGAAGTTGATAACCCAGATGTGAAATAAACAATCCAAGTATTAAAATGAACAAATGTCTCGTATGGAGTGACAATAAAATCATCATGTATTCATATCAGAAAAGTTGAGAATTTGTGTACATTTAGATTTAGATTTACTAACAATTTCCAGTTTAGTCTTAAATATTCTTTACCATGTTAACACGCACAAATGCTATTCCTCTCCGGTTTAATCCAGCCCCAGATTGATCATGTCTCAATTCATTTTTTTTTTTTGGTGGAGGGGGGGAGGGGGAGTGTAGCGTGTAAATATATTGCTGAAGTAGCATCTTTAATGCATATTCAGCATCATTTCCAATGTCCCATTCTCTGTTGTTTTCTTTGTTTGAAATGTACCATGCTGAATGCCAAGCTCGAAACAGCGTCTATCTCCCAGCTCTGAGGGTAGGGAGTAAAGTAAGAGAGATTCGAATGTCGATGGCTGTTCGGAACTTGCTTGAATGCATCATTCTTTAGAGAAGGGTAGCAAAACTACAACATTCCATCTTGGAATAATGTCAATGTTGCTTCTTTGTCAAATATAATGGTAATAGCCCGTAAATAGTCAGAAATCTAAAAAATGGCTTGAAGTATACAATCGTTAAAATTAGAAATATTTGTGGGATCAAAGAATCTTGGTCTAAACTAGAGATTCTTTTTGAGAGAGAAATATCCCTGGTCTCCAATATCACCGAGTTATTAAGATATGACCTTGTGACCTTGACCTATGCACCTAATTTCGATTATTTCAAGAAAAACATAAATTTGGTATCAAAAAGATCACAATTCAGTAAAATAGCATCTCGGTTCTTCGCAAATGTTCTCGTTTGTCATCAAAGTAATTAGATGTACTAAAAACTGCTTTTATATTTGTATTTCTTACATTATAACTCTTTATAATCAATATTGCCAAGTCGCTTCAAAACCCAAATATGACCTCGTTTCAATGTTTCTTGCAAGCGTTGTCACTTCCTTCTATCATCACAATATTTTGAAGTGCTAAAAAGTATTTTGTTTTAAATACAAGTTTCTCTTAACATTGCCAAGTCCCTTTCAAAACTCAAATATGACCTCGTTTTAATGTTCCTTTTAATTTTGTCACGTCACTCTATAATCACAATATTTTGCTAAAAAGTATTTTTTTAATACAAGTCTTTCTTAACATTGCAAAGTCCAACCAAATCCTAAATTTGACCAAAGTAAGAGTGCCAATGAATCTGTATTTGTTGTTTATGAGTTAAATACTGAACACTCGGTAACCCTAATCTATTGCGTTTTTCCTGCTGTGGGACCTAAGTTCGCTTTGCACTAACATGTTTGTATATAATTTGCTAGTATGTTTCTGCTGTATTTTGCTAGTACGTGTTTCTTTGCTGCTTTTGCTCAAATTTGTTTTTGTTGTTTTTTCTTTATACTCTGTTTACAATATTTTACATTTTTTTTCAAAATAAAATTTTATATCACGTTATTTTTGTTATCATTTGTAGATAAGCACTATCTTTACTAGCTTATACCTATGTGTTTCACAATTAATACACTATAGTAGAGCTTGTTGCCACTATTGGAATATAGAAAAGAAGGCTGCTTACAAGTTTGATCAAACTGTTGACGCAGGGATATTGCAAGCCTAACTCACCAAGGCCCTCAAAAAGTTTTATGGCCGTCATCGCAATACTTTTGATAATTATAACGCATATTGTTTATAAGTATGATGTCTCTGTATCCAATATTACCCTGAATATATTTTAAATTCCAGAGTTAAGTACCATGCTTTTTTCTCACTTTTGATTAAACGCTTGTCGAGTGTAGCTAGATACAGAGGAAGATCTTACCCTTCCGGAGCACACGGTCTCGCTTCCCTACAGGAAGTTCACGTGTTTAACTTAATTTGTCATGAGTTTTAAAGTTTTACTTTGCTTTGGGATTGTGATTTAGACATGGATCAATATGTTTACTTTTTATTAAATAAAAGTAAAGTAATGATAGAGTCTTCAGTTCTACTCAACCCTACTGACAAACAATCAAAAATCTAACACCAAACGTCAGGGCCCGGTTATTCAAAGCTCCGACAGTTTAACTAAATGACTAGTGGGAAATTAATTGGTATTCAAATTAAAAATATAGAAATATATATAGAAATACATTTGACTTTAACTGATTCAAAATGATATGAACAATTGTATGTGCATTAATTTTTTGAACAGAAATTTGAGAAACATTACCTACACCACACCAACAGTTACTAGTTGGGTTAAAGGCGATTTAAACAGCCGAACCAGGAGTTATTTTAGTAAAATGTGCTTAACAATATACTCGTACTAAACCGAGTACGAATTTCTAACAGAAATGGCATGCATGCCGTTTTTAAAGTGTCGCCCTGGAAAATTGATGTTTTCCTAACCATGTAAATAATACATCGACTTTGTACAACGAAGTAGGCTGCTTGCAAATAAATTGTTGATTTAGGGATAAAGCATGCCTAGGCTTATCAAGGCCCTCAAAAAGTTTTATGGCCTTCATCACAGTATTGTTGATAAGTTTGATGTCTCTGTGTCCAGGATTGCCCTGGATATATTTGACGTCCCATAGTTCCATGTTCCTTCCAAACAATTTTGAATACACACGTGACGACGGGTGTAGCTGGCTAAACAGGAGGTGCTTACCTTTTGGGAGCACATGGCCTCTTACCTGGTTGAAGTTCACGTGTGTAACCTAACTTGTCAGTTCCAAAATTTTTACTTTGCTTCTGGATTGTGATTCGGACATGGATTAGTATGTTTGTTTTTGATATACCAACTGGCAAAATCAAATCTACTCTACGCAGAGATTGTTCCTGTGAAGTTTCTTAAGATCTGTAAAATGATTGTCGAAAGAAATGGTGGTCGAAATGGAAAAGACATTAACATCCCCCGACATATTCGTTTGGGAGACATAATTATAGCAAGAATGATACTAAAAAGGTTTACTTCGCCACTTGTAATTGGACTAGTCAGGAAAAAAAATATTCCACTTATAGATATGGATTAATTGGCAAAAACGTGTTCTTTATAATGCGCTTAAGGTAATGTACATCGACACCAGGCCCATAGTAGCTAGTTAAAGGGGAGGAGATTAAAATAAAAAAAAACCCACAAAAAAAAAAAAAAAAAAAAAAAAAAAAAAAAAACCAAGCAAATTCAGTAAATTAGAATCCCCACAAGCAGGTCCATTTTATGATTTGTACTTATGTCCAAAGGGCCATAACTCCCAGAAAATTAGGAAACCAACCCAGGTTTATGATATGCACATCTCCTGTCAATTTTGAAGCTTAACATTAAGTTTTATCAAATAGTGCTACATAGATTTGGGGAATTACTCCAAACAATAATGTCTAGACATGACAATTTTAAGGCAATTTTCAATTCTTTTCAAAATGCAACACAAAAATCATGAACCCATTTTTCAACTAAATTTCATGAAATAAATGAATAAGTTTTAGACTATAGTAAAGCCAAATACCACATCAGATCGCATCAGATTTTTACTCCAGTACTGTGTTTTAGAAAATTTAACTATTTTCGATTTTTCAAAGAACCACAACTCCAAGGAAAATAAGCAAACTAACTCTGGTTAATAATTGCATATCTCAAATCAATCACGGTTGATGCTTTACACCAAGTTTCGTAAAAAAGTGCTTCGCTTCCATAGTTTTTGTGAATTACGTTTTTCGAGCAAACTTCACGAGAGAGACGCCAAATATCATATAAGATTTTGGCTCCATTCATGCATTTGGGAGCCAGGAAAATGAGAAACCAACTCGAGTTAATGATAAGCACATCTATTAATGTGGATGCTTTGCCCACAGTTTCGTGAAAAAGTGCTCGTAGTTTTGTAGAATTGCTTCGAACAATATTTTGTTTGGACATCATTAAATAATGAAGATATTTTTCAAAATATAACACAAAACAACGTTACCTAATTTTCGAGCAAATTTTTACAAAATGAATAAATTATTAGTTTAAGACTATGGATAAGCTTAATATCAAATCAGATTTTGGCTCCAGTTGTGCGTTTTAGAAAATATAATATTTTAAGTTTTTCCGTCAAAGGGCTATAACTTCAAGAGAAATAGCAAATTAACTCCGGTATATGATATGTGCATATTCTATCAATGTTGATCCTTTTCGCCAATTTTCGTGAAATGGTTGCTCATGGTTTTGGAGAATTTGTGCAGACAAGAATTTCAGATAGGCAGAAGGAAGGACGGACAGAAGGACTGAAACACAAATTTAATATCTCCCGTCTTTCGAAAGTATGAAACAAAAGAAAGTAGAGAACACATAAACAGTTTTAGATAATACAAGGCATGTAGCGATTTATAAAATAGGACTCTAAACAACTCTGCCACTTTAAGCAAATTGAATAAAATGGTTATCCTCCGAGATTTGACAGATGTTCATCTAGACAGTCACTTTCAGTTTGGTTCAGTGCAATTTTTATCACATATTTTACATTAAGTTCGTGTACTGATGTGTTGTTATATCTTCCCTTTTCTAATCTAAATTTTGTTCAGGCATCTCTATGGGAGATAATTTTTTCCGTTAAACAGTTTAAAGCTTTATATTGAATGTATGTCAAATGAACACCAGAGTTGTCATTTGTTACTTCATTATATACTACTATACCGTTATTACATTTAAGCCTAATTGCTGTAATAATGCTGATGGATTCATCCCAGTCAGGAATGTTTTACTTATATCGAGATACAGGTGAGATGGCAAAAATGTTGACCTTTGCAATGCACTCGGGGCAATGAGCAGAGGGTTCTTTGACGTGCCACACCTGCCATGACATAGAACTTGGTGTTAATGGTCTCTTCTGAAAAGACCCCGTGACTTTCAGCTTGGCTAACGAACAGTCAACGCCTAATTTCAAGATTTCGTCAAACCAATCGAGGTTCAAACCCACAACTTCCAACATACGAAGCGAGCGCTGTACCAATTGAGCTACCATGCATATTGTTATATTTACAATGTGACTGTATCTCTCTTCCATAAAACATACAGAAAGAATTATAGTAATTTGTTCAATTCCGGTCGAAAGACAATTGGGTCATGACCTTTGATGTGTATGAATAAAATGTTTATCATTGCTTGTAAAATAGTCCCTCAAAATAAAACTTTTAATATGAAAATAATTTATTCTTAACTTTATTGCTGAAGTTAAACTAATAAGTTCAATATGTCAGATTATATTTTACCCGGACAAATTTCGTAAATCAGAGGCCGAGTCAAATTGTCAATCAACTTTAGATACTTGTGCCGTCATGGAAGAGAGTTTTCGAGAGTTGAAGTTAAATATAGTTCAAAATATGATTTATATTAATAAAAAATGTAAATTCAAGAAATGATCGAAAGCAAACATACTAATCCATGTCCGAATCACAATCCAGAAGCAAAGTTAATACTTTGGAACTGACAAGTTAGGTTAGACACATTAACTTCCACCAGGGAAGTGAGGCCGAGTGCTCCGGAAGGGTAAGCACCTCCTGTTTAGCTAGCTACACCCGCCACGTGTGTAATCAAAATTGTGTAAAAGGAACATGGAACTATGAGACGTCATATATATCCAGGGCAATCCTGGACACAGAGACATCAAACTTATCAACAATACTGTGATGACGGCCATAAAACTTTTTGAGGGCAAATGTAAGAAATGACATTTCTGCCCGTGGTATTTCCTGAGCTAATGCAAGATAGTGTGACGTGTGTAAAATTCAAGCCTTTCAACAAATTTGCAAACCTCGCATCACCTCTGGACATACCATGATCAAAATGTCATTTCTTTAATAATGCTGATGCAGCTTTAAACAAAATTCATATCTACTCACTCTGATTTCAATTCGCATTTGTTATCATTGATAAAAACAAACAATATTAGTATGATATTTATTTATGTAAACAAAACACAGAAAAAAATAATATCCCACAAAATAACGCAAATAAATAAAACTCTGAATGGTTGTTTGATTGGGTGTTATTTCTATGGAATGTTAAAAATTCATAATCTTGAAAATCAAATCTTTCAAACATAAGTTTAATTTCCATAGCAAATGGCTGAAATTTCTAAATGTAAATGGTTTGAGACATTTAAGTTTGTAAGACCAAGGTGGGTGGGGGGGAGGGATTATATTATTTTATATTTATTAAATTATAATTTATATACTGTATAAGAAGAAATATTAGGGGTAGGAAACTTTCGCGGTTTGACCAGATAAACTATTTCACGGTAAGAATTTTTCGGGGTTTCGAGTGTAGGAAAAAAGAACCAAGGAAATAAATAATTTTCGCTGAGAAGATATATTCGCCGTACAAGTTTCAAGGTGAAAATTGCGAATATTTCTTCCTTGCGAAGGTTTCTTTTTATACAGTATACCTGGTTCCGAGTGTAGGAAAAGGGAACCAAGGGAATAAATATTTTCACTGAGAAGATATATTCTTGGTACCAGTGTCACCATGAAAATCGTGAATATTTCTTCCTCGCGAAAGTTCCTTTTTTTACAGTATACATTGTATATATACTGTTATATAAATAATGGTAAATTCAGGAATTGTGAACATGTCAAAGAAAAACTGCAAATATGTGTAATTGTTACTGCATAATTATATCTTTCTATATAAATAAAGATATCTCAATAAAACTATAATTGAATAGTAGGATAATTCTGCTTAAAACATCAAAAAAAAAATTATGATTACATTATTTAAATTTGTCTAAAATATATATTCTATGTTTATTTTTGACATTTATTAATGACCAGCATTTAAAAAAAGTTATAATACTATAAATCCAGATTTTTTTCACATAAAGTAATGATAGTAGCAAGACAACAAGTAAATTCAGTGAATTAGGATCTTCCGCCAGCAGGCTCTTTTTTCTGTCATTTGAAAATATGTTCAAAGGGCAATAACTCCAAGAAAATTGAGCAAATCGTTATGCGCAACCTCTATCAATGTTGATGCGTTGCCTCAAGTTTAATGAAATAGTGCTTCAACGTTTTGGAGAATTTGAACAGAAAAGAATTTTAGACGGATGGACTGTAGGAAGGACAGACAGAAAATTGAATATAAAATAAGTTTTTTTTTATAATTAAGAACAACTAAACAGCAGATTGGTACTAAATTTCAGACATTTTTGTCAATTTTCTTTCTTATACTGGATCCTTTACATACAAACTCGGTCTTAAATTTTAAAACTGGCTAATGTTTTAGCTCAATCTTTTTGTCAGCTTTTTGCTTACCCCTGTGCAGTAAATGTTAGTACCAAAAACACTGATATTAGTATTTTTTTTTACATATGGTTTATTTTTTGTGACGTGATTATCAAATCCAATCAAAACATTTGGTGGTAATAAAAAATAGAAGAAAAAACATCTTGCATCAAAAATATTCCGAAATACACTGTCATCAATAAATTATTATCAGTATACATGATTTGAAGTGGTTATATCAAAGCAATAGAAGAAAAAAATATCTTCCATCAAAAATATGCCAAAATATACTGTCATACATAAATTATTATCAGTATACATGATTTAAAGTGGTCATATCAAAGCAAACTGAAAATCATCACATAAAAAAATTGTTGAAAACATCTTTCTGCTAAAGCCAATTGTTTCCAGCTAAAAAACTGTAGCGTTTTATCTTGGGGAAAAAAAAACTTCCCCACATTCAGGTGATTGAAATCCTTCCAAGTCCTAGGTCCTGGACCTCCTGGTTTTAAACCGGGACCCTTGATATTTAAACTGTAAAAGTCAGATGGACCAAGGTAATCTTACTTTTCTAAAGGATATGCATGTAATCTTATTTCAATGTTGATATTGGACTTCCTAAACTCTATATGAGACCTACCATAAATAAAGGAAAAAGGTCCTAGACTTTCCATCACAAATCGTAATTTTGAATCCTTGCATATTTTTTATATTTTTCCTTATAATTTGAATAATTTGAGAATTGTTTTTATTTTTAAGAAAAAGAACATTATTACATGCATTTACATCATTAAGTTAACAGTTTTTTTCAATTCTATGAATGAACTTTGACATGATGATAATAATATAAACCAATATGGCAAATTAAAATTTGTATAGTTATTTATGGATGACACTGTAAAAACTCAACCACATCCTGGTAACCTGCCCTTTGTGTACATACAAGTTTATCAATTGCTTAAGCAAGTGATGTAAAAATGTATAAAAGCTGTATTCATACATAATTCAATATTTCATTGATATGTAAAACCATATACTGTAAATGTATTTATTTTCGAGGTACATGAAATTTAGCCATATTCCCATTGTTGAATTTAGGCGTTTTTTAAATATGCTTTATAACACTACAAGCATAATATAATTTTTGCGTGGTATTAATATTCGCACAAAACAAATGACCTTGAAATAAACGAAAATTAGTACAATGAAAAAATAAATACATTTACAGTATCAAAAATTGTAAAAATAAACATACACATGTAATTTCAAAAAAAAAAAAAAATTCATGTAACCATTGGTATTTAATATTGAAAGGAACAAAACTCCTACAAAAAAAATCAGTATTATGCATTCATTATCATTCAGACAAAATGTGCTTCAGCTAATCCTCCTAGAAAAAGTAAGGTTGGTATAGGCACTTTTTTATTTATTATTTTTATTTTCACCATATAAAGCAAGGATGCCAACAGTGCTTGTCAAAATAATATCATAAAAACTTAAGGATAGGCATAAAAATTTTGTTTTGGTCAGGTTATCGGAAACACAAATATATTGTTTTAAGTCTAAACATAAAGTTGCTAAAGTAACAGAATTTCATTTGTTCATTTATATATTGGACCAATGTATAATAAAATTCTTTTACATGTGGGAGCATGAAATTATAAGGGGCGAGTTACTCTTTATATTTTTTAAAAAATGACCTTTTTATTGCGACAACAATATGACCCTGTACCAAGACATGTTAACCTTTGTACAAAGAATATGTAAATATCACTCATTATAAAGTGGAAAATGGAAAACAAAAGAATCTCATGATAGTTATTACTTTGCATAGACATTTTCCAACACACATACACACATATATTATGGTACTTTCAAGTTTAAAATTTACAACCACACAACTTCTAAATGAGTGAATTTTGTTGAATAATAATTCAAATTAAATCCTAGCCAGGATTTTCATAATTCAGGAATCTTAGTGCTTCAGTGCACCTAGTAAAATTGGGGGAACAAAATTCCCAGGGTCCACGGTCTGGGACCGATTTAAACTGTAAAAGTTCAATGAACCTGCCATATTTATAAAGATAATACTATTTTCCATTTGATAACATTATAGTATATTGGACCTGTTAATGATGATACTGGACTTTCAAAACGTTATGTAGGACCTGTCAAAAATTTTAGGCAAAAGGTTTATATGATTTTATATGATAGGGGTGTTAAATGTCCCCCAAAATACAACAATAATTGACTGTTTGGATAATGTATCAATATAAGGTTTACATTTGAGTCAAGACCAGTTCTGTTAAAATGACATGTATGATTTTAATTTTAATGACTGATAATTTGAGATATTACTTGGAAAGATAAGGCAGAATGTTTGGGAAGGTAGTGCTTCATGTACAACAAATTAACTCATTTAGAAGTCATGAATGATATAGCACTTGTTTTTGATAATTAAATCTCTATTTAAAACTGTCAATCATTTCTTCTGTTGCTCCTGTAAGAACAAAAATGCAGAGGAGAAATCTTTTTTATCAAAGCCGCTATTTGTCATCATTCTGTATATCTGATGTGCGAGGCTACCCATTGGTGTTGGGGACTTTGTTGCTGTCGCAGCATTTTGAGCCAATCCAAGATCCTAAAAAATCAAAATAATTTCAGTCAAATTTTGTTTCAATACTTGCCACCATTTAAGTTGTTTATTGGTGTGATAAAAAGTTTGGTGATAAATTGAACTTGAGAAAAAAACATAGAAAAATGAATTTTTAAAACAGTGTGGTGTAAAGCGAGGTGGTATATCTATTTAGGGGCAATATAACAATGTTTTATTGTCTTTTACATTTCATTGAAATTTCAAACTATAAACTTGTACAATTCTAGAAGGTAAACACAATAATAAACATTAGAAGTTATAGAGCTCACTGGACCACCCAGTGACTGTACCACTATAAGTAATACCTTTGTCATTAGTGCGATGCCAAATCCACCCTGATAATTATTACTGGAAGGTACACCCTCTAATACACCTGGATAAGGGTTATACAGCACACTGGTCCAGCCAGTGACTGTTACACTAGACCTATACATGAATAAGTAATACCTTTGTCATGAGTGCAGTGCCAAATCCACCCTGATAATTATTACTGGAAGGTACACCCTCTAATACACCTGGATAAGGGTTATACAGCACACTGGTCCAGCCAGTGACTGTTACACTAGACCTATACATGAATAAGTAATACCTTTGTCATGAGTGCAGTGCCAAATCCACCCTGATAATTATTACTGGAAGGTACACCCTCTAATACACCTGGATAAGGGTTATACAGCACACTGGTCCAGCCAGTGACTGTTACACTAGACCTATACATGAATAAGTAATACCTTTGTCATGAGTGCAGTGCCAAATCCACCCTGATAATTATTACTGGAAGGTACACCCTCTAATACACCTGGATAAGGGTTATACAGCACACTGGTCCAGCCAGTGACTGTTACACTAGACCTATACATGAATAAGTAATACCTTTGTCATGAGTGCAGTGCCAAATCCACCCTGATAATTATTACTGGAAGGTACACCCTCTAATACACCTGGATAAGGGTTATACAGCACACTGGTCCAGCCAGTGACTGTTACACTAGACCTATACATGAATAAGTAATACCTTTGTCATGAGTGCAGTGCCAAATCCACCCTGATAATTATTACTGGAAGGTACACCCTCTAATACACCTGGATAAGGGTTATACAGCACACTGGTCCAGCCAGTGACTGTTACACTAGACCTATACATGAATAAGTAATACCTTTGTCATGAGTGCAGTGCCAAATCCACCCTGATAGTTATTACTAGAAGGTACACCCTCTAATACACCTGGATAAGGGTTATACAACTCACTGGACCAACATCTTCCTGTACTCATATTCAATATCTTAGCTAATAACTTTGGATCAAGTCCCAGCCTGGAGTAAAAAAAAAATAATGATAAATCAAAGAATTCAAATTATCTTTTTTTGAGAGAGAAAGATCTTTCAATGAATTTTAAAATCAACATCCCTGGTAGATTGTTATTTATAAATTTATTATTTATTATTATAATTTTTGTTTAGTTACAACAATATATGATGGATAATACTGGAGAACTGGTCCAGACAAAAAATGTGACCTACAGACATACAGAATGCATTACATTTTCTCACATATGAGACATGGAAATTCCACGATTTGACCCATGTGAGATTTTTCTGTCTCACCCTAGGGATGAGATCATTGTCTCAACCAACAATTTCTCAACATCACAATTTTTACATACGCGTAATTGATGACGTCATAATCATTTTATATGAGGATGTCAACAAATTGATTACATCATTCTCAGAAGGCACCGATGATGGCCTGAAAACAACGTTTGATGCAATGTTTTGTTTATAAATCATGTTTTCATGCTGCAAACTCGGATGAATATTTTCAATGTCCAGAACTCTCTAAAGCTCGTTCTGAACAGAAAAATACTCATCCTCGTTTGAGATATCTCTGTCTTACACTGTTACTGATGTAAGATTCTATTAATCTCTAGGGCAGGGATAATTAAAATTAAAATAATGTTTAGAAAGATTGCTTTAAAGTGGTGAATGAATGGACAGACAAGCTAATTTTCTTACATCACTTCATTAGTTATTCTCCCATATCGGACTAATAGAATCTTACACCGATAACAGGGTAATAGATATCTCAAACGAGGATTAATATTTTTCTGTTCAGAACGAGCTTTAGCGAGTTCTGGACATTTAAAATATTCAATCAAGTTTGAGATATCTCTGTCTTATACTATAATTTGTGTAAGATTCTTTTTCTCGCACATTTCCAGCATACAAACATGGATTTGTAAACAAAAAATTGCATCAAACATTCAGTTTTCAGACCATCATCGGTGCCTTCTAAAATGACGTAATCAATTTTGTTGACATCCTCACTTAAAATGATTGACATCATCAATTAAGGGTGTGTAAGTGATTGTGACATTGAGAAATTGTTGGTTGAGAAAAGTGATCTCATCCCTAGGGTGAGACAGAAAAATCTCACATGGGTAAAAAAGCGGTATTTCCTTGTCTCGTATATGCGAGAAAAGACAATCCCATGTTTCAACAGGGTAAGACAAGCACAAGTTAGTGCAGCAATATTGAGATCCAATATAATGTCATATATTAATATTGAAACAGGCGTTTTCATCAATGGAGAAAAATGTTCTTAGTTTTCTGACATTGTCTTTAAAGAGAATCATAAACACCAAATACATATTATGGTTTTCACTTGACAAGTCACATATGCTCATTTCATTCTAAAATAAGCATATAAAAGAATGGAAAAATTGTTGAAAACAGATCAGAAAAAAGCAGAAAAAAAATTTACACAGCTGAAAAACAGATCAGAGAAAAAAAAATTATACCTTGTTCCAAGATTCATAGCTTCTGAAGTACCAATCATGGATATAGCAAGTAACATGTTGTTGCATATCTTCACAGCCTACATTATATATATATAAAGATTTGTATATGTCACATGTGTCAGAAAAAACTGGAAACAAGACATAAAAAACAGTAAGATCCAGGATTTTCCTAGTAAAATTCTAGATATCCAGCTTTTTCCTAGTTTGTGAAGCCCTGCAAAAGGCCCTGGACCTTCCATATTACACATGTATAATTTTGAAACCTTGAAGTGTTGCCAACAATATGTTTGCTGCATGTAATGAAATATTTGAATTATTTCCATGTAAAATCATTATTTTTTGCTGATTGAAAAAAGGAGTACTACTTTTTTGTATTGAGGTCATGGTGGCCAAGTGGTGGGTCATGGTGGCCAAGTGGTGGGTCATGGTGGCCAAGTGGTAGGTCATGGTGGCCAAGTGGTAGGTCATGGTGACCAAGTGGTCTAAGCACTTGCTTAGTGTGATGTTACTTGGGTAAGTCCCAAAAAACTAGCTGCTCCAGGTTCTTTTTTGTATGTTTCACACTAATGTTCAAAGGGCATTTACTCCTAGGAAAATTAACAAACCAACTTGATTTAACAACATACACATCTCGTATCAATTTTAGTTCCATGAAATAGTGCTTCATAGTTTTGGAAAATTTGTGCAGACAAGAATTTCAGACAGATGGATGTAAAGACAGAAACTTGAATTTTATATCCATCTTTCTTTCAAAAGGCAGGGGATAAGTATTCTGGAAAAGATAAAACACTGATAACAGACCTGTCCCATGCCTACAGCGCCACAGTGTACAACATTCTTCCCCATATTATCTAGTAGTCCTTTGGCAATAGTAAAGTGGTCTTCTGGTCCTCCAACCATAAAAGTTAAAATACCATCTCTAGCTGCATTCACTCCTAAAATATTGAGCATAATGTAATTCAAGAATTATAACGAAAGTTAAAACTTAGAACAAATATAACAATAACTTTTTCTTGAATTCTTTAAAACTTAATAAAAACAATCTTTAATGTAAAGTAAGCTTATCAGGTCTATATAGCAATTTTTGGAGGTTCCTCCAAAAGATTACTTTTGATTACATCAGTCAACAAGTAAAGGTATCTATAATCTTGTGGCTAATTGTCAGATTATATCGGCACCTGAAAGCAGACTATAGCCTAGGAACACTACCCGTGTCACTGTCAGATGTCCGCAAGTCAATGCACTTGTTTTTTTGGTAATCATTGAAGTTTTCACACCTGGTACAGTGCTTGGGGCACTTACAGTTAATTAATGGATTATCTGTAGGCTACTGAAGTTAATATTAGTTAACACACATGCCGATTTTCACATGACCTCAAATCAAATTTTATCTCCACAATTTTTCGCCAATTTTATAATTTTTTTGCCACTTTAATAAAATTTTCGCATTTTGCGAAAATGGCGACCTACAGCAGAAACACTGTACATATAATATAGCCATGTTTAATATTACTGAACTCTGATATAAGGAACAAGTCTGTTAACTAACAAACCAATCTGAACTCAAAGACAACTGACTCCATTTGTTAAGCTTCACAGGGAAATGAAAGTAGCTGGCAGCCAACTGTTCTGCCTATACTGTCATTTCCTGGGATATACTATTGGATCTCTGTGCTGTACCACAAACAACAAGTATCTAGCTACAACCCCTTGTGTCAGTGGTTCAACCAGAAACAGGGGTATCAAGGTAGCTAGCCCCCTTCTCCTGGGCCAGTACTGCCATTTCCTGGGACACTGCTGAATCTATTGTGCTGCTATCAATAAACATGCTATCCTTCTCTATATACAGGTAACAAACTTACCCCCAGAAACAGGAGCATCAAGGTAGCTAGCCCCCTTCTCCTGGGCCAGTACTGCCATTTCCTGGGACACTGCTGGATCTATTGTGCTGCTATCAATAAACATGTTATTCTTCTCTACATACAGGTAACATACTTACCCCCAGAAACAGGAGCATCAAGGTAGCTAGCCCCCTTCTCCTGGGCCAGTACTGCCATTTCCTGGGACACTGCTGGATCTATTGTGCTGCTATCAATAAGGATGCTATCTTTCTGTACAGTGCTATCAAATAAATATATCATATACAGTCAAACCTGTCTATAAACGTCAACTAAAAGTGGCCTTTATATACAAGTTCAAATAATATGAACATAAAATAGTCGGGACACAATTCTACTGGCCTTTATTAGCAGGTAACCCTTATATAGAGGTGGCCTTTAAGGCAAAGCAGAGTAGAGTAATATAGTTATAAAACCAGGTAAAAGATGCTTTCACTTAAATTGCAGCAATAAGTTCTTGGATGGTCGAGGAAACAGGGGTTCTAATATCATGTCTGGAAATCACAATAATCCATTAGGCCTGGGTATTGCCAGGGAGAAACTGATACGATATGTATACAGATAAACCGATATCCAATACGTATTGCCGATACAGTACAACGAGGTTTCAACTTTCAAGCACTTACTTTTTTAACTTGTTAAATTCAATCTATTTTATGGTGCCTTCTCAGGTGTGTTGACATATTTGTTGTACCTCTGGAGCTTGCAACTTCGGCTTTGCATAAATTGCACAATACCTTTTTTTTATTAGTTTTGGAAAAATAGTTCCACACTTTCGATTAATGTTAAGACATTTTGGTCTTTAGTTCAGCACTAAGCAGTAGACGACATGATGTAAAGCTAGTAAAACGGAAGTTTTGAATTTTTTCATTTGTAAGGGTTATTCCCCTTTGAACCGGTGCGATGCAAAACCATATCGCACCGAGAAGCTAAGAACTGGTCTAAATCAATTATAAATCTAAATCGATCCAGCCCTATAATCCATTAAATAAATCTAATAAAGCATTTAATAATTGAATGTGCTCAAGTTCTTATTACAAGTAATACCTGAGCATAACTTCAAAATTTGATCAGCCCTCACAGTTGCTTTCAAAACCAAGTGGCCAGCTGATCACCAATTTAAATTTCCAGGTGGCCAGTGGAAATTCCAAGTGGCCAGGCAACATTTTCTTCCTAATGAAGGACATCTTTTAGGTATGGAGAACAAAAATGCACATTTTTAAAATCGACTTACAATCACTTATATACAATAGTGTTATTAATAACAATAATCATAATGTAAAGTGTCCATTATCTTGCCTGAATTGTGAAAATTTTGTGATGCAGAAATAATATTTGTCTCTGGCCTCAAAAGTTCAAATTTAAAGTGGACAAGCTGGCCACCATTTACAAATTTTAGGTCCCACACACAATTCCAGGTTGATTTGGCCATTATTTTAGAAGACAAACTTGAGGGCTGTGGATCATGCATAACTGATTAAAAATTTGGACAAAAGATTGTCTATGGACAGACAGACAATGTGATTTTGATTTAGTATACCCCCGTTTCAATAAAAGATTATTATTTTCTTGCCTTGAATAGCTAAGAAAAATGAATAAATACAGATGGTATATGTGTTTTGAAATAAAAGGAACTTCAAAATTGTATGAATTAAAACAAAATTACACATGTTTCTTTTTTGTAATAAATATGATAAAGGTTGTTGGTTGGTTGAATGTTGCTTAACGTCCCATCAGCAATTTTTCAGCTATTAGCTAAGAGAACTTTTTTTATTAATCTCTATGGATTAATCTATGAACAATTTTTGTATGCATGTGAAGTGAAAGTGTGTTTTATGGTCTGCCTTGCACTAGCGAGCACTCAGGGCGACTTTAACATGGTAGCTGACAGAATCAGTATGCCGCAGACAAGCGTACCACTCCCCCAGTTCATTATACTGGTACCAGGTAAACCAGTAAAGGCCAACGGCAATGAAAATTCACTTTCCTACATGCTGTCTGAGTGGAACCTGAACTTACAGCAGTGAGAGACCCTGGATTTGAAGTCTGATGTCTTATCCATTAGACCACCGCGGCCTCGAAAATATGATAAAGGGAATTGTATAAATTATAACAAACAAGAAGTTGTTCTCCAATTAAGGAGCACTATATGACACCCTTTTTTTAATTGAGAGAGACAACAAACAAACAAGCAAACAGACAAACAATTAAATGGCCTTGTGAAGTTTAAACATAATGTGTTTTGAGTGTTTTACCAAAGTGATTTAAAGCCTCTAAATTTGTGTAGTTTTTTTTTCATTATGAGAATTAATTTGTTTACAAATAATGTACTGTAATTCTTATTTAGATTGATTGATTGAATGGTGTTTTATGTCCCAGTTAAGAATAATTCACTTATATCAAGATGTCACCAGCTATAGGTTTCGTGAAAGAGTGCTTCAGAGTTTTGAAGATTTAGCCTAGACAAAATTTTGGACAGAAGGAAGGACAGAAACTTGAATTTTACATGCATCTCTGATCTTTTAAAGGCAGGGGATAAAATTCTCAAGTATTTGTATATCTATTGTATTTATTATACAGTCAAACCTGTCTATAAAGGCGACCCAAGGGAACCAGTAAAAGCGGTCTTTATGGACAGGTGATCTTTATATACAGGTTCAAATAATATGAATTAAGAATAATTGGGATACAATTCTACTGGCCTTTATTAGCAGGTGGCCCTTATATAGAGGTGGCCTTTGAGGCAGGTTGGCCTGTAATACCTAAATATTCCATTTTTTCCTGTATACACCTCTTGTACATGCTGTGTTGCTGGTAACATTGTTATAATACGGTTTGTGTTAGCTGCGACTTCAGCTGGACTAGTGGCCACACTAGCTCCTACAATTAGAAAAGTCAAAAACATAATTCAAATTTTTTTAACAAATTACATATTATACCAGTTTTAATTTTACAGCACTAGATGACTGTTTCTGAATAGAATTCCTTATCAGTAGCACTTGGACCAAAATTGTAAAACCAAAATTTTTTTAATACAAATAATTATTAATACTAAGTAAGTCTTAACGTTAAAATTGTGTTTTGTTGAAAAGATACCCAAAAGACCACAATAAATATAATTTTACTAAATTCAACTAAGGAAAATAGGTTGCAAGATGGAGTATACCTTAGTTTTTGAGGAATTTAAGATTTAAACTAGCAGCAAATTTAGACAATAGTATAACAATCTGAATCTGAATCAAGCTTGTTTGGTAGAGTGCTCACTCCATATGTTAGAGGTTGTGTTGGAACCCTGGCCGAGTCTGCTAATTTAATTTTTATGTTTTGTTTGACTTAGGCCTCTAAATTCCCTGAGGAACACAGGGCTGCAACAAATTCCTATGTTTAATAAATCTTAACACCATGCTATATTTCTATTCATAGTAGCCAAAATGCCAGTGATTACTAATTACTGAGAAATCAAAAAGTAACCTACCAGTATTTTCGAAATTTGTGGAAACATACATGTACTTAAGAGTAATATTTTAAATCAATTGGAAACTTGGCCCAGGGCTCAAGATAAGGACAATATTGGGTCATATCTTCTCCCTGTTTTAAAAAAAACTTCACCCTAAACTGTCCCAAAAGCATTTACTCTAACAAGTATAACCCTGAGGCACCTCTGCAGCCCTCAAATTTATCTATCAAAATGGTGGCCAAATTGACCTGGAGTTGTGTCTGGCGATCTAAAATTTGCAAATGGTGGTCAACTTGTCCACCTTAAATTTGAACTTTTGTTAGAGACTGTGTTACAAAATGTTCATGATATTGTTGCCATTTCAGGCAATATAAAGGACACTTTACATCATTATTATTGCTATTAATAACACTGGTGTATGTAAATGATTGTAAGTCAGTTGTAAAAATGCGCATTTTTGTTCTCCATACCTTAAAGATGCCTTAATTTTCTTTCATTTGCAAGAAAAGGTTGCCTGGCCACTTGTAATTTCCACAGGCCACCTGAAAATTTGAATTGGTGGCCAGTTGGCCACCTAGTTTTGAAACCCATCTTAAGGGCTGCTTTGTTTATTACAAATATTCAAAGATATATATAGGCAACTGTTTATCCTAACTGTTACTCTAACAAAATAAACAAAATTTCATTAGCATTATCTCCCTTTGTCTATTACATTCTTATGAAAATTCCAAGTAATTTGCCTTCATTTCTAAAATGGATTGAAAAAAAAATGTTTCAAAACAATCCACTAATTTATACATTTAGTCTACTACTACTTGCGGAGGTCAATCTAGAAGGTACCCTTAAGCCATTGGTCCTGAAATCATAGGTTTGTCACAGAAAAATACTGCCTGTTAACCCATCTTGGCTCATATTTAGTCGTAAATATATCCTGTTTTACCTCTTTCTCTTTGGAGTAGACTAATGTTGTTTTACATCCCAGTCAAGATTCTTTTACCTAGACAGAGACAGTCAGTTCTTAAATGGTGGAGGAAACTGGAGTATCCACAGAAAAACAGAAATCAAACTAACAAACTTTGTAATGCTAGGATCTAACCAAGTGGGATCTAAACCTAGGTGATAAGGAGTGCTATGATATTAAGAGGGCAAATTAGACCACTCTACCACTTAGTTCGTTGGCACAACATTACACATCACAAGAAGATAGCCTATATTTAGGGTTGTGCAGTATTATCTGTATACCGGTATATCACAATGCTATTTCATAATACATAAGTAAAGCAATATCTTCATTATCAAGACACTATATTGTAGTACATTATGATATTTTGTGGGTAAGGACAAATAGATTAAGTTTTTCAGTGCATCCATGTTGTTTTGAGGAATTTTAGTGGACAAATTGGTAAATTTTAGTCATTTTTTCTTAAGGGGAAACTACCTTTATTCGGTAGTAATTCTCAGCAAACAAACTCACTGGGAATGTAGTTATCCCTACCTGCTTCTTTGAATTTTCCCCTAGGGGTAACTACCTTTATTTGGTAGTAATTTTAAGCAAACAAACTCACTGAGAATGTAGTTATCCCTACCTGCTTCTTTGGCAATATTAACAGATTCTGGTACAACATCATACACCATCAGTGGATAGCCTTTTTTTAACATATTTTTGGCCATATGATTACCCATGTTACCAAGTCCTATAAATCCAACAGTGTTTTGGCCTCCCTAGAAAACCAAAAAAAAAAAAATAGTAATAGTTAATTTCATTAATCGGTGTTCATTCTAGAAGGGGGTTCATTCATGGGCTATTGATCCCTTATTTTGCCAAATAGCCCCATTTTTAAGGCCTTAATGGGTCACATTTTACACATTTGGCAAAATAAGAGATCAAGGTCTCTATGGTCCCTACTAGAATGAACAAGGAAAGTATGTGTTTATACAAAACCTACATATAGTTAGGGGTGGATTGGAGTAATTTAGTTCAACTCCCAAGTAAAGATTCTTTCATTTAAATATTGTGAGGCAGTTTCTTGAATGGCGGAGGAAACCAGAATGCCCCGCGAAAATTACTGACCTGTCACAACTATATAGGTGAAGTACCAAAAATCATGACCTTTTCAGTGAACTCATGAAAATTCTATTGCTATAGTGACATATGGCAGCAGTTTTTAAGGTATCAACTGAAAGATACTTTCATTTCTAAATGCTTTTGCTGAACAGTCACTCCTATTTTGTAATCTTTGTCAGACCAGGCTAGTATTTGAATCCTGACGCCCCACATACAGAGTGAGCACTTTGCCAATTGAACTATCTGAGTGGGCATGAATTGTAAACATGGTCACTATGATAAATTACATTAAATCAAACTTTTTACAAAATTTTGTTTTATTTCTCTTTTTTCTTTTCAAATTTACACAAAAATAAAAGAAACATGAAGAACTCATGATTCATAATCTCACCAAAAAACAAAACAATTTTCAAGTCTCAGAATCTCATCAAAAACAAAATAATGTTCAACAGTTTCAGAAACAGAACAGAAATTAGATAAAACTGTAATTAATAATTACCATTCTCTTGGTGGAATCTGCAACATAAATAAAACAAAAATTTACTTAAAAATATGTGAAAAAAAATCTAAGCCAAAATGCAACATTTTAACTTAATAAGGCTATATAATAAACACCTTAAATGTGTAAGGAGTTATAATACATGGATTAGATTGAAATCAGGATTTTTATAACGACTCAGCTCATGTAAGTACCGGTAAATAAATTACTGATTTGTATCGATCCCATTGAAAATCTAAAGAAATTCGCGTTCTTGCTTTCTAAAAAAAAGGGTAAACAAAGTTATCTACTAGCTGCTAGCAATAAGCTAGCATAGATGCCATGTTTACAGTCCAATCCAGTGATTCTGACTATCAGTATTTTGGCAGTATCTAGACATAAAGTAAGTACTAGATGCCTGAGTGATAAGATTTTGCCTTTCCAAATCATAAGTGACTTTTTTTATAAACAGTTTAGCAAGTTGTAGGAGGACAGGCTGCCACTAACAGTGTAAATACCGCTGTCAAAAGACAGTCTTTTAAAATAAATATTGGATATACACACTCAAAGTGGAAGAATACTAGTAACCAACTTAATGATGGTGGAGTAGCGGTCTTGGTAGCTCAGTGGTAGAGAACTCGCCTATAGTGTAGGAGGTCCCGGGTTCGATCCCCGGTCCAACCCTGCGTTTTTTCTCTTTCCTGTAACAGTGGCCACTATGAGATAGAAGCAGAAGCAAAAGTTTGGTTGGTTGTTTGAATGTTGCTTAACGTCGCATCAGCAATTTCTTCAGCTATTCCAGACGAGAACTATTTTATTAATCTCTATGGATTAATTTATGAATAATTTCTTGTATGCATGTGTAGTGCGAATGTGTTGTATGGTCTACTTTGTACCAGCCTGCACTCATGGCGATTTTAAGGTGGTAGCTCACTGAGTCAGTAGGCCACAGAAAAGCGTACTACTCCACCAGTCCATTATACTGATACTAGGTGAACCAGTGAAGGCCAACTGGCAAAGAAATTTCACTTTCCCAAATGTGGTCTGAGCGGGACTCAAACTCACAGTGGTGATAGATCCTCAGTGTGTGCCAAACTTCGTCGGACCGTCGGACAAGTCCGATAAAATTACCGCTGGTCCGATAAAAAATCAGATTTTTCCGGACCGTATGTCCGGTAACCAGTTCGGAAAATAGAGAGCGCCAAAAATTCAGATTTATAGTTCCGATCCAATTCGAATTTTATTATTGCCATCCGACTTCCGTTATTACAAAAATGTTTAACCTGAAAATATGTTCCAGGAGCTATTCCAGGGAAACCAATAAAACGAAAAGCAACAGGAGGCGCAAATTATGAAGAAAACGTGAAAGAAAATTTAAGCAGCATTGCATGGATGGGCGACCATGGTTGCAATTTGACGAGGAGAAATGTATAATGAAATGCACACACTGCTTTGAATTTTACGGGTCGGGAGGCGCAGCACACAATAATAATTTAAAAGGCCAGAATACATTTATTTGTACTTCCATAAATAAATGTATTCTGACCTTTTAAATTATTATTGTATGCTACGCCTCCCTAACTCGACCCGACCCGACTCGTTTCTCCTTGTCAAATTGCAACCATGGTCGCCCTCCATCCATCCAATGTTTCTTAAATTTTCTTTCAAATTTTCTTCATAATTTGTGCCTCCCGTAGCTTTCCGTTTTAAAGGAGAAAATAAGTAAATATTTACAAAACCGAATAATTGTTTTCTTTTTATTGAAGAATTTTTGGTCCAGTAAAAAACTTTACGGTCTGGTAAAGTTTCTAGGTTTAACAGACCGAATGTCCATTAATCATTTTGAAAGTTTGGCACACACTGGATCCTGGATTAGTAGACTGACATCTTATCTATTAGGCCACCGCGGCCTCTAACAAATGTTTGGCAACAGTGAACAGGAGATAATGGCAGTCGATCTGTACTCCCACACCAACTGTTTTTTATTCGAAGTTAAACGAAACACACGTCTTTATGAAAATACTTAGAATTTTGTTATTTTAATTTTCCCGTAGCTTGAACACTGCAAATGTAACGGATGGTAACCGGTACCCCCCCCCCCCCCTTTTTTTTTTTGCAAGTTTGTGTGCAATGATGTAAATCCCTGTTTCAATTTAGTTGCAATCATCATAAGAACCATGAATATTATATATACACTTACAAGAAAAACATCTGGCATTTTGCACAGGAATAATGCTGGGCCGCAAGAAACCATTCTTGCCCTTCAACTGCAACAAAACCCGACGACAGGCAGCCATGTTGTTTGGTTGTTGTTGTTGTTGTTGTAATTCCCTCTCATGGCAAGAGTACTCAAAAATGTAAAACACTCCTGTGCGTAATATTAGGATACTAGCTTAATATTGTGTCAACGTTTTATCGTACATAAAACTATATCTATATAAAATAAAAATACAATTACTTTTCGAAATGATATTTTTTTTCAACAACATGTAATTTGATCTTGAAATCGGCGTCTGAAAAGATACAGCTAGTGACCTTGCTGATTTATCTTGATAACCTAGTAGCCAGATTTTTTCCTGCATCTTAGTCAGACTACATGTTTTGTATCCGAGCAAAACACTGACCTCCTAGTCCGACTACACGTTCTGACGTACATTGACCTGCTAGTCAGACTACGTGTTCTGTACCTGAGCAAGATATTGACCTGCTAGTCAAAATACGTGTTCTCACGGTACCTGAGCAAAGCACTGACCCACTAGTCAGACTACATGATCTGTACCTGAGCAAGATAATGACCTTCTAGTCAAAACTACATGTATTGTACCTGAGCAAGACATTGATCGACCTGCTAGTCAGACTACATGTTCTGTACCGGAGCAAGCCATTGACCTCCTACTCAAACTACGTGTTCTGTACTTGAGCAAGACACTGGCATCCTAGTCAGACTACATGTTCTGTATCTGCGCAAGACATTGACCTGCTAGTCAGACAAATTGTTCTGTACCTGAGCAAGACATTGACCTTCTAATCAGTCTATATGTTCTGTACCCGAGAAAGACATTGACCTTCTAGTCACACTATGTGTTCTGTACCTAAACAAGAAACTGACATCCTGGTGTATAGTCAACTCGTCCCAATTCCAACTCGTCCCAACTTCATTTCACCAACTCGTCCCACTTTTTTTACCAACTCGTCCCACATTTTTTGGCCGTATTTTTTACACAGATTTGGGCTACCAACTCGTCCCACTTTAAAAACCAACTCGTCCCAATTTTTTTACCAACTCGTCCCACATTTTCCGGCCGTATTTTTACCAAAATTTAGCGGTTATAATACCCTAAATCGAAAATATAATTAGTTTAAACGAATATAATTAGACCAAATTCGTAATATTTCAGCGTAAAATCAAGATATTGGTATGGAAAAACATTACTCAATTTGCTATTACATATGTAGGGCATAGTTCAAAATCGTAATTGTTCAAAGTTTTGTAAATTGGAGAGTGACCAATCCTGAGTTTAATACCCGATTTCGGGGATCATGGTATCCTGTAATATCCTGTAATAAAGTACAATCCTTAACACCTGCACTTTTCCACCGACATGGTGAAAATGAGTTTGTTTCCAAACTGAAATGGTGTTCTCTTTTTATGAAATTCTTTACTATCCTCCATTTCAACTGATTGAATGGTGAATTTTTAAATTTTAATTTCAAGTGATTTTTTTTTTAAATTTTACATTTGATGTTCTTTTTTTGGACCATCTTTATGTCACATCGTTGTTGAATAAACACGTTCTTGGAGGGATTTCCGGATTAATCTGACTAAACTTACTGAATTGTGTGCATTTCAGTTAAACCGAAGATATCTTACAAGGAAACTATATTTTTTTATTTAAACGAGTTGTGAATATTCAAAGTGCAAGCTAGATGACTTGGCCGACTACTTGCGTCTGTTACCGTTTGGTTTCACTATCCAACCAGTTGTATTATCGTTATCCACACAAATTTTATCATTTTGTGACGAATGCTTGTGAATTGATTTAAGTTAAACAATAAAATGTTCAGAAAATTGGGACGAGTTGGTAAACAAATGTGGGACGAGTTGGTTTTTCACTTGGGACGAGTTGGTAACGAAAACTGGGACGAGTTGGTAAAAAGATGTTGGGACGAGTTGGGATTGGGACGAGTTGACTTGTATTCGACATCCTAGTCAGGCTATTTGTTCTGTACCTGAGCAAAACACGGACCCACTAGTCAGACATGTTCTGTATTTGAGCAAGATATTGGCCTTCTACTCAAACTATGTGTTTTGTACTTGAGCAAGACACTGACATCCTAGTCATACTACATGTATGTTCTGTATCTGAGCAAAAATACTGATCGCCTAATTAGTCTACATGTTCTGTACATGAGCAAGATACTGAACCGCTAGTCAGACTACGTGTTCTGTACCTGATCAAGACATTGAACTGCTAGTCAGACAAATTGTTCTGTACCTGAGCAAGACATTGACCTCCTAATCAGACTACATGTTCTGTACCCGAGAAAGACATTGACCTTCTAGTCACACTACGTATTCTATACCTGAGCAAGACATTGACATGCTGGTCAGACTACGTGTTCTGTACCTGAGCAACACATTGACCTGCTAGTCAGATACGTGTTCTGTACCTAAGCAAGACATTGACCCCCTAATCAGACTACATGTTCTGTACCCGAGCAAGACGTTGACCTGCTAGTCAGATACGTGTTCTGTACCAAAACAAGACATTGACCTGCTAGTCAGACTAAATGTTCTGTACCTGAGCAAGATAATGCCATCCTAGTCAAAACTACGTGTATTGTACCTGAGCAAGACATTGACCTGCTAGTCAGACTACATGTTTTGTACCCGAGCAAGCCATTGACCTCCTACTCAAACTACGTGTTCTGTACTTGAGCAAGACACTGACCTCCAAGTCAGACTACATGTATGTTCTGCACCTGAGCAAAACACTGACCCACTAGTCAGACTACATGTATGTGCTGTACCTGAGCAAAAACACTGATCGCCTAATCAGTCTACATGTGTGTCCTGTATCTGAGCAAGACACTGTCCTCCAAGTCAGACTACATGTATGTGCTGTACCTGAGCAAAACATTGACCTTCTAGTCAGACTAAATGTTCTGTACCTGAGGAAGATACTGGCCTCCTGGTCAGACTACGTGTTCTGTACCAGAGGAAGATACTGGCCTCCTGGCCAGACTACGTGTTCTGTACTAGAGCAAAACACTGACCTCCTAGTCAGACTACGTGTTCTGTACATGAGCAAGATACTGCCCCACTAGTCAGACTAAATGTTCTGTACCTGTGGAAGACACTGACCTCCTAGTCAGACTACATGTTCTGTACTAGAGCAAAACACTGACCCCCTAGTCAGACTACGTGTTCTGTACACGAGGAAGACACTGACCTCCTAGTCAGACTACGTGTTCTGTACTTGAGCAAGATATTAACATCCTAGTCACACTACATGTTCTGTACCTGAGCAAGACATTGACCCACTAGTCAGACTATATGTTCCGTACCTGAGCAAAGCATTGAACTCCTAGTCAGACTACATGTTCTGCACCTGAGCAAAGCACTGACCCCCTAGTCAAAATACGTCTTCTGTACCTATACAAGACACTGACCTCATACTCAGACTACATGTTCTGTACCTATACAAGACACTGACCTCATACTCATACTACATGTTCTCTACCTATACAAGACATTGACCTCATACTCAGACTACATGTTCTGTACCTATACAAGACACTGACCTCATACTCAGACTACATGTTCTCTACCTATACAAGACATTGACCTCATACTCAGACTACATGTTCTGTACCTATACAAGACACTGACCTCATACTCAGACTACATGTTCTGTACCTATACAAGACACTGACCTCATACTCAGACTACATGTTCTGTACCTATACAAGACACTGGCCTCATACTCAGACTACATGTTCTGTACCTATACAAGACACTGACCTCATACTCAGACTACGTGTTCTGTACCTATATAAGACATTGACCTCCTAGTCAAAACTGCGTTTACTGTACCTGAGCAACACATTGGCATGCTAGTCAGACTACGTGTTATGTTCCTACTGAACTCCTAGTCAAACTACGTGTTCTGTGCCAGGGCAAGACACTGGCCTCCTAGTCAAAACTAAATTTTCTGTACCTGACGGCAAGACATTGACCTCGTAGTCAGACTACGTGTTCTTTACCTAAACAAGACATTGACCTGCTAGTCAGATTACATGTTCTTTACCTGAACAAGACATTAACCTTCAAGCAAGACTACATATTCTTTACCTAAACAAGACATTGACCTGCTAGTCAGATTACACGTTCTTTACCTGAACAAGACATTGACCTCCAAGCCAGACTACGTGTTCTTTACTGAACAAGGCATTGACCTCCAAGCCAGACTACGTGTTCTTTACCTGAACAAGACATTGACCTCCAAGCCAGACTACGTGTTCTTTACCTAAACAAGACATTAACCTTCAAGCAAGACTACATATTCTTTACCTAAACAAGACATTGACCTGCTAGTCAGATTACGTGTTCTTTGCCTGAACAAGACATTGACCTGCTAGTCAGACTACCTGTTCTTTACCTGAACAAGACATTAACCTTCAAGCAAGACTACATATTCTTTACCTAAACAAGACATTGACCTGCTTGTCAGACTACATATTCTTTACCTAAACAAGACATTGACCTGCTAGTCAGACTACCTGTTCTTTACCTGAGCAACACATTGACCTCCAAGCCAGACTACGTGTTCTTTACCTAAACAAAACATTGACCTGCTAGTCAGACTACGTGTTCTGTACCTGAGCAAGACACTGGCCTTCTAGTCAAAACTACGTGTTCTGTATCTGAACATGTCATTGACCTCCTAGTAAGTCAGACTACGTAACCTGTACCTAAGCAAAACATTCGACCAATATATCATTTCACGGCTGGTAAAAAAGAAAATGGATTCCAAATGAATTTTCGAGTTAAACTGTAGTATTGATAAACCATCGACATATATTGTAGTTATTTGTCCTTGAGTATTGGAAGCATATACATATAGCTCAGGCCCCGGTTTCACAATCATTCCTTAGCTAAGATTTTCCTTAACTTAAATTTAGCAAAATTTTGTAATCTAGTTTTTGAACTACTAATGAATATTTTTGTCAAAACTAAATGCAAATGTTTCAATCTAGAAGTGATCTTAAAAATGACACATTAAATTCCTCAATATCTTGAAAATTAACAAAATTGTAAAGATTTGAAAATTTGCAAGATTTAAGTTAAGGAAAATCTTAGCTAAGGAATGATTGTGAAACCAGGGCCTGGAGTTGATCTTGATCAGCTTTAAAGGTCTATTTGATCACTTCAAATCCCAAAGACTAAGAGCTTGAGTCACGTAGGTCAGTACATAACGTGTCTACTATAAAGATGGTGAAGTAGCCGAAAGGAGTGTTGACGTTTTACGCCCAGTCCAAGATGCATCAATTATAACCCCCACCCCGCAAACTAGTTCGTTGGAGTATATAAGAATCGCCATACATATCCGTCCGTCCGTCTGTCCGTATACGTATAAAATCGTGTCCGGGCCATATCTCAGAATTTCTTGGACGACTGTCATAAAATATTCATGCATATGGTCCAAAGGTGTGTCATAACCTTGAACCAAGACTCAAGATCGCGGGAAAACATTAACGTGACCCTTGTAGATGTTGGGGACGGGGGTATTTGGCTCTCGACAAGAGACAATTTTAGTTAATATTGCAGCGGTCAGTTCAGGAATGACAGTCAACCAGAGTTCCCGGAGAAAACCAACCATCTGCCTTCGAGTTAGGCGTTTAGAGGCGGCGTAATCTGTAAGCGTCGAGCGCTAGAGAACACTCTGTCACTATGTTATGTTTTGTTGTTATGTCTATGGTACCAAGGAGGTACATAGGCCACTGACAACACTCCTCCATCTAGTTCTATTCTTTGCTTGTCTGACCAGATCGTGCCATTTGTATCCCTCTGTCCATTTCTTTTTGCAAATTTCTCCGCCAGGTGTTTCTTGGCCTTCCGACTTTCTTTTCCTTGAGGATTCCACTGCAGCGCTTGTGTGATTAAATTTGTTGGCTTCGACGGTGTGTATTATATTCATCGCCATTTCCTTTTTGATAGCTCCATCTCTATAGTCTGTTGCTTGGTCTTCTCCCATAACTCAAAGTTTATGATTTTCTCTAGTCATCTGATCTTTAGGATTTGTCACTTTAGGATGTCTCAATTTCGTACTACTATAATAGTTAAGGCCAAAGGTTATGACATTTGAAAAAATAATTAAAATCCTGAAACATACTGGTAGATCTTGTTCATACAAATAAGTGAGACATCTTTTTGACAGTTTAACAAGACAATATTAAAATAATAATCACTATCATTGTAATGTTAATTATAAAAAAATATTACACATATCCTATGTTAAAAGTTGTCTAGTCATGGTACCAGGATTGAATACTAATTCACGATGTGTCCTTGTTTTTAAACTTCATTGGGTAACACAGGATGAAATCACATCTTTATGCATTGCATAAAGATTGCATAAAGATGGTCTTTATGCCATCTTTATGCATAGCGTAAAGATGCTTAATGTCCAAAGTCCTTTATGCATCTTTATACCATCTTTATGCATGAAAATATTTTATAAACGTAACTGTATGATGATTTTTCTGTAAAGAATATGTGATTTCTCAACTAATAGTAGTACCAAGGTATTACATAATTCACCATCTTTAAGCCATGTTTATGCCGTCTTTATGCTATTTTACCTGTATTACACTTATAGTAATATATATATGTATATCGGACACAGTTTACTGGTCAACAAGTCCTGGGGTCATCTTACAAATGAAAGGGTTTTTTTATTAGTATTTTATTTATATCAGCTTAATTATAATTAGGGTATTAATACATTATAAAATATTACATTTTATTTTGACCTTATACAGATATAAGGAAAACAAAACTGATTATTTAGTCATATGAGATAAATTTTAATTATAAAAAAATAGGGTAAAATTAACATTTTTTCGAAAAATTGAAATTTTACTCTAAAAATCTTCATATTTAATTTGATCAATGACATTTAATAGTCTGAAAGTATTTTGTGTTCAACGTCGCTGACTATTTATCACCTAGCACATTCCTTATTTCAAACTCTTTTTTATTTCTAGAGGTCTTCAATATATTAAAGTTTAAACCGCACAAACATTTTTAACTTTTGATCTTTAAAATTTAATATTTTTATCTTTTCATTATCATAATTTCGGAACTACTGTTATAGAAAATTACTGAAACCGAGATTCATTCAGCCATTTATTTATTTCAAAAGTGATAGTTTTGACTTGTTAGTATTACATGTACGAAAGTGTAAATAACATATTTTTCTCCACAGGCAAAGTTTGCTAATTGATGCTGATAATCTGCATACCTTATCACAAGATGAGGTAACTAATTGATAACGGAAGCAAATTCCAACCCATTGAATCAGATGATAGTATATTCTACGTGGAAAATGTACCTACAGGATGTTAATCTCATTAACGGATTAATTAATTACCCTAATTTATTATGAATATTATGATTCTGAGTTACTAGTACCCACACCAGTTTTGAAACTGCCGTGAATTTCTAATTTCATTACTTCGTAGTTAATGACTGTATATTCAAATAAATAAATAAATAAATAAATAAATAAATAAATAAATAAATAAATAAATAAATAAATAAATAAATAAATAAATTCATTCATTCATTCATTCATTCATTCATTCTAAACTTACCGTTGAAGAGCGCATGAAATAAAATTCTGTGACGATGAACCAGCTGATGTTTGAACTATATTCTCAAAATGATTTTTAATTTTTAATTTTTATTTTTATTACTAAAATTATTTTTTGTTAAACAAAGACTTTATAATGAAATAAAATTCAAATTATTTAATTTCTAAAACGGAAAACTTTGTGTGAAAATACCTATACAGGTATTCTGTAACGATATGCCGGTAACCTGAGAAATACCATAAAAATCGTAGAATTTTGTCAATCTTTAAAATTTAACGCAAAATGGAAGCAAAAAGTTGTTTATAAAAAAATGTAAAAAAAAAAATATCCTAAGAAACAACAAATGTCGAAAAATGCAACCATAATCAAGATTTTGGATACTATAAGGGAAAAAGGGTGAAATAAAGGCAATTTTTTAAACAAAAATAGAAGGGGGAACATTAGATATAAAAATAAACCATAGGCACGGGGTTATTTCGATCTTTTATAATTGATGATAACAAACTTGATGGTTTAATGGTAAAAATGACTTTTTCAACAATTTTATTCACGTTCCTTCATAATTTAATTACTGTAAATCGGGCAGCTATTCGCGGCCTATCGCCGGTGAGGAAAATTTTCTACTATGGCAAGTGAGTGGTTTATTTATTTTTTTTTTTTTAAATAGCAACAATTACCAGTTCTTACTTTTAACTAATAACGGTTTTTACTCATTTATATACCACTTTATTTGACACATAGGAAAGATATATCAACTACAGATAAATTTACAAACGTAGTCATCTTTTTATAACAGCCGTGTCAACTTTCCGTTTCCTTTTTGGTTGCTGTAATTTACATAATTCCTACAAATAAATGCTAAATACACACTGTTTCACTTTCTGTATTATTTATTTCTTTATTCGTCATCATTGTTAGTGAAAACGATAACGAAGAACTACTAATTCACAATTTTCAACAGCGTAACCGCATCTCAATGTAGTCTTTCTTCAGCAACCTGTTGGATTTGCCCCCCCCCCACTACTAATTCACAATTTTCAACAGCGTAACCGCATCTCAATGTAGTCTTTCTTCAGCAACCTGTTGGACTTGAAACACACACTCGCCGAAGCACCGCCAGCCAAAGGGAAGTGTCAGAAATTTTATTGCATGCCCATTAATTCAACTTTTACTGTGTCTCCGTGTTACCTTTATAAACATTTTGACTTTATTGTGTAGTTGCACCCAGTCAAAACATCGATCATGTACGTGGTCCGCTTGCACACCTTGCCAGTAAACTACACATAAAAACTTCAACCAATTGGAATTAATTTGCATTGGACTTCCGCGCCCATGCAGATGTTCAGTCCTACTGTGCTTCGTAAACTCGGGATAAAAATTGAACTTTGAAAACTGAAAAGTCGTTTTCTACTATAAACAAGGAAATGGTGGGCAACTAACCAAATGGAATTAATAAATCAATTTAAGTACAGGATTATTTCGTTACAGCAGAGACATGATTGGTGGTTGGTTGTAATGTTAAAGTCGCATCAGCAATTTTTCAACTACTCGCGGCAAGATCAAGATTATTTATCTCCAATAGTTAATTTAAGAACAAGTTTGTGAATGGGAAATAGTTCCATTTGTAACCTCTAATAAAATTTTAATTACGATTAAAAAACCGTAAAATGACGGAATCAAGCAATTTGAATCGGCATTTCTGTGAAAAATGATTTTTCAAAAATTTATTAGAATTTTATAGGTGGGGCGGGTGGGTACAAAAGGAACTCTTACCCTACCTCACCGAGTCAGTATGCAAACTACTCCCCCAGTCGCATTATCCTGCCACTGATACTTTGACACAAGTTAAGACTACATGTCTATAGATGTCTTTGACTGGGTATTTTTTGGAATGGCAGAGAAAACCAGAGCGACAAACTTTGTCCTAAATGTTTATCCAGAGTTCAAATCTGAAATCAGCCAAGAATATTAATTTGAAAGTCCCTTTGCCACTGAATGTCCATATGTAATAGGTGACAGTCGGGCACCCGTTTAACAATCATTTCTTAAATTAAGAGTTTCCTTGAATTTTAATAAGTGAAATGAAATTAAAAAAATCAATGTGAACTGCATAAATACATGTATTTACATTTTTGGAAGATATTTATCGTAATTATCCGAATAATGGTCGAAAGTTTTTTTTTTTTAAGTTAAGGAAAATCTGAATTTAAGAAATGATTGTTAGACTGGGGTCAGTGGTCCTATAACTAGTCATCAACCTACCAACGTGTCACATATTCGTAGAATGCTTCTGGGAGTGTATTAAATAATAAACAACAAGACAATTACTTAGTATATAACAGTTTATTACCATTACCAATCTACTGCGAAATATATACAATCAACCCCCCTTATAATGACCAAGTTTGTCCCAAAAAAAAGAAATAATGACAAAATTTTTTCCCCTGAAAAACCAAGGTGCCTAAACTACATGTACAGAGTATAGAGAAAATTTGACCAATTTTAACAAATAAGAAATAAAAATTTAAAAAATACATACTTACACATAAATTTACAACACAAACTTTTAAAATTATGGTTAAGTTTAAATATAACTGGAATATAAAATTGAAATGTTTCTGAAACTGGCATTATAAATGCATGAGTGGACATACTCTTTTCAGTAAAATATTCTGAAATGTATTCATGGAATTAATCAGCCACTAGCTATATAGGTATTGGAAAATAACACAAATTTTGATTGTGTTTAATGAAGATCCTATCACTATACAAATGATTAACAGGTTGATTAATTAGCCGTATTTTCTTAATCTGTAGTACACACAAGTGTCATGGTTCACTGATCCATCCTCTTTAGTTAAACCAGAGACTGTTTTACAATCTGTTTAAAAAATAACTTCTTCTATATGAGTAATAGAAGAAGTTATTTTTTAAACAGATTGTAAAACAATTTCTTTTTTTTAATTGATGTGTTTTAATAGTATAAGTGATGTTTGATGTGTCTTATAAGTCTTTTAGGCTGGAGGTAAAAGCTTTTATATATAGCAATTATGTAGTAGTTATTTTTTAGATGTATATTGTAGCTTTTATATATGACGCTTAAATAAAATACTTTGAACTTGAACTTGAAGTTGACAAACATGACTGACCCCGACAAGAGATTTAATTGATGTTTTGTCAGTTAACAATGGTCCTTGTAAAGAAATTTGTTTATTTGTAAAATAAACACTTGTTCCCAAAATTTACTGCTATTACAAATAATATAATAATAATAATGAGTATTTTATTATAGTGTCACAAGTCATATAAACATAAAATAAATACAGTGTGTACAATCAGTATAAAATATATGACATCCAGCCTTAAAAGACTTATGAGACACTTATGAATATATATACACGTGTTAAGACATATTTACACCTGTTAAATGTCAAGATATATACATGTGATAAGATAATTTAATACCGATATAAAAAATCTTTTTCTACGCTGAAACATGCATAAAAGAGTTTTGCTAAGTTTAAAACAAGTTCATTACACAACATTAAAACTGCAAGTTTTTCATAGCTATCTAAAAACTAAAAAACGTTAAAAATATTCTGTGCAGAGTTAAAAAGATCAAATCGCAAATCATTAATACTGGAAGCTGTAAATGTCAGTAATTTAAGAGATCAAAATCCACTGTGTGTGTTTGTTCCCTCAATTTTTTTTGTCGGTTAGTGTAAATATCATTGTAAAGAAGTTGGTTATCAAGAGGGTTGTCGTCATTTAATAAAAATGCTCAAATGCAATAATTGTTTCCCTTGGTCCATTCAAACCAAAACAATTTACATTTAATTCACACTGAACAGTAACAAAGTCAAAGCATTTTAATTAAAAATAAAAACAACATAAACATTTTTGCATTCTGTGAACTAAAAAGTCTCTAACTAAGACTATACCTGACATTTTTTTAATATAAATATATACAATTAACATGTCACATGCATAAAACATACATAATACAGGGTTTGTATAGGCATTAGGACTCCAAATTTAAGGACTTTTTAGGGTTTTTTCAAGGTCTTATTTGCAATTTCATGGCCTAATCAGAAAGACAATTTTAGCAAAAAAAAAATTATTGGTGCAAAGGCAGTTAAATCAATAAAACAATAACTTGCGTGTCCATAGTAACAACACTTAAGTGGATAAGGTTGATGTTGGGCAGTTGGGAGTGCAAGCCAAGGTACTTTTAAATTGCTCATTTCAACATAATTATTAAACTTATTTATATCTACTTAATATCAAAAAACAGACACCCAACTGGTCAAATTCAAAGGCTTTTTAGGGTCAGGCTTGTTTTTAGGGGCTCTTTAGGGCAAACCTCAACATTTAAGGTTTTTTCCCAGCCTGAACGAACCCTGTAATAACATATATAATACAAAGATCAAATATCAAGACCTCCAGGCTAAAAAATGTAAAAAGACTTATGAGACACCTTTTATAAAAATAAGCAAAAATATATTCATTCTATTTACAGCAATAAAAATGTGTGTGATGAGTTTGTATAGAGAAGTGTGTGTGTGTGTGTGTGTGTGTGTGTGTGTGTGTGTGTGTGTTGGTAAGATTGTAAAAATGTATGCAATAGGTGTGTGTGTGTGGGTGTATGTGTTTATAAATCTTAATGTAACCATATTGATCAGACCTTACTTCAGAGATTCTGTTTATAACTAGTTAACGCTGATGTTCAAGCTGTTACAGGATTTTTGTGAATATATAATATGAAATTCTTTCTTTAATTGAAATGAAACAAGTTACAAGTGTAAAATTGCGGTAAAGGTACTTGACCCTTTTCCACACAAGGAAAAGTTTTGTCAATTTTGGGGTTCTCTACATCCTTCCACCTGTGAGTGAACTCCTTGATATTAGGATACTAGTAATCAGTACTCTATAATAAAATTATACTGTTTAGAAATCTTTAGTTATTTTCAGAGTAATTTTTAAAAATAGGTCATACCAAATCTTAGTCAATTTGTTTACAAAAATGACATTGTAAATTATTACAATATGAAAGCTCAAAGCTCCATGCATTTAACAATATCTGCGTTTTCAGTTTGGGTTAACCTAATGCTTAGTCCAAGGGTATAAAAGTTCTTTGTACAGGTCATTTGATGATTTTTAGCCTGACTTTTAAATCATATGGTAGCTATAGCTTTGCTTACTTGCGGTACATGTAGCAATACTAGTGTGGGAAAAATATTACATCCTTCAGCTCAAATGCAAAAAAAAAAAATATTTTTCTGAAAAGCATCTTAAGTAAACACCAAAGAAAATTGGTAAAGACTAATTGTTTGAATTATTAAGGCACTTGAATAATTGTTATGTTTACATTAACATAAGGTGTATAAAAAACATTGACAGACCAGTACCACCATTGTAATAATAAAACTATTATGCTGGTTTAACATGTTCATTCTTTTGAAATAGTGTTGAAAATATGCCTTGGTACAGGACTTACACAAATAAGATCTTTGCTGTTGCCAATTACAGCACAAGAAAATCTACTGTGAATTCGTTGTACAGGTAAAAATGACACTTCTCCTCCTGTTTCAAACTTATTTTTTAGCCATAATTGCAATGATTTTCCATACTTATAACGATCTTGATACTTCTTATACCATGAAACTTTGGCAAACACATGTTTTACATCAGAACCATTGATATTCATTATATGTGACATAAAGAAATCTATCCTGCATGGTCTCAAATCAATTGATGCATCGGAAATATCAATCTCGGCTTTCTCTCCACACCAGTTTGCAAGTACATGGGCTGATTTTAATGTTCTACAATCCAATTTGGAGCCGAATCTCTCGCCTAAAAATGTAACTGTTGCGAATTTTTTTACAACCTCATTCATAGCATTCAAATCTAAGAATATATTAGGATACATTTTCCTATAGGCTCCTAAAAGATGTATCAAGTCTTCATTATCCAACGATTTTACTTTATGTACTACTGGAGCACTTACATATTTCGCCACATCAAATTGTGAAAAATCTATCTTGGGAATTTCAGAAATCCTTAATATTGCTGACAAATCCTTCACTTTAAATAAACAAATTTCTGGTCCACTGGCTTTAAAAAAATCATCAAAAAACTGAAACTGGTCACAATTTTGAACATTACGATACATATTTTCCAAATGTCTTGATGTTATAACATTCCTCATGAATTGTATTTCAACAGCTCTATTATTCGTGTGGTATGTTCCAAAAACTCCATTAAATCTTTCAAATGAGAAGCACCAATACACATGCAGAGGACCATAATCATACAGACAGTCTTTTAGATGACAGTGCAAATGCATGTTTGGGGTAACATGTAAATGGCCATATAACTCTTCAAACTGCTTGCAGAAATTCACCAACAACAAATCAGCCTTTGCAATGTCACTGGTAGTCAACATAGGTTTACAAAGAATTCGGCAGGCAAGCACAAATTTTTCCCAACATTTGTAATCATGTTCTGGTAAAATACCACACAAAGCATATAGAGAAAAAACACAAGTCCAATTCTTCCATTCATCTGCTGTGAAAGAGCCATAATGGCCCGATATTTTGGTTGGTATTCGGCCAATATCTGTCAGCAAAACCATATCCCTTAACCTTTCTTCTATTGTGATTAACTTTTCGCTGTTTATGATTTCCTTTTCAATCCAAGTCTTAAAAACTTTTTTTGCTGTTCCGAGAAACAAATTGTGCATTGGGTCAATAACACAAAACTGAATTGCATTGAAATACTCCAGTTCAATTAAAACACTATAATATGTGCCATATTTAGTTGCCATTTCGGATGCCTTGGACTTTGTTTTGCAATTCTTAACTTTTCTTGCATAGATGTTGTGCATCTGCTTCGTCCTTGGTGTCCAATTCTGGCGATCATGAAACCCAGAATAATTTCTTTTCTCGCCAAATGATCCCGGAAATCTTTTAAAACATTTGTGGCAACCAAGTGTAGCGGCATGTGATTTAAAACCACAACATTTTCTTGCTGCTGGTATGTCACAGGTGACACATAATAATGCTGCCCTAAAAGTTAAACGTATGTTTGAAAATGAAGAATTTAACTTTAAGCCTTTCCACAGAATTTGTAGTTCTTTCACAATAGGTTCTAAAAATGCATTTAACTGGGGTTCTTTCTGCATAGCAGGAATCAATCCAGCAACAATAACATTCTCCCACTTAAATCTGATATTCCTAGGCAGATTAAGTATGACAAAATATATAACACCAACAGAATAATTCCTATGTTTGAAAGGTTGAAACCAATCAATATTTAGCATCAAAGCCAGGTTCCTATCATCAGACAAAAATGGTGTTGAATTGTATGACAAGAAGTCTTTCCATACTTTTCCATCATAAACATCTCTCAGTAAATTGTTGTTTTCAAAATTCCATTCTTTCCAATGGTCAAGTTGATCTGCAATACCTTTCCTGCATAAAATATTTTCTATAGCACTTATAACACTGTTGTAACAATATACTTTTATGGGATAAAACTTCACAACTCCGCCTTTCAAAACTATCTGTTTCATTAAAGGAGAATTACATTTAACACTTCTACCTCTATGCATATGTTCATTTCCGCATAAATTAGCACTTCTCTGTCCATGTCTTTCAGTAACACACTCATATAAATCATATAATTTACAACAAGCTGGGCAAACAACATATCGTTTGAAAGAATCTCTATCTAAGTTTGTAAGCTTTCTTATCATGTAAACACTTGTAGGAAAAACTAAACACAGTTCGGTTAGAAATTTGTTATTCACAGTCACACCTATGATGTTTAAAAACTGGAATATAAACCGTAATAAATATTCTAATCCATTATCACTAATATGATGTATCATTTGAAAATACAAAATACCATACAAAAAGCAAAACAACAGACTGTTTATACATGATGTATTCACACTCTGATCAATTCCTAAGTCAGATTCAATTTCTGAAGGTTCTATATCCCACATCTCTGGCAGATAATTATCTTCATCATCAGACATTTCAATGTCACTTTTGTCTTCTTTTTCAATACCATCCTGGTCTTCCATTCCAAAAGACTCCTCATCATCAATTGTTTCTGCATTTTTTGCCTGGTTAAAAAATATAACAACAACAATTAAAAACTCACCATGGTAGACTCACATACCAAAAATCAGTTCATTATCTACAAGAGTTTAAAAAAAAAGTGTGGAAAACTGAAGTGTGACAGACGGACGGACGGACGGACAGATGGACGGACGGACAGCCGGACGGACAGACAGACGGACGGACGGACAGACAGACAGAGTGCAAACCTAAGTCCCCTTCCGCTTTCGCCAATAGGGGACTAAAAAGTATAATTAATATATTTTGTTTAGCATTTTAAACTTTAAAAATAAAATAAAATAGTTATGTTCGCTATAAGGACAAAGATATGATACTAATAATAGGCAGACTATAGCAAGAAAAACGGTCTTGATTACTTGCAAGTTTGTGGAAGAACTTTACCAGTTGTTCTTTTCTTGAAAAAGTATCAAAACTTATAAAGTTGACCCGATGTGGGAGAAAATTGAATCGATATATTCTGTATACATGTATGTAATTGCCTTTGACAGAATTACATTTAACTAATTTTAATTAATTAAACGAACCTAAAATTATGATGTACTTATGGCGATTACAATTATATTTTATTCTTTCCCTTACTCAATATTTGCTCCAAGAAGTATGATGCTCCTCATATCTATATGTTACATTGCTGTTTATTAAAAAGTTTCTCATTAATGGATTGTTTATCCCGTAATGTATTACAAAGATTATGGTGTTAAAGTCTTAATCTGTTAATTAGTATCCGTAATTCACATACCTCCGCACACCTGTCAGCATTACCGTATGACTCAATACATGACACGTACCGACAAACGACGTCGACTCGATGCTTCGGAAGGAAACTTTAAACCCCTTTATGGTCACCATCCATCGATAAATTTACAAACTTATTCAATATACGAGATAATATTTAACTTATAAACTGATAAATGAAATGTATAAATGTTAGAGAATATTGTAAAAGTATTTAGAATGTGAATAAAAAAAATAATAAAACAAGCTTTAACATTTAATATCTGTATGGTTTCAATTTTTTATCCGTTTTTTTTTTTTTTTGTTATCATATTTTTCTTATTTATTTATAAAATACATCTGTATTTTATGATTTCATAAAAAAATGGCATATGAAATGGTAAATCATTCATTACTTTTAGAAAAAAATCTATTTATTTCAAATAAACCAACCATTCCCTTATAAAGTTGCTTTCCAAAATAAACTTTAAAATAAATAAATAAATAAATAAATAAATAAATAAATAAATTAAATTGATAGACATAACATCGTTTTTTCACTTTGTGTTAATGAAAAAAAAAAAATAAATATAAAAAAATAACAGATTTAAAATATTTAAAGTGTATATTAATACGGCATTCAAGTCATGTTTCAAAATTTATTTATTTATTTATTTAAGTTATGTTTCAAAATTTATTTATTTATTTATTATTAAATACTATAATTCAACCTTGCATCAATCATTTTTCAATTACATTGGGTCAAGATTACTTTTCAGTCTTATTTATTTATTTATTTATTAATAATTTATTATTTATTTATTTTCAGCTGAAACGTAATGTTTGCAAGGTGGCCTGACATTGTTAAAGCTTTAAAAAAAAAATTATTCCCATTATTTTAATTTTACGCTGAAAATTTATTAAAATATCTTCAAACTGTTAAGAAAGCCATGTTAACATAATCAAAGTATTCATATGTATACTTGAAATTCCATGTTTTAGTTTGATATTGTGAAAATCACCATTTATTTGTAGCTTACCATTATAACATTTTATGTAGTGTCCGTAACCAAGAAGTTTTTCATCATCACTTTATAAATTTAAGATAACTCCAAACCTATGATATATTATTTTAATACACCATAGAGTAATGTACCTTTACTTTTATATGCTAAAAAGATTTCCAGGTTTTAATTTGAAGATTATGTATGGATTGAAATATAGCAGATTTTTCGGACAAACATAGTATGATCACTATGACGACTGAAATACCCATAAAGCATTTAGACTGCATAAATCCTAAGTTTTAAAATAATTAATAAATGTGTCCTTGATATAATCATAGCACAACATTAAAGTTTTTCAAAATTGGATACTTTTTTCACTGTGTTATGTATCATATGTAGTGTCCGTAACCTATGGGCATTTGTTGATACAAAATAATGAAAAAAAAAAAATAGTTCTACATATTGTACCACAAAACTTTGGAGTTTTATACGCTACAGACTCCATAGATTCAGAAAATTGGTTTTCATTAAAATCTGAAGCCTTTCAATTGTCACTCTAAATGAAACACAAGTGTTCCCTTATTGTGATTCAGCCGTATGTATGTTTGCATAGTGTGTAAATATACCAGTACTTTTGCATACCTCCAAAGACAATGCAAATTTACTCCATAAGTAAAATCACACATGTGTATTTGCGTTCATGTGCCACATTTGCAAACATAAGCAAATTTACTTACGTAAGTATATTACATATAAGGAAACCTCGTTGCATGAACAGGGCGTAAGTCAAATAGTTTTCAAGTAGATAGTAAAAGAATCAGCCAAATTTGCAAAAAATATATTTCAGGGCTAATAACTCTGAAAAAGGTGGTTTGATATTTATGAAATCAATAGATCTTGTCATGTTGGTCGTTTTAAAACTTAGCATTTAATGACTCAAAAAACACCTGAATTATTGGCAAAAACCTCAAAGGTCAATAACTAGTTATGACCTTGATCTTCGACAAAGGCTAATTATAATAGCTCAGTTAAATATGCCTAGGACCAAATCTCACTCAGGACAGATTCTAGTGTGAAACATTTTATCAATTCACTTGCTGAAGGTGGGTCATTTTTCAAGTCCATCCGGTTTCCTCCACCCTTCCAGAATTGACTGCCTTGACATAAGTGAAAGAATTTTGACAGAGTTGTTAAACATCATTACTCCACTATGCACTTCCTTGCTCCCAAAGTATTTTGGAAATGGCAAATAAACACAGCAAACAATACCTTTCAATTTTGGGGCATAAATTTGCCATAAAACATATAGGTTAAATACAGCTTGGTCTTCATGAGAACAATCAAGCCTTAGACATTTCCAGAGAAATATTTCATGGTGTACTGAAGACAATCTTCCTAAAACACAACCTTCAGTTAAACTAAAAGGTGTGACAGATTACATTTGAACTAAACAAAGATATAAAAACAAGTCCTACCTTTTGTTCTTGATCAGCTAAATGATCCGCAAATTGCCTTCTTAAATTTCCAACATCTGGTAACATATCTGGCCCATTTTCATCTACAAAAAAAAAACAAAACATTATTTTTGGATTCATTCTCTTATTTTATTAGAAATAGAAAATTTCACCCTCAAATTACTAAAATGACAAAGCTTTATATTTCTTAAATTGTTTAACATATTCATTGAAATCCCATAATATTATTAGGTGACTTATGTTGTAAAATATTATTAATTTCTTGAATTAATATATCCAAAAATGAAACTAAAAAATAAAATCCTAAAATGTAAAATATTGTACCCAAAATCAGCCAGTCTTTGAAAAACTAGACAAATCCTATTACATATGACATGGTATAATACATGTCATACTTCCTACTAAGTTTCCATTTATTCCTAAAAGAAAGTTAACAACGATATATAATGACTGTCACAATATGATCACAATAGGTCACCATTAGCCTAATTTGACTCAGGTGACCTAAAAAGAAATCAGAAATGGTTTCATTAAATTTAAATACATGTAGTTATATTTAATACCTGAATCTGAATTGCTAAATTCATTCAATGGATCAATCAAGGTATGAAAAGTGGATTGTTGTTCTTCAGATTGATTATAATTTGATGAATTCTGTGTATGGTCAATCATGCAGTTGGTTGTTGAATCAAAATACTTAAATTTATGACGCCGATATGAACGTGTGTTCGAAAACTGCTTTGAACAAACTTCGCATATGATTTTCCTGCCCATGGTTAAATAATCTGTAAAAAGACACAATAATTAATAGTACTCTTAAAAATTTTGATATTATGTCATATAAAACAATATAACGACTTAGCTAAATTATTCATAAAACATCTTTTAATTTTGCAGAACTAGGTGGCTGTTGAAATTAAAATAATTAAAGGTTACGATTGATACTGATATTTTTCAAAAATGTGTTTTTATATGCACTTTACAGACTCCAAAACCAAATAATTATTGAATTAACTTCTTGTTACCACATGGGTCTAGAATGTAATAAACAATGATGTAAATTTTTCTTTTACTCATTTTTTTAACTCGACTTTGTCATGTCAATGTGACTTTGTCATGGCCAAAGTCATGCCTTCAAATAATCTAAACTTGTAAAATATAAGTGTTTATATATATTTATGGGCTAAAAGCTAGGTTTCTATAAATTTAAAATAATTAGTAGCCAAAATTTGTGAAAATATAGTCCTTTTTAAAGTATTTTTCCACGAATTTGTTAAAATAGGTTACTTTTTGAACGAACTCTTCAGAAATGAGTAGCCAATGGCAATTTTGGCTACCAAAAATGGAAACATAGCAAAAAGGCACATTATTGAGCACTTAAACATATGGGGCACATTGCCCCAAATGGCATAAATTTCCCAAAGGGATAAATTTTCTAAATTTTGTAAGAACAGTATTTCATAAAATTCTGATATTTTCAATAAAATTTAAATTTCAACAATTTTGGTGCAACAGCTTACCTAACTGATACATAATTCCTACAACTTTATGGTTTGACCAAAATTTTTAACTTTGTCTTGGATTTTACACTTAGGCAAAAATTGAAGATGTAATCAGAAATCATGCTGATAAATAAGTATATCTGCAATTTTTTAAGAATATACATGGTACCATGTTCATTATAAAAATAATTCACCATTCATTTCTTAGGTAAATGCAGCAAATTTAGATAATAAATATTTTAAATGTAAAGATCTGTGACCCCTGTCTTGAAAATAATATGGGTACCAAGTCTACTTTTCATTTTTTGCTAAACTGTCCAAAATACATTTTTCATAAAAACGATATCTCCAAACATGAACAGAATTATAATATTTCAACTGTGGTGCAGATTTACTTTCCGACACACAATGAATTTTTTTCAACTGTCCAAAGATATATTGAAGTCACTAAGCGTTTTCGATATTGTTTAACTTATTTAATCATGTTTTATGGTACAGATTTATTATTTTTATTTATTGTTTGATTGTACACTCTCTTCTTTAATCAAAATATGCTATCCCGTACTCGATCCAAAATTGTCATTTACAGATATGGAGACGGGCAACTGGCTTGTTCCCAAATCCTATTTTCTTATTTGTATATGTTTATTTTCTATGTTTCCATTATGATTAAAATATTGTTTAAACTAAGAGAAAAAAAGTAGGGGCTCAACTCCCAAAGATAATTCAATTCAGACCTGGCAGCATTTTGGGTATTTTCTTATAACCACCCCTCTTTGAAATTTGGAATGTTGAGATCCCTGAAAAATGTAGGTATACAATCAAGGCCATTTAAATGTCCCCCTTCTTCTTCCAATATACAGTATTTGTTCTAAGCAGAAGTTTACACTCTGTGGCATACAGAAAAAATTAAAAAAACTTTTGAATGTGCAATATACAGTGGTGATATGCGAAGAACGCAATGTATATACACAAATAATTTTCACCTTTGTTACAAGCTAAGGGAAATTTAGGCCCCTACCTTCTTTTTTGAACATGTTAACATAATACTACCAGGGAAAATCAACAAAATCACTTCTAATAGTCTGGCACCCTCCCTGCTGAAAAAATCTGGGGTTCAGATAAAAACATGTGCATCCATTTGGAAAAAATCATCCTTCCTTTTTTCCCCCATCGACAAAAATATTTCTTTTGTTTCAGTTGTTTCTAACCTTAAGAATTTTAAATGAAGAAAAATACAACCCCCCCCCCCCCCTTTTATTCTTTTGCGACTATCTAAAATATTTGGACGTTTATCCCAATCGCAGCATTTACTGACAAAATCCCATGAAGAAACTATAAACCTATTGTAGTATCGAAATAATTATTGCTTGTCCCAAATTCATTTGACGGACTCTGATCTTTCCCGGTTCTTCCTATCTTTTTCAAATACGCTAGTAGTCGTAAGGAAAAGTAGACGGTATGATTAAAAGTAAATCCGGATGCGGTAATAACACGTGGTCGATCCGGAAATACATGTAGCGGTAAGAGTTCCTTTTGTATCCCACCTTTTAACTTTTATGTAAAACTGTTAAAATATCACAGAAATGTTCGAAATGGCTTTATTCGGTCATTTTAAGATTTTTTCAGTAAAAATGGCTTGAGTGCATGGTACGAAATGGTCATGATACTAAATGGATGGTACGAAATGACTATAATTCGAGAAATCAGCTATGTCATATACCATTTTTTGAATTTAATCATAAAATAAATTAAAAAAGAATGGTATATGACAGCTACACTAATATACAACGACAGACACTAGTATTGCAAACAAATTAACCAAGTTCAAGTTCTTTATTCTCATTTAACGTTTACAATACAGAGGACATAATTACAACAACGCCGTTTGTAATTATTTAATTAATTCTTCTATTTCCTCGTATAAGATGGTACGCGTACGACTGATGTTTTATTTTATTTTATAGGAATATTTTTTCATAAAACCCTCTTAAACACACACACACACACACACACACACACACACACACACACACACACCGATTTTTATTTATTTATAAAATTAAAATTTGTTGGTATTTATTGATTTATTTATTTAAATCTTTTGATAGCATACTGAGATTTGTATATTTACAAGGGTTTCATCATCTAATTAAAAGTATTGTTTAAAAAGGCGTTTGATACTGTAAACACAGATATGTCGTACTTTAAACTTTAAATGGTCACTTTTTTAAATCCATAGTTTCGCTTTACGAGGATGTGAAATATTTAACTAATATAAACGGGTGTCTTACGTCAGTCAAGGAGTTAAACAGGGATGCAAACTTTCTCCTACTTTATAAATGACCTAGTTCGTGAGATAAATATGTTGAATGCTGGTGTTGATGTTAATGAACAAAACATTTTATCTATTTTATTATATGCTGATGATATAGTGTTAATCGCGCTAAACGAATCATCTTAACAGAAAATGCTGGACGTTGTGAACTATTGGTGTTATACTTATAGATGGCGTTTATCAATTAACCCAACAAAGACTACAATTCTATATTTTAGAAATCCGAGTGTTCCCTGTTCTAATGTGGATTTATATCGTGGAACAAATAAAATCAAATACCGTTATCTTGGATTATGGTTATGCGGTAACCTCGATTGGAAATTAACAATTAAAGAAATAAAGAAGTCAGCCAGCAGGGCATCTCTGTGCTTTATACAAAGTTTATTTCGGTTGGATTACGATGTTTTAACTAAAGTTTACGAAACTTTAGTCCAACCAGTGTTACTTATATGGTGCTTCTATATAGGGAGTTAATGAAAATAAAGAGCTTGAAGTGATTCAGAATGGCGCATGTAGATGCTTCGAATTTGCTACCCGAGGCGATATGGGCTGGTATTCTGTACACACTAAACAAAAAATTGAAGTTTGTATGATGTGTTTAAGTAACATCATAAAGATGATGGTGTCTTCCCACTTAGCCAACATTATTAAATAAACATTTAAGATTTCACATGGAAAGTTTTGCTATAGTCTTTTTCAGCAAAATTGTTTTGTGTTTACTGAATATTTTAAGTAGAATACCATTCTACAATGAGTTTAAAATTAAATATTTCATTATAAAGTTAATGTAACAATGCAAACAAACAAATAAATAAATATTTGTAATAAATAAATAAATATTTGTAATAAATAAATAAATAAATAAATAAATAAATAAATAAATAAATAAATAAATAAATAAATGTTTTGTGGTACTGAATATTTTAATTAAATATATGTGTCTGTAGAGGTTTGGTCAATTTGGACAATTATATTTTCAGATTTGTAATATTTTTTCCGCTTTGTTTCAAATATCTTTAACAATCTTTACTGAACACTGAACAAACTATCATACACAATAAATAATCTTACAAAGATATCAATAAACAAAAACATTATAAATGTATGTATTAAACCTTTATTCGTTTCTCTGTAAATATTGCAAGTTTTAAACCAACATCTAAATTAAATCTTTTTATGAATTGAAATATGCACGTTTGCCTGTTTCATTAAGTTAAACAATTAAAAAGTAATACAACTGAGTTTTTTCTCAAAAACTATTAATGTTATAAAATCTTTTTATTATTATTCTTTCTTAAATAGAGAGAGAGAGAGAGAGAGAGAGAGAGAGAGAGAGAGAGGGAGGGGGGTCTAATATGGTTCATCAGCAGAGGAATTATTTGATAATCAACATTTACAGATCTGAACTTCATGAAACTTTTGAAAGATCATACAATTCAACATAAAAAAAGTTTTTCTTTTGCCACATTTGTTTTAGGAAACCATTTTTTAGTTTATAAGGTGGAAAATGAAAAATTTATATCATCTTTTTGTTCACGAAATTTACGGAAGCGTATTAGGGCCACGACAATTTTTTTTTAAATTTGATATGTCGACTTAGTTTTTCGATAAATCGACTGTGTGTGATAATAATTTTAATTTTTTTATCTATCAAGCAAAAAGTTAATACTTTAAAAGAAAAATTATATGAAGTTGATAATATTTTATGGTATAAAGAACTTTTTAATGACAATAGTAATAAGCTACGAACGTATAGAACTTTTAAAACAGTATTAAATACAAGTGAATATGTTAAAAATATTTTAGATGTGGTTGTCTGCCCCTTCCGATTGAACTTGGACGATACGCCAGGCGAAAAATAGCTTTATATATGACAGACTGTGTAAATTCTGTGATAGTAACAAAGTGGAATCAGAACAACATTTTTAATGACTTTTATTCTGATATAAGACATGGTATTACAGTTTAATCCTTTTTTTTAGTTTTTTAAATGATGATGAAAAGTTTTAAATTATAATGTGTACTGGTGATGTTCAAACACTTTTAGCCAAAACTGTATGTGATATGTATAATAGTCGAAAGCGTTTTATTAACTTGAATATTCTTAATTTATAATTTTTGTTTTACTATGTCATGTGTAAATAACTTTTAACTCGTGTCTCATAAGTCTTTTAAGGCTGGATGTTATTTTTAATATGTATATTATGTTTTATAACATGGGACACGTAAATAAACTATAGTTTAAACAATATTTTATTTTGACGAAATACATGATACATAATTACAAATAGATACAATGAGGATTCTGGAACCGGTCTCCTTGAACTTATTTCGTTATTTATTTAAATAAACTATATGGACATTATAAGAATTATTCACAGAGAAAAATCCCAAAATTTCAATGTTTTTTTCAAGAATATTCACCTGTCATCAGTATACAAATCTGAATATACAGTAGCCGTGAGGAAACAGGAAAAGAAACATTTACACCTAACTTTGCATATTGTGGGTTTTAAGAGGTAACATTCCTTAATAAAACCAGGGTTAGCGTAATTGGTATGTATCAGCAATTTGCATTCCATCATAAATAAATACATCCAACAGTTCTAAATCGATCATTTGGCACAGTATTTAGCTTCAACCTCTATCTGAAGTCGTGATTTACATGTTGACCACCCAAATTCACCTCTTGAAGCTAAGTTAGATGCGTAGGAAAAAGCGGGATGTTCTGTTTTGCAGTGTTTAGTCTTTAGACTGGTTCTACTAGCGACGAATAAAGTTTTAAACATATCACCAACAGAATAGAATTTAGAATACACTGCTAGTGCCCTATTCGCGGCCTTTCTAAGTTCACAAATGTCCTTTTTCACAATCAACAACTCTAGTGTATTTTGAACTGAAAAAGAGATAATCCGTTTGATAAGGAGGGGGTTTCTATTTTGTAGGTGTGAATTACATGTACATGACACCAGATACTAATAAACAACTTTAGTCTGAAAAAAAGATAATCTCTAGGTTAATGAGGGGTGTTGTTATTTCAAGGTGTGAACTTGTTTTACCTTAAGTGTAAATGACACCAAAAACTTATCAGCAACCATCATGAATGTGGGACTGAAGGAGATTAATCCTTTACTAAACTTTACAGTACTACTCTACCAATCTGAACACATAACCATGAAGATGTTGGATATCTTGACAATATCATATGTGAATTTTAATTAACATATAAAATACTAGAAAAATTACAAAAATAAAAAATATATAAATAAATAAATAAATAAATAAAATAATAATAATAATAATATTTAAAAGTCTTTCATGCCTGACAAAATTTATTTAATATTATATAGACATCTCATTTTAAATTCAATTCTCTAGGGTTATCCTCGCGAAACTGACTAGTTTAAAGGATATTTTCTTAATTCATTTCATGAATTTTTAACATTTTACCAGTAGAACAAAACAGTCAAAGGATAGAAACTAACGCATTGATATTGGGTGCAAAATTGCAGAAATAATGCATCGAAAAGGCATATGCATACGCCAGGTGCCATCTATTAATATTTCATTATTTTTATTGATGTATAGTTAATTTCGAGTGAAAATATATAAATTTAAAAATGAGAGATAAAAAGCATTCTTCATTCTTAATTTTGCTAAAAAACATAATAATGATAAAAAGTACTCGGCTTCAGCAGATTTTTATATAGTGAAGAGTCTCAGGAGACCCGAGACTGTCAGAAAGCCGATATGCGAGAATTTTGGAACAACATATTACATTAATATAAAGATATTTTAAAATTTCTATTCTTATCGTTGTAAAACTGAATCGAAACTATTTAACCATCAAATCATCTCTCTCGTTAAGATTTAAAAGTTTTTTTCTTCTTTTATGATATGAATTAAGTACAGGAATAATTAGAAATTTGCTCAACTTGATATTTTTTCTGGGGTGGGGGTGGGATACCTATGAAAAACACACTATTTTTACGAATATATATCAGGGACGAGGGATCCAAAACGAAACTGACCCGTTATGGTTTATGGTTCGTTAAACTAAATTCATCCTCTGAAACATCTCTCAATCCATGTTTACATCCTGTTATAAGTGATTACTTTGACATTAAGTCAAGTTGTTTTCTTTTTTAATTTAATCTTGATCTATTTTGAAAACTTATATACATATATTATTTTCAATAAATATGCAACAGAAGCCATTCACAAAATTGTGGAGGGAGCTTACTGTTTAATCATTATATAAGTGTCGTGGAGAGAGAGAGAGAGAGAGACAACAGACATGTATTTTGACACATTTTAATTATCTGTGTCAGGTACTAATTTTTGAATGTTATGAATGTTTCGAAAATAATGTATTCAATAATTGTCATATGATTATTATTGAATATCTAAATACTTTATTTTCTAAATATTCCAAACTTTGTTAAATTTGTAGTGAAAATAGATATATTAGATTTGCATAAACCAGAGACATATTAACCAGAGACAAATATGTCTCTACATAATCAGTACACTTGTACATTTCGTTTAAACAGCGACATTAAGAAAGTAAATGTCGCTGGTTTAAATAGTCATGTTTTGGATTTATTAAAATGTCAAAGTGATATGTCTATTTTATAAAATCATTAAAAAAACAACCTTAAACATTAATTATTTTGTTCATAAAACAAAATTTACAAACCTTTTTTTCTGCTTGAATATCTTCTCTTGATTCCTATAAATTCGCCATATTCTTTGAAATTCGAATGATGGGAAATCATGAAGATAGCGTCAGTAGATCGTATTTTGATTGGTTGACGGCGAGCGCGGTTTTTAAATTCTTCAAACTAACTGTGCCATTGGCTACATTTTTCGCGGGTTCTACAAAGTGACCAATCAGCAACCGGTATCTTTATGTTTGCCAATCGACATCGCGTCCTTTTCAGCATCAGCAGCAGGTGATCACAGCGGGAGTTTTTTTTTTTGAAAACTTCGACGTTTCTCAGCAAAATGTCGTGAGTATACTTTAATATTAGAATATACAAATTTATACAATTATGTAAAATATGAAATTACAGAGAAATAAACTGTATAAAATGTACATATACATGCAATTTAGATTTTTTTCAGAGAGGGTCTCATTGGCAGCCATATTTTTGTTTTTGTTTTTAATGTCATTGCGGAATAAGCCATTAAAATGATATATATGGAGACTTTTTATTTATTCTATTTCCTTTAAGCGTATGTCATTACACAACTATTGATGTAGCATGTTCAAATGCGACTTGATAAATATGATGCAACTTATTAATTGTAAGCCTCATGTACTGGTAACTTCAAACTGTAAATTTTATACTTTATCTATAAAAATTGCACTTTAATCTTTAAATTATACACTCGGTTGATGAGCGTTTGAAATGAATTTTGAATTATTGATGCCTACTATTCATTTAGTGTTTTGATAAAGATTAGTGTAAAGTGTAAAATTTACCGATTAAAGTGTAAAATTTACCGATTAAAGTGTAAAATTTAAAAAAATAGAGTCAAAATACAACGAATCTTACGAATATATAAGGTCCAGGCCCGTGTTTCACAATCATTCCTTAGCCAAGATTTTCCTAACTTAAATTTAGCAAATTTTTATATTCTCATTTTGGAACTATTGACGAATATTTTTGTCAGAACTAAATACAAATGTTTTAAATTTGATGTCATCTTAAAAATAACATCTTAAATTCCTGAATATCTTGAAAACTATCAAAATTATGAAGATTAGTTAAATTTGCAAGATTTAAGTTAAGGAAAATTTTCGCTAAGGAATGATTGCAAAACCGGGGCCTAGTCCCTGTGTTGGGAGTATAGCATGATCTTCGATATGAAAAGGAGTGTGATATATTTTACTGCATTAATGAAATCAAAGTTTATAATATTCTTTATTCATCACGTGATCTTTTCTTGACTATGGAATTAATCCAAATTCAATTGATTTAAGTAAAATATTTTTTGACGCAGAAATGAAACTCGATTTCAATACTGCCAAAATTAACAAGTACCTGTAAAGGTTTTTTTTTTTACATATGTTTTTCTTAATACTGAAATATGACTTAATGCGAACATTTTTTTAAAAATCGATGCCGAATCAGGAAAGTTCTAATACGCCGGTTTTGAGGACCCCGTGCCGTGACGTCACTGAAGTTGCAAGCCCCAACATACGTTAATAATTTCATGGACTAGCGTATAATTCTTTTTTCGATAAAATCGTTTTCATTAAGTGGAATTTTCATCCAAATGATCAACAAATAATTAAGAGATTATTATTAGACCATCTTGATAAAGAGTTTGTTTATTAGACCTTCCTTAGATTGAGACCCGTACCTTTAATGTTTGTTTATTAAACATTCCTTACATTGAGACCCGTACGTGGTGTTAGAAATGCTTGACAGGTGATCGTATAGCGTGGTTTTATGACAACTAGTAATATACTACCTCAGTCGTTTGATGTTGTCTTGAATTTAGAATTTCACATAAGTAATATGATTGTGAAAAGATATTTTTTTTTTTTTAACAATAATATAACAATAATATAACAATCATAAAATTTTACTATTGGTAAAAAAATTAATCATTTTTCTTTTCCTTCACTTCTATGATTTTCGTGTCAAAAATAAATAAATAAATAAATAATTAAATAAATGGTGGTATATCATAAGCCGATTCAGGATGATAGAAACTTGATAGGTATTGATTGATGTTTGATGAATAATGCAAACTTTTCTAAAGGCTAATTTTTAAAAGTTCATGTTTGTTTGGATTTATTTTCATCATTTAGTTCAAATTTCTAGTTTTCACTTTTCTCTTGGTGACATATTCAATTATATCAGAAAAATGTTGAAATTTGGGCTCTTTTCCATACTGAAAATAGTCAAATTCACTTTTTATTAATACATGTAAGTATCTAATGCTAAAATTTGAAACTAAGTTAACTCTTAAAAAAATCAGTTGCGTGAAAATGGTGTTAGTTTTGCCATGTGCTACTTTTAAATGTATTATTTCATAAAAATTCAAAAGTAGCACATAACAGTTTTGATGCGGTTTTCGATATTGTGATATTTACTTGGTATTTGACACAAATATGAATTTTTAAAAAAAATCGTTATAGGTACTCTTTAGGTAAAATAATTTTTACTGCAGAATTGAAAGTCGAATTCAGTACTGTCAGATTTAAGAGAAATATTATTTACTGCATAAATGAATAAGTTCCATACGAAACAAACTTGACTGCACCGACATTGGGTATAATTATTCGATGAAATTCGAATTTATTGAAGTAGAAGCGGACTGGAGCAGAAATGGAGCTTACGCTATAGCCAAGATTAATTACTTATACCAAAGCGGTCAGTTTAGGAATGGTGACGGAAACCGGAGTGCCCGGAGAAAACTACCGACCTTCGGTAAACGAACTGACAAACATTCTCCCTGTTATTTAATAAATCAATTAAAATATCACTAAAATGAATTGTATTTAATTGCTTCATTTGATCAATGAATTAATTATTATTATACATAGAATTACAGAGGTGTTGCCCCAAACCCATTTCCGCATTGGCAATATCTTTATTTTCCGCCCCAACTAAATTTTTAAAACTTCCGCCCATCTGAAATTTCCGACTCAAATTTCTGCCCTTATACTGCAAAGTTCCTAAGATTTTAATCAATAATAAGAGAGTTAAAAACGTGTAATAAAATAAAAAAAAATATTGAATAAAATTTTTTTGGCTGTTTCATTTATTTAGTTATTTATTTTTAAGAAAATTCTCCGATTTTGTATGTCACTATAATTTTTAAAATTTCAAGATTATTTCGCCAAATTATTAATCCCCAAATCAAGATTATTTCACTTATTTCGTCAAATTATTATTCCCCATTTCAAGATTATTTTACTTATTTCGTCAAATTATTATTCCCCATTTCAAGGTTATTTCACTTATTTCGCCAAATTATTATTCCCAATTTCAAGATTATTTCACTTATTTCTACAAATTATTCCCCAGTTCAAGATTATTTTACTTATTTTGTCAAATTATTATTCCCCATTTCAAGATTATTTTACTTATTTCGTCAAACTATTATTCCCCATTTCAAGATTATTTTACTTATTTCGTCAAATTATTATTCCTAATTTCAAGATTATTTTACTTATTTCGTCAAATTATTCCCCAGTTCAAGATTGTTTTACTTATTTCGTCAAATTATTCCCCATTTCAAGATTATTTTACTTATTTCGTCAAATTATTATTACCCATTTCAAGATTATTTTACTTATTTCGTCGAATTATTCACCATTTCAAGATTATTTTACTTATTTCGTCAAATTATTATTCACCATTTCAAGATTATTTTACTTATTTCATCAAATTATTAATATTATTCCCCATTTCAAGATTGTTTCACTTATTTCGTCAATACTGTCATATACCATTTTAGCTCACCTGGACCGAAAGTCCATGTGAGCTATTGCCATCACTTGGCGTCCGTCGTCGTTTGTCGTCCGTTAACAATTTAAAAAAAAATCTTTTCCTCCAAAACTACTGGGCCAAATTTGATGAAACTTTAGGAATATCATGCCTTGGTAACAGGCTTTCAAAATTGTGTTAGGGGTTTGGCCCCGCCCGACAAAATGGCCACCGTTACTAAAAATAGCCAAAAGACAAAAAAAAAAAAAAAAAATCTTCTCTGAAACCAAAAGGTGCAGGCAAATTTCAATTAGATATTTGGAACATTAAAATTGTGTTTTTCATGAAAATTGGGCGAAAATGAATTACGTGTTTTTTGCGTAAAATTATGTAATTTTTAAATGAGACATTTATTGTTATAACTCAATAACAACTGAGTTTAATTGTATGGAGTTTTCACTGTTAATCTTGTCTTGCTATTTTTTTCCAATAGATGCCAATAGATGTCAAGGTCAAAGGTCAAGGTCATGTCCCAGTTTTTGCCCTTGATAAAAAATGCTATTATTAATTGTAGGTATTGACATGACGATCATTTTGATACATAGATAATAATCATAAATTTCCAATTGAGACATATAGAATTATTAAAACAGAATTTGGTTTTTAAGATTATTTAAGTATATTATCCATACCAGAATATTTGAGAATTAATATGACTAAATTTAGATACACGGGCGGGTCCATTATTATTATTATTATTATTATTATTATTATTATTATTATTTTATTATTATTATTATTATTATTGTTGTTGTTGTTCGTTTGTCATTTTCATTAAATTTCCTTTAAAAATATATAATTATAACACAATATTCTCGACAAATGATAGCGCATTGGATCTTGAAACGGATTCGGTATTTACACCATTTTCCATTTTGTATCTTGTAAATAAAAGTTCGTTTCCGGACCTAATGAAAATGCGAAGTTAAACTTCACTCTCGGACTTTGATTATAACCAATATTTAGTAAGATTCTCTTTGCCAGCAGGAGGTTCTACAAGAAAAGACTTGCCGACACAGACTCGCCGACACATGCTGTTCAGTTGACAATTCCCAAATCACAAGTAACGATACCCTAACGGTTGAAGGGCGACTTGTTCAAAACAATGTATTAACAGGTGAAAAATAATCAGGATTTGATGGGAACAAAACTGATATTGCAATATCAGATGTCTGCATATATATCTCATTGCCTTCTAAGTTAGACATAATGATGTTGCAAATTTAAATTTGATATACATACTACCTATGGCGGGTTTCAGCAACCAAGCAGCCCATAAAACAAATTGTAATAAACTACAGTAATAAAGGGATAATGTTGTATAAGTAATAATAACCTAATAAGTCAGTTTATGTTGATATTTATTACTGGGTTGTCTATCAAATAAGTGAAAGGGTAAGCACTTTTCTTAGAGTTACATTAACAGGGGCGGATACAGGGTTTTTTGAAAGGGGGGGTTGAGAACTATCCAGGATTTTTTTGAGAATCGTTAAACTAGGTCACCAACAATTTGTTGACCTGTCTTGCACTTACATTTAGGATGCGGTTGAAGTTTATATTTTTTAAACAATTAATGTCCATACTTTCAAGTAGAAACAAATTGATAAAGTTATTTTGCGATTCCTTTAATTGAGCGGGATTTAAATTTTGGATTATTCGGAACTAGTAAAAATTCGGAACTGGTAAAACAACTGTATCAATGCTAGATGCAAGCGCCGAAGGCGCGAGCTTCCAGAGACGATGGGTCTAGGGCAGAGCCACGATGGGGGCCAAGAAAAGAATTTTAATCAGTCAATATCTCACTCTCTCTCTCTCTCTCTCTTTAAATTTTTCAAATGGGGGGTTGCAACCCTCGCAACCCCTCCCCTAAATCCGCCACTGATTAATGTTACATGTAGCTCATTTTCTTTATGATGTTTAGCTGAAAACATCACAATCACACGAACTTGGACTTGACAGCAATTTTTGACAAATGAATAAGCTAGCTATAGGCCTGAAATCCATGGCTCCTATTTATTTTTAGCTCACCTGATTGAAAGGTCATGTGAGCTAAAATGCGTGAGTGTGTGTGTGCGTGTGTCGTTAACACCTATTTTCGACTTCTCGTCTGAAACTACCAAACAAACTTGGTCAGAAGTATATATGGGCCTGTGCAATTCAGATTTGTTCGTGGCATTGCCATGGCTACCATAACTAGGTCAAGGTGACCTAGGGGTGCAGAAATCTTAAAAAATCTTCTCTGAAACTGATAATTGGAGAAAAATCTGATGTAATATTTGGCTTCTTTAGGGTCTTCCCCCTTTATAGTTTGTTCATTTTGTGAAATTCAGACTAAAAATAGGTAACGCGTTTTTGTGCTTAATTTTGAAAAAATCTTAAAATAGCTTCAAATTGTTATAACTTGATTATTTGACCAGATAATGACATGGGGTTTTCAGTTTTGACATATTCTTGTAATTACCTTCAAAATGGGTCAAGGTCAATTTTGAAGGTCATGACCTAATTTTTTTCCCTCCGATTTAAAGTATTATCTGGAAAACTATCAACTTTTTATATAGGCATGTATATTAGAATGTTGTAGATAGTAATACAACAATCATTTTGATGTATAGAAAAAGGTCATGGGTTCAAAGGTCAAGGTCAGAGATGCAAAACAATACCGAAATGGTTAATTATCTTGAAATCTATAAACATTTTTATAGGCATGTATATTAGAATGTTGTTGGTTTTGATACAACAATAGTTTTGATGTATAGAAAAAGTCATGGGTTCAAAGGCCAAGGTCACACATGCAAAACAATACCGAAATTGTTAATAAATCAATAACTATAAACTTTTAGTATGGACATGTATATTAGAATATTGTAGGTATTGGTGTGACGATGATCATTTTGATATATAGAATAAGGTCATAGGTTCAAAGGTAAAGGTCACAGTTGGGAAAGAATACCAAAATGATTAATTATCTCAAAAACTATAAACCTTTTGTTTAGACATGTATATTAGAATATTGTAGGTATTGGTGTAACGATCATTTGCATGAGATATGTATTTTGCCTCAGATGAGCGTTAAGGCCCATGGGCCTCTTGTTATTTTATTACATTCTTATTATTATTCTTTTTCTTGATGGGAGGGAAATACAAATTGGTGATGGATAATCATCTCATATCCCTATGCCAGCACATTTACTTCATAGCATCCTTTTCTTAATATGGTTTTTGGTTGTTGTTTAGAAATCGTCACACACACACAAAGACACACACACACACACACTGGAATAATTAAATGTCAACATTTGTAATCTGTTTTGTAGGTCTGATATAAATGATATGTTAAGACAGTTGTTGGAAGGACAAAAAAAGATTGTGGAAGAGCAACAGTCCCTAAAAGAAGAGCAAAAAAGATTAAGTGCTGAAAATGCTGAATTTAGGAATTCATTAAATATTACACCAGTAACACCAGAGCCAGTGGCAACCAGCACACCATGCAGTACAACAAATCTTACGCCACCAGTACAAGTTAATTCAAATGTTAGAAGACGTGTTATAGAACCAACTCCAAAAAAGCCATCTTCACCATGCAGGGTGAGAATTGTCATTATTACTGTAGTTTCTGACAAATAAGTCATGATGTTATAACGTTTGAATTATACCCATATTTTAATTATTACATTTCTGCAAATGTGAAAGTGCATCATTTATATTAATTATTATTTTTTTATATCTGGCACCTATAGGGTCATTTCAGATGACAATAATAATACACATGTAATAATAATAATAATAATAATAATAGTAAAACTTTATCACATTGATAACATTACAATGATTGATAGTAGCAATTGAACTGAAAATCACAATGAAGTAAATTACATGTACATGTCATATATCTTGAAAATTTCTTGTCAGATTAGTTTTTAAATTTTTTGTCACATTTTTTGTACATTTTGATACATCTTCCAAACATTGAACGGTTCTTTAAAAAAATAAAAATTGTTTGTTTTAGCTTTCTGTAAGAACAGTTTATAAGGCACTGATGACCATTCCCAGTTTTGGCTATGACATTTCAACAAGGTAAGATCAGTTGAATTGTTTTTATTTTTTAATTTTGTATCTGCATATTTTTAATGTATTCAAGAAGATAAAAAGATAGTATGATCTATATACATGTACATAGAGGAACAGAGTCTACAATTTATGGGCAGCTATGCCCCTCAATAAAATTTTATTGTCAACCATTGAAAATATTTCAGATAGTCTACACATTTTGCAATAAAATTATATCTGTCAGTCTGTCTGTCCAGTGTCCACCAATCAGTCTGTATATCTTTGCACTTTATGTTGGCTATATCACCCAAAGTATTATAAAACCTTCCTACTTGGTGAACAAGTGATGTGTAGTATACAACAACCAGCGATTTGCAGAGTTGTTTCCCCTTTATAGGAAAATATTCAAGACACCCATAGAACTGTTAGAGTATTGCTAGGTTTCCACAAATTTAAAACAATTAATAGCCAAATTTTCAAAATTTGTGAAAATATAGTCCCTTTTAAAGTATTTTTCCACAAATTTGCTAAAATAGATTACTTTTTGAAAGAATTCCTCAGAAATTAGTAGCCAATGGCTTTTTTGGCTACCAGGAATAAAAACATAGAGTATTGAGCTCAAATGATATATGTGAAGAACAGGTCTGTTTTAAAATTGTTATTGAGGAAATTCAGTTCTACCGTTATATTTTCATATTTTTTAATTCAGTATTCTTTCTGCTGATTAAATAGATTCAATACTTAATGTATTTATTAATTGTATATTTTATTATAAGTTTTAGTGATTTAGTAAACATTCCAACAACAGAGAGATTAGTGAAGGCTGTCGTTGCGGAGAATGATGGCAGAGATAAATGTCCATGGAGCAAGACAGAAATAAAGAGTAATATTTTTTAATTTATTTTACAACTCTTTTTAACATTTTAGTCTTCAACTAGATGCAAGGGCAATAAATATTTTGTAGGACCCAAATATCAGATTGATGTCCGAGGCAAATTCAAATGTATCAGAGCCCAAGACAAAAATCTGTTTTAAGAAATAAGTTTATAACAGATTTTTGAGCATAAAACATGTATCATGTTTTCAAGTAAATACATATATCATGTTTTTAATAGGAAACATGGTAGTTACAAGTTCATTTTTAAAAAAGTTTCACTTTGAGGAGTTTGGTGGTTGGGTTGCTATGATAATATTAAAAAAATCTTGTTAAAGTTTCTGACAGTAATTTATGTATGAAAGGCACATTTAAGGTTAGATTTAGGGAAGATCAGACTTGTCTTGTTTTTAATGACAGGGTTAAATTTTGGAAATACATGTATGTTGATTTGAAACAAAAATGCAAACACTCTGTACTTTTCCTTAAGATGATGTTTCTTACTTTAAAATTTTACCAAAAAGCCATAGCATACAAATCTGGGTGTATTATATGTACATACACATCATTCACATGAAAATGAAAATCAACAGTTTTGAAACTTTCATTGAAAATGATTAAAATAATTTTGTTTCCCTACCAAAATTAAACATTAACACTGCTTGCACACACACACACACACACACACACACACACACACCATTTATCGTTTGAACAACTGCTTGTTATACAACCTATGCACAATAAACAAACCAGCAAATTGAAATCTAAAAATTGATTTTAAATACAGCTAGTCATTGATATTGTGTTTTTTTAACAGTGGCAGCTAAAAGCTACTTCAGAAGCTTGAAAGAGAGAAAAAATAAAGAAAATAGAGGAACGACATCCGTCCATAAACAAAAAGCAAGGAGACAAGGACGCAAGAGAGAGGTACATTGTATCTTGTATATTCATATTTCTAGTTTACAGACTGATAGGCAAAAATTCCCCATTAAAACAACTTACTAGATACGCATCTCCATGTGGTCTGCTATAACCAACCATCTTAAAACAAGAATTTCAACCCAACTTTGACTACCTCATGCAGTTGTAAATATTATTTTTGAATGATTGGAATGTAATCTATGTAGATTTCGCTTTCAAATAACCATTCATATGGCATTTTTATGATATGAAACACTTGTTTCCAATCAATGGTCTTACATAACTGAGAAACATGTAAAATAAATTTTATTATACCAAACAGTTATCCAACAGTCTGGCATGTACATTGTCTGTAAAATTTTAAATTACACATATTACATCAATATTAATACCACCACCACCAAAGACGTTTTAGGGATATACTGGTTTCATCCTGCTGTATGTCTGTCTGTCATCTCTCAGGTGCATCCTTGTGTGCACTCTAACTTGAAAAGTTCTTCAGGTAGGACAATGGTGTTACATTTACCAAGAAGGATCCCTATGAATTTTGATGGTCATGGCTACAGAAAAAAGGTCACTGTGACCTTTGCCTTTATCTGACGAAGCCATGGGTTGGTTATAAGTCAGCTTCATTGATAGTTCTAGTTTATAAAAATATCTTTTGGACTTATAAGACATGATTGCTGAGATGAAGTTAGTTAAGAAACACTGCTTTAATATTTCATATATTGAACTAAACTTAATTATAATGTTTCAAGTACATATGCATATCTTTTTATGTTTGAAACATAACCTGTCTATAATTGTTTATATTTTGATTACACTCAGAGAAAAGATAGATATCTCAAAGGCCTGAAGAAAATTAAGTGGACAGAAGAAGCCAAGAAAAAAATGGAAACAGCTCTTCAGAAATACGATATAGTTAGTTCTGATGAGTCAGAATGCGAAGATGATGAACTACCTAGCAGGAACGTTGTTTACAAAATAAGAAAACTAAAATTCTTATCTACAAAAGCACAGAAGATGAAAAGAGAGCTGTATAAATGCTACATGGGGTCTCTACCAAAACCTTTGCAGGCAAATTTTAAACAAAGAAAATATGTAGATGGACTTTTCTCAGACAGAACAGCACCAGAAAACTGCCCGTCCTGGCTTTTAAAAACCACAGATGAATAAACATTTGTATTATTATTTTGTGGGTCATACCAGATTTTCTTTTGTTTAGCACCCATTGGTGGGTAGGTTTTAATGACCAGATTTTTGTCTCAGCTTCGAGACAAAATTTGGAATATTCTATGATTTATCTCTTTTAAATTTGTGTTAATTTTTAGTATTTTCAGAATCTTCTTTGTTAATGTCATCATGGTCATTTACGAGTTACATTTTGATTTTTTAATCAGATTGTGATCAGTTGTCATCCATCGTGTGTTATCAATTTGCTGTTAACACATTAGAAATTGTTTCCCTTATTCATAAAACTTGCACCGAATTATCCTTTTGAGAAAAAGCTTGGTTAATATAGATTGTGAAATCTTGTATGAAATGGTGAATGATGGTATGACTGTTACTTGGATATACATGTAGTTTAACCAATTTGGTAGGTAGCTAGGTTTTTAATTTTAACATCAGGTATGGCACTGAACAAAAGAAAATGCTGGTATGACTTTAAATTACTGTTAGCAATGAATGGCTGTTATTGCAAGTAGCAGTTTCCTACCAAAAAAATTCTCTATCAGACAAATATAATTTTTGTTTTTTAGGGGGGGGGGGGCATAAAGATAAGTATTTGATTATTTCAGTTTAGCTTATAGCAATCTGGTGTAGTAACGATAACAGCCATGTTATTGCAGTTAATATTGATGCACATTTTGTATAGATTCAACATACTGTAAACATATTTATTTTAGTGGTTTACTATTTTTAGTGATTTTCACAATGATATCCACATGATTTTACTCAAATCATGATTTGCATTAAAATTTGAACACTTAAATTAATATGTTAAAAGTATGTTGAACCGTGACACATCAAGCGAAAAGCATACACATTTGTTTGTATGATGTACTGTAAAAATGATGTCAGAAAAGTGAAGATGTTATACACTGCTCTATGAATGAAAATACTTATCTTGAACTTTAGTATTGCTTTACATGTTTAATAGAAATCCACATTTAAATTTCACAATCAAATAAATGTAAGAAAAATTATAAATGTCAATTAGAAATAAAGAATGGTCAATAGACAAATTTCATATTAAGTAACCTATTTTATAGACTCCATCAAAACAAGGCTAACACTGTAACATTGTCTCATCTTGCTAAAAAAATATTTAAAAAAAAATAAAAAGACTAATTAACAATTATTGATAATCTCCTAACTTTGCTTATTCTGGGTTTTAAAAGGTAACATTCCTTAATGACACCAGGGTTAGTTTTAATTGGTATGTATCAGTAATTTCCACTCCATCATAAATAAACACATCAGAGCTTGAAATAGTTGTGTCATTCTCTATGAACTGAAGTGTAATTATACCTTCCCCCCGCTTAAAAAGTGTGTGTGTGTGTGTGTGGGGGGGGGTTATAGTGATAGGAGTGTCCTTCCGTGTGTCCGTATGTCCTTCCGTTACACCTTAGGGTACCTATCTCTTATCCGCAACTCCTCCTAAACCCTTCAATGGATTTTCATGATACTTTCACACAATCTTTGTGATATAATGTAGATGTTCATCTTTTATTTAAAAAATATGATCTGATGGATTTCTGGGAGTGGGGGGATTTTTTGTGAGCATGTGGCTCACAGTTTTTCTAGTTTCTATCTGTTAGAGTGTTAGCCTTGTTTTTAATTGTAAGTCAATTAAATTGTATAAAGGGGGATAATTTATAAGCTAACGTGAAAAGAGTCATTAGCATCTCAGAAGATGAATACTGTCAAAATGAGCACACATGACATATAGGCTAAAATCTGCAGATAATATTCAAACTTTGTGTACATTTAATGATTGTGAAACCAGGGTCAGTACTCTATTGTTCCAGGGAACTTAGATAGTTGCTTTTTTGTTAATTAAGTTTTTAGCTCACCTGGCCAAAGGCCATGTGAGCTTATGGCATGGCGATGCGTGCGTGCGTCCGTGCGTGTGTCAGTAAACTTTAATCTTCTCCTCCGAAACTACTGGGCCAAATGAAACCAAATTTGCCATGGAAGGTCCATGACAGAGTCTAACTATAGTTTGTTCAAATCATGACGATCGAATATCTAAGATGGCCGCTGTTACTAAAAATAGACAAAACCTAAAAAAAAATCTTCTTCTCTTGAACCACTCATTGGAGGCAAAAACTGATGTGATATTTGGATTCTACATAGTCTTAACCTTTAAGTTTGTTCATTTCATGAAATTTGGTTTAAAAATAGGTTACGCGTTTTTGCGTTTAAATTTGCAAAAATCGTAAAATATTTTTAAATTGTTATAACTTGACTATATGACCAGATAATGACATGGGGTTTTCAGTTTTGACATATTCTTGTAATTACCTTTAAAATAGTGTCAAGGTCAATTATGAAGGTCATGACCTAATTTTTTACCTTTCTAATATTATTTATTATCTCGAAAACTATAATTTTTTTATATAGGCATGTATATTAGAATATTGTTGGTATTGATGTAATGATTATTTTGATATACAGATTCAGGTCATTGGTGCAAAGGTCAAGGTCACAGATGCGAAAGAAAACTGAAATGGTTCATTATCTTGAAAACTATTAACTTTTTGTATAGGCATGTATATTAAAATGTTGTAGGTATAGATACAACGATCATTTTGATGTATAGAAAAAGGTCATGGGTCCAAAGGTCAAGGTCACAGTAGCAAAACAATACCAAAATCATTAATTATCTTGAAAACAATAAACTTTTTGTATAGACATGTATATTGGAATGTTGTTGGTTTTGATGTAACGATCATTTTGATATATAGATTAAGGTCATTGGTTCAAAGGTCAAGGTCACAGATGCGAAAGAAAACTGAAATGGTTCATTATCTTGAAAACTATTAACTTTTTGTATAGGCATGTATATTAGAATGTTGTAGATATTGATACAACGATCATTTTGATGTATAGGAAAAGGTCATGGGTCCAAAGGTCAAGGTCACATTAGCAAAACAATACCAAAATCATTAATTATCTCGAAAACTATAAACTTTTTATATAGACATTTATATTAGAATATTGTAGGTATTAATACAACAATCTTTTTGATGTATAGAAAAAGGTCATGGGTCCAAAAGTGAAGGTCACGGTTGCAAAACAATACCAAAAAGATTCATTATCTCGAAAACTATGAACTTTTTGTATAGGCATGTATATAAGAACATTGTTGGTATTGATGCAATCATCATTTTGATATATAGATTATGGTCATTGGTTCGAAGGTCAAGGTCACAGATGTGAGTAGCAAGTTTCATAAATATCTAAATATCCACATCAGAGTTATTGCTCCTTAAATGTAGTATTTATTGAGTTTTTGTGCTGTTAACGGCCTAGGTGAGCGGTACAGGCCCTATTGGGCCTCTTGTTATGTTTAATGATTTATATTCAGTGATAAACATATGAATCAAAACTATCAAAGCCCAATAAAATGTAAAATTAAGTGTTCTCCAACCCTCCCATTTTGCTCTACATGCCGAAAATTAGTTGTTTTTCAAACACTGAACATATGCCCTCTTGTTATCCGTGCCTCAAATGCAAATTTAGAGCTTTGCATGAAGGGTATTTATTATAAATACCGTATACATTAGTATAAGTAAAACATGAACTGCACACCTGAAAGACAACCTTGTTTTTACCCGTGTGATTTGCAGGTTAACCAGCTTTAATGTATCCCTATCTGAGGTAATTTAGGTATATGTACAATACAATGGTTTTCACTGTTATGAAAAACGACAAAAGTTTCGGTATATACCTGTTTCATAATTCAAGTTCAGGTCAGCAAACCTCATAGGTTTGATAGGTGATATGATTTTATTTAACGGAATATCAAAATAAGTACTAGTATTCTATATTAAAGATAAATCGACTATGTAAGTTACCTAGAACAATAGAAGTGCAAATGTAGCCTTTGGCTTCTTGACAGGCATAGTAAATATTTGGCAAGTTTCCAAAATTATCATTCATTTATCTAGATGTTGGACATTGGGGCTCTTTTGAATAAATAAAATGATTCTGTTTGGGTAAAATAAGAAGTGGCTTTGAAAAAAATCAATTTAAATATGTATAATACTTTATAGATGGCAGTGTAGATTACTTAAATCTTTGATTGAATGGTTTGTTACAGCATGCTGATGATGAGGTGTTAATCTGTGAATGTATGTATTTAAGTGTGTATGTATTTATTTATATCTAAGGGTAGAAAAATGAATGATTGTATTTATTTATGAATGTTTTTTAAGACAAAGCAAAAGATTATGTTTCGTGCTGTACTTATTAATAAATATATTTATATTTTTACATTGTTTTTTGGATTTTTCAGTTGAGGAAGATGTCATTTTCATCTTAAGGTTGATGAAATGAATGCAAAATATTGTTCATATGTTCAAGATTCATAAAATGTACTGTCTTCTTTTTAAAGATGTGACAAAGGTGTCAAACTGAACCAGCAGGTCCTAACCGTTCCGGAGCAGCTAGTCTGCTCTGTCTTTCCTTTGAGCAAGGGATTGGTACTTCATGTTATATTTAAACCATTTTATCAGACTTCAATTGGCTATGTCACAATTTATTTGGGGTTTTAAAGGTGCTTTATGTCTTAAATAGAAACATTGATAGCACATGATGCTAGTTAGTAAAACCAGCAATCTACAGGAATCTTAAATTTTCTCATTAAGTAAACAACAAATAGCAAGTACTTAGTGTAGAACTAAACCCTGTTGGGTGACTGCCCCAGTCAATATTATCTTATTTCACTCATATCGAGACAAGCCAGTTCTGGAATGTTGGAGGTAACTGGAGTACCCAGAGAAAACCAAAGACTTTCGGCAAGGGAACTGACAAATTTTCTCGCATTAGGATATGTTTATATAAGATTCAAACCTAGACAGTAAGAGTTGTTGTGACCTATAAAGCTGTGGTTTAGACAACTCGGCTACCGGGACCTCGAGTGAACATGTCAAAAATAACTATTTCAATAAGATATACCATAATTTGTGGAATTAACCTGTGTAAAGCTAACAAAATCTATAGTCTCCAGGATGTTCAGTATAGACAGGTTTATCTCGCAAACTAGAGGCTACAGGAAAACTCGACGATATATCACTATTGTTGAAGGCCTACATATGTATACCTTAGTTTTTCCAAGTTCATTTTCCATTATGTTATAATGGTGTAAAGCAATCAAGTGTCAAAATAATGGGCTGGGAGAAGCGGAAATGCACAAAAGAATTAAAAGCATACATAAAGTTGCAATAGTCCTTACAAGTAGTCAAAATATAACATTTAACATAAAGATGCATAAGATGGCTTAAAGATTGCATAAAGGACTTTGGACATTATGCATCTTTATGCATATGCATAAAGATGGCATAAAGATGGTGTAAAGGTGGCATAAAGATTGCATAAAGACGTCTTTATGCCACCATTATGCCATCTTTATACCATCTTTATGCATGCATAAAGATAGGTTTTCGTGCTGTGTAACTCCAACATAAAACTCTCCTAATTGATAAAAAAAAAATTCATAAAAAATCGATAGGAACTGCTATGAATTTCTAATCACTGTGACTCCCCCTCCCCCCAAAAATATAGAATATCCTATTTGATAACAATTGTAACAAAAATCGGTAAAAATTGCGAGGACTTTTTTTAATTTTAATTTTTTTTTTTTTTTATGGCGATTGTTCTAAAAAGTCTTTGTAGCTGAATAAATTTACATAATACAGTCCTAATTGACAAAAATTAATAATAATAATCAATTAAAATAACATTGACTTTTTATTTAATTTTTATTTTTGTGACCCCCCCCCCAAAATTTTTTTAAAATGTCATAATTGATAAAAAATGCGCAAAAAAGATAAAGATTTTAATTGTTTGTTATTAATGTAGAATAAGTATTATTGTTAAAGTAAGCACATTTAGTTTTATGAACATGAAGTGGATAGGAAAAAGTGCACCCCGACACCTTCAAATAAATAAATAAATAAATAAATAAATAAATAAATAAATAAATAAATAAACAAACAATAAAAGATATATCTATGAATACAAATTGTATTTAATGAAATGTGAGATTAACCGGTTTATTTATTTAGTTATTTTTATGGTGAGCCTGATCTATTATTTTAAAAATAGGCACGTGTGTTCCTTTCCAAAGTGCCCAGTTTGACATCTTTGCGTTAAAATTAAAGCCGCTGTCATTTCGGTTATTAATATCACCTAGACGTAAACCAATTTATGAGGTTTTTAATATAAAATATTTAATAATTAATAATTGATAATTATTAATTAATGATTAATAATCAATTATCAATAAATTGTAAGAGTTCTGGAATAAAAAATAAATAAAAAAATAAATAAATAAATAAATGTATGAATGAATGCATGAAGGAATGAATGAATATTAAATAAATAACATTATAACAATTACAACAACAGCACCGATCTCCATAAGGAAAGGTAACATGTTGTAAATCCGTCAAATAACGATACATGTACATGTAAGACATGTGTATTATATGTTACATTGTTTCTAATTTGTTTGTTTTATTGTGCCATTATTCGTGGTTCCTTTAGCCATTGTCAACAACATGTTATTCAACTTATTTCTTTGTCATACACAAGACATGTATGGACATCTATGTATATTTATATGTTACATTGTTTCTGATTTGTTTGTTTTTGTGCCATTATTCTTGTTTTCTTTGTCCATTGTCAACAACATGTTATTCAACTTATTTCTATATCATACACAAGATATGTATGGATATCTATGTGTATTTATTGTTACATTGTTTCTAATTTGTTTGTTTTTGTGCCATTGTTCTTGTTTTCTTTGTCCATTGTCAACAACATGTTATTCAACTTATTTCTATATCATACACAATATGTATGGACATCTATGTGTATTTATATGTTACATTGTTTCTAATTTGTTTGTTTTTGTGCCATTATTCTTGGTTTCTTTTGTCATTGTCAACAACATGTTATTCAACTTATTTCTATGTCATACACAACACATGTATGGATATCTATGTGTATTTATATGTTACATTGTTTCTGATTTGTTTGTTTTTGTGCCATTGTTCTTGGTTTTTTTGGCCATTGTCAACAACATGTTATTGAACTTATTTCTATGTCATACACAACACATGTATGGATATCTATGTGTATTTATATGTTACATTGTTTCTGATTTGTTTGTTTTTGTGTCATTGTTCTTAGTTACTTTGGCCATTGTCAACAACATGTTATTCAACTTATTTCTATGTCATACACAACACATGTATGGATATCTATGTGTATTTATATGTTACATTGTTTCTAATTTGTTTGTTTTTGTGCCATTGTTCTTGTTTTCTTTGTCCATTGTCAACAACATGTTATTCAACTTATTTCTATATCATACACAAAATATGTATGGACATCTATGTGTATTTATATGTTACATTGTTTCTAATTTGTTTGTTTTTGTGCCATTGTTCTTGTTTTCTTTGTCCATTGTCAACAACATGTTATTCAACTTATTTCTATATCATACACAAGATATGTATGGACATCTATGTGTATTTATATGTTACATTGTTTCTAATTTGTTTGTTTTTGTGCCATTGTTCTTGTTTTCTTTGTCCATTGTCAACAACATGTTATTCAACTTATTTTTATATCATACACAAGATATGTATGGACATCTATGTGTATTTATATGTTACATTGTTTCTAATTTGTTTGTTTTTGTGCCATTGTTCTTGTTTTCTTTGTCCATTGTCAACAACATGTTATTCAACTTATTTCTATATCATATACAACACATGTATGGACTTCTATGTGTATTTATATGTTACATTGTTTCTAATTTGTTTGTTTTTGTGCCATTGTTCTTGTTTTCTTTGTCCATTGTCAACAACATGTTATTAAACTTATTTCTATATCATACACAAGATATGTATGGACATCTATGTGTATTTATATGTTACATTGTTTCTAATTTGTTTGTTTTTGTGCCATTATTCTTGGTTTCTTTTGTCATTGTCAACAACATGTTATTCAACTTATTTCTATGTCATACACAACACATGTATGGATATCTATGTGTATTTATATGTTACATTGTTTCTGATTTGTTTGTTTTTGTGCCATTGTTCTTGGTTTTTTGGCCATTGTCAACAACATGTTATTCAACTTATTTCTATGTCATACACAACACATGTATGGCTATCTATGTGTATTTATATGTTTACATTGTTTCTGATTTGTTTGTTTTTGTGTCATTGTTCTTAGTTACTTTGGCCATTGTCAACACATGTTATTCAACTTATTTCTATGTCATACACAACACATGTATGGATATCTATTTGTATTTATATGTTACATTGTTTCTAATTTGTTTGTTTTTGTGCCATTGTTCTTGTTTTCTTTGTCCATTGTCAACAACATGTTATTCAACTTATTTCTATATCATACACAAAATATGTATGGACATCTATGTGTATTTAATGTTACATTGTTTCTAATTTGTTTGTTTTTTGTGCCATTGTTCTTGTTTTCTTTGTCATTGTCAACAACATGTTATTCAACTTATTTCTATATCATACACAAGATATGTATGGACATCTATGTGTATTTATATGTTACATTGTTTCTAATTTGTTTGTTTTTGTGCCATTGTTCTTGTTTTCTTTGTCCATTGTCAACAACATGTTATTCAACTTATTTCTATATCATACACAAGATATGTATGGACATCTATGTGTATTTATATGTTACATTGTTTCTAATTTGTTTGTTTTTTGTGCCATTGTTTTGTTTTCTTTGTCCATTGTCAACAACATGTTATTCAACTTATTTCTATATCATACACAACACATGTATGGATATCTATGTGTATTTATATGTTACATTGTTTCTAATTTGTTTTTGTTTTTGTGCCATTGTTCTTGTTTTTTTTGTCCATTGTCAACAACATGTTATTCAACTTATTTCTATATCATACACAAGATATGTATGGCATCTATGTGTATTTATATGTTACATTGTTTCTGATTTGTTTGTTTTGTGCCATTATTCTTGGTTTCTTTTGTCATTGTCAACAACATGTTATTCAACTTATTTCTATGTCATACACAACACATGTATGGATATCTATGTGTATTTATATGTTACATTGTTTCTGATTTGTTTTTTTTGTGCCATTGTTCTTGGTTTTTTTGGCCATTGTCAACAACATGTTATTCAACTTATTTCTATGTCATACACAACCATGTATGGATATCTATGTTATTTATATGTTACATTGTTTCTGATTTGTTTGTTTTTGTGTCATTGTTCTTAGTTACTTTGGCCATTGTCAACAACTGTTATTCAACTTATTTCTATGTCATACACAACACATGTATGGATATCTATGTGTATTTATATGTTACATTGTTTCTAATTTGTTTGTTTTTGTGCCATTGTTCTTGGTTTTTTTGGCCATTGTCAACAACATGTTATTCACTTATTTCTATATCATACACAACACATGTATGGATATCTATGTGTATTTATATATACATTGTTTCTAATTTGTTTGTTTTTGTGCCATTGTTCTTGGTTTTTTTGGCCATTGTCACAACATGTTATTCAACTTATTTCTATATCATACACAAGATATGTATGGATATCTATGTGTATTTATATGTTACATTGTTTCTAATTTGTTTGTTTTTGTGCCATTGTTCTTGGTTTTTTTGGCCATTGTCAACAACATGTTATTCAACTTATTTCTATATCATACACAAGATATGTATGGACATCTATGTGTATTTATATGTTACATTGTTTCTAATTTGTTTGTTTTAGTGCCATTGTTCTTGTTTTCTTTGTCCATTGTCAACAACATGTTATTCAGCTTATTTCTATATCATATACAACACATGTATGGACTTCTATGTGTTTTTATATTTACATTGTTTCTAATTTTTTGTTTTTGTGCATTGTTCTTGTTTTCTTTTGTCCATTGTCAACAACATGTTATTAAACTTATTTCTATATCATACACAAGATATGTGTGGACATCTATGTGTATTTATATGTTACATTGTTTCTGATTTGTTTGTTTTTGTGCCATTATTCTTGGTTTCTTTTGTCATTGTCAACAACATGTTATTCAACTTATTTCTATGTCATACACAACACATGTATGGATATCTATGTGTATTTATATGTTACATTGTTTTCTGATTTGTTTGTTTTTGTGCCATTGTTCTTGGTTTTTTGGCCATTGTCAACAACATGTTATTCAACTTATTTCTATGTCATACACAACACATGTATGGATATCTATGTGTATTTATATGTTACATTGTTTCTGATTTGTTTGTTTTTGTGTCATTGTTCTTAGTTACTTTGTCCATTGTCAACAACATGTTATTCAACTTATTTCTATGTCATACACAACACATGTATGGATATCTATGTGTATTTATATGTTACATTGTTTCTAATTTGTTTGTTTTTGTGCCATTGTTCTTGGTTTTTTTGGCCATTGTCAACAACATGTTATTCAACTTATTTCTATATCATACACAACACATGTATGGATATCTATGTGTATTTATATGTTACATTGTTTCTAATTTGTTTGCTTTTGTGCCATTGTTCTTGGTTTTTTTGGCCATTGTCAACAACATGTTATTCAACTTATTTCTATATCATACCAGATATGTATGGACATCTATGTGTATTTATATGTTACATTGTTTCTAATTTGTTTGTTTTTGTGCCATTGTTCTTGTTTTCTTGTCCATTGTCAACAACATGTTATTCAACTTATTTCTATATCATACACAAGATATGTATGGACATCTATGTGTATTTATATGTTACATTGTTTCTAATTTGTTTGTTTTTGTGCCATTATTCTTGTTTTCTTTGTCCATTGTCAACAACATGTTATTCAACTTATTTCTATATCATATACAACACATGTATGGACTTCTATGTGTATTTATATGTTACATTGTTTCTAATTTGTTTGTTTTTGTGCCATTGTTCTTGTTTTCTTTGTCCATTGTCAACAACATGTTATTAAACTTATTTCTATATCATACACAAGATATGTATGGACATCTATGTGTATTTATATGTTACATTGTTTCTAATTTGTTTGTTTTTGTGCCATTATTCTTGGTTTCTTTGTCATTGTCAACAACATGTTATTCAACTTATTTCTATGTCATACACAACACATGTATGGATATCTATGTGTATTTATATGTTACATTGTTTCTGATTTGTTTGTTTTTGTGCCATTGTTCTTGGTTTTTAGCCATTGTCAACAACATGTTATTCAACTTATTTCTATGTCATACACAACACATGTATGGCTATCTATGTGTATTTATATGTTACATTGTTTCTGATTTGTTTGTTTTTGTGTCATTGTTCTTAGTTACTTTGGCCATTGTCAACAACAGTTATTCAACTTATTTCTATGTCATACACAACACATGTATGGATATCTATGTGTATTTATATGTTACATTGTTTCTAATTTGTTTGTTTTTTGTGCCATTGTTCTTGTTTTCTTTGTCCATTGTCAACAACATGTTATTCAACTTATTTCTATATCATACACAAAATATGTATGGACATCTATGGTATTTATATGTTACATTGTTTCTAATTTGTTTGTTTTTGTGCCATTGTTCTTGTTTTCTTTTGTCCATTGTCAACAACATGTTATTCAACTTATTTCTATATCATACACAAGATATGTATGGACATCTATGTGTATTTATATGTTACATTGTTTCTAATTTGTTTGTTTTTGTGCCATTGTTCTTGTTTTCTTTGTCCATTGTCAACAACATGTTATTCAACTTATTTCTATATCATACACAAGATATGTATGGACATCTATGTGTATTTATATGTTACATTGTTTCTAATTTGTTTGTTTTTGTGCCATTGTTTTTGTTTTCTTTGTCCATTGTCAACAACATGTTATTCAACTTATTTCTATATCATACACAACACATGTATGGATATCTATGTGTATTTATATGTTACATTGTTTCTAATTTGTTTGTTTTTGTGCCATTGTTCTTGTTTTCTTTGTCCATTGTCAACAACATGTTATTCAACTTATTTCTATATCATACACAAGATATGTATGGACATCTATGTGTATTTATATGTTACATTGTTTCTGATTTGTTTGTTTTTGTGCCATTATTCTTGGTTTCTTTTGTCATTGTCAACAACATGTTATTCAACTTATTTCTATGTCATACACAACACATGTATGGATATCTATGTGTATTTATATGTTACATTGTTTCTGATTTGTTTTGTTTTTGTGCCATTGTTCTTGGTTTTTTTGGCCATTGTCAACAACATGTTATTCAACTTATTTCTATGTCATACACACACATGTATGGATATCTATGTGTATTTATATGTTACATTGTTTTCTGATTTGTTTGTTTTTGTGTCATTGTTCTTAGTTACTTTGGCCATTGTCAACAACATGTTATACAACTTATTTCTATGTCATACACAACACATGTATGGATATCTATGTGTATTTATATGTTACATTGTTTCTAATTTGTTTGTTTTTGTGCCATTGTTCTTGTTTTCTTTGTCCATTGTCAACAACATGTTATTCAACTTATTTCTATATCATACACAACACATGTATGGATATCTATGTGTATTTATATGTTACATTGTTTCTAATTTGTTTGTTTTGTGCCATTGTTCTTGTTTTCTTTGTCCATTGTCAACAACATGTTATTCAACTTATTTCTATATCATACACAAGATATGTATGGACATCTATGTGTATTTATATGTTACATTGTTTCTGATTTGTTTGTTTTTGTGCCATTGTTCTTGTGTTCTTTGGTCATTGTCAACAACATGTTATTCAACTTATTTCTATATCATACACAAGATATGTATGGACATCTATGTGTATTTATATGTTACATTGTTTCTATTTGTTTGTTTTTGTGCCATTATTCTTGGTTTCTTTTGTCATTGTCAACAACATGTATTCAACTTATTTCTATGTCATACACAACACATGTATGGATATCTATGTGTATTTATATGTTACATTGTTTCTGATTTGTTGTTTTTGTGCCATTGTTCTTGGTTTTTTTGGCCATTGTCAACAACATGTTATTCACTTATTTCTATGTCATACACAACACATGTATGGATATCTATGTGTATTTATATGTTACATTGTTTCTGATTTGTTTGTTTTGTGTCATTGTTCTTAGTTACTTTGGCCATTGTCAACAACATGTTATTGAACTTATTTCTATGTCATACACAACAATGTATGGATATCTATGTGTATTTATATGTTACATTGTTTCTAATTTGTTTGTTTTTGTGCCATTGTTCTTGTTTTCTTTGTCCATTGTCAACAACATGTTATTCAACTTATTTCTATATCATACACACACATGTATGGATATCTATGTGTATTTATATGTTACATTTTTCTAATTTGTTTGTTTTTGTGCCATTGTTCTTGTTTTCTTTGTCCATTGTCAACAACATGTTATTCAACTTATTTCTATATCATACACAAGATATGTATGGACATCTATGTGTATTTATATGTTACATTGTTTCTGATTTGTTTGTTTTTGTGCCATTGTTCTTGTTTTCTTTGTCCATTGTCAACAACATGTTATTCAACTTATTTCTATATCATACACAAAATATGTATGGACATCTATGTGTATTTATATGTTACATTGTTTCTAATTTGTTTGTTTTTGTGCCATTGTTCTTGTTTTCTTTGTCCATTGTCAACAACATGTTATTCAACTTATTTCTATATCATATACACAAGATATGTATGGACATCTATGTGTATTTATATGTTACATTGTTTCTAATTTGTTTGTTTTTGTGCCATTGTTCTTGTTTTCTTTGTCCATTGTCAACAACATGTTATTCAACTTATTTCTATATCATATACAACACATGTATGGACTTCTATGTGTATTTATATGTTACATTGTTTCTAATTTGTTTGTTTTTGTGCATTGTTCTTGTTTTCTTTGTCCATTGTCAACAACATGTTATTAACTTATTTCTATATCATACACAAGATATGTATGGACATCTATGTGTATTTATATGTTACATTGTTTCTAATTTGTTTGTTTTTGTGTCATTATCTTGGTTTCTTTTGTCATTGTCAACAACATGTTATTCAACTTATTTCTATGTCATACACAACACATGTATGGATATCTATGTGTATTTATATGTTACATTGTTTCTGATTTGTTTGTTTTTGTGCCATTGTTCTTGGTTTTTTGGCCATTGTCAACAACATGTTATTCAACTTATTTCTATGTCATACACAACACATGTATGGATATCTATGTGTATTTATATGTTACATTGTTTCTGATTTGTTTGTTTTTGTGTCATTGTTCTTAGTTACTTTGGCCATTGTCAACAACATGTTATTGAACTTATTTCTATGTCATACACAACACATGTATGGATATCTATGTGTATTTATATGTTACATTGTTTCTAATTTGTTTGTTTTTGTGCCATTGTTCTTGTTTTCTTTGTCCATTGTCAACAACATGTTATTCAACTTATTTCTATATCATACACAACACATGTATGGATATCTATGTGATTTATATGTTACATTGTTTTAATTTGTTTGTTTTTGTGCCATTGTTCTTGTTTTCTTGTCCATTGTCAACAACATGTTATTCAACTTATTTCTATATCATACACAAGAATATGTATGGACATCTATGTGTATTTATATGTTACATTGTTTCTGATTTGTTTGTTTTTGTGCCATTGTTCTTGTTTTTCTTGTCCATTGTCAACAACATGTTATTCAACTTATTTCTATATCATACACAAAATATGTATGGACATCTATGTGTATTTATATGTTACATTGTTTTCTAATTTGTTTGTTTTTTGTGCCATTGTTCTTGTTTTCTTGTCCATTGTCAACAACATGTTATTCAACTTAGTTTCTATATCATACACAAGATATGTATGGACATCTATGGTGTATTTATATGTTACATTGTTTCTAATTTGTTTGTTTTTGTGCCATTGTTCTTGTTTTCTTTGTCCATTGTCAACACATGTTATTCAACTTATTTCTATATCTATACACACATGTATGGACTTCTATGTGTATTTATATGTTACATTGTTTCTAATTTTGTTGTTTTTGTGCCATTGTTCTTGTTTTCTTTGTCCATTGTCAACAACATGTTATTAAACTTATTTCTATATCATACACAAGATATGTATGGACATCTATGTGTATTTATATGTTACATTGTTTTCTAATTTGTTTTTTTTGTGTCATTTATTCTTGGTTTCTTTTGTCATTGTCAACAACATGTTATTCAACTTATTTCTATGTCATACACAACACATGTATGGATATCTATGTGTATTTATATGTTACATTGTTTCTGATTTGTTTGTTTTTGTGCCATTGTTCTGGTTTTTTGGCCATTGTCAACAACATGTTATTCAACTTATTTCTATGTCATACACAACACATGTATGGCTATCTATGTGTATTTATATGTTACATTGTTTCTGATTTGTTTGTTTTTGTGTCATTGTTCTTAGTTACTTTGGCCATTGTCAACAACATGTTATTCAACTTATTTCTATGTCATACACAAACATGTTATGGATACTATGTGTATTTATATGTTACATTGTTTCTAATTTGTTTGTTTTTTGCCATTGTTCTTGTTTTCTTGTCCCATTGTCAACAACATGTATTCAACTTATTTCTATATCATACACAAAATATGTTGGACATCTATGTGTATTTATATGTTACATTGTTTCTAATTTGTTTGTTTTTGTGCCATTGTTCTTGTTTTCTTTGTCCATTGTCAACAACATGTTATTCAACTCATTTCTATATCATACACAAGATATGTATGGACATCTATGTGTATTTATATGTACATTGTTTCTAATTTGTTTGTTTTTGTGCCATTGTTCTTGTTTTCTTTGTCCATTGTCACAACATGTTATTCAACTTATTTCTATATCACACAAGATATGTATGGACATCTATGTGTATTTATATGTTACATTGTTTCTAATTTGTTTGTTTTTGTGCCATTGTTTTTGTTTTCTTTGTCCATTGTCAACAACATGTTATTCAACTATTTCTATATCATACACAACACATGTATGGATATCTATGGTATTTATATGTTACATTGTTTCTAATTTGTTTGTTTTTGTGCCATTGTTCTTGGTTTTTTTGGCCATTGTCAACAACATGTTATTCAACTTATTTCTATGTCATACACAACACATGTATGGATATCTATGGTATTTATATGTTACATTGTTTCTAATTTGTTTGTTTTGTGTCATTGTTCTTAGTTACTTTGGCCATTGTCAACAACATGTTATTCAACTTATTTCTATGTCATACACAACACATGTATGGATATCTATGTGTATTTATATGTACATTGTTTCTAATTGTTTGTTTTGTGCCATTGTTCTTGGTTTTTTTTGTGCCATTGTCAACAACATGTTATTCAACTTATTTCTATATCATACACAACACATGTATGGATCTCTATGTGTATTTATATGTTACATTGTTTCTAATTTGTTTGTTTTTGTGCCATTGTTCTTGGTTTTTTTGGCCATTGTCAACAACATTATTCCAACTATTTCTATATCATACCACAACACATGTATGGATATCACAAGACCACTCCCTCCTTTTAAGGTCTTTAAGGAATCCTTAAAGATCCTTAAAGATGTCCTTAAAGATCCTTAAAGCCTCTTAAAGACCCCTTTAAGGACCACCATCTTCTTTAAGGATCTTAAGGCTTCCTTACAGATCCTTAATGGAACTGAAATTTTAAGGATCTTTAATGCGGCTTTAAGGATCTTTAAGGATCACCCTGACATACACATGTATAAATGATATAATGGTGTTTTTCAACCACCCTGAATTGGCTAAGGATCACCATTATTTATTTATTTATTTATTTATTTATTTGGTATATATACACAAAAATAATTGGAGAAAAACGCGATTAAAAATAAATGTCCGGTGATAAAATTTCATGATTGTTTTCAAAGTAATTAATTAATTTATTTATTTATTTATTTTTTATTTATTTATTTATTTATTTATTTATTTATTTATTTATTTTTATTATAATCTATACTGCTCCGATTATTATGTACCAGCTCTAAATTGATCAATGTACACTTCGTATTTATTATTTATTTATTTATTATTTATTTATTTATTATTATTAAACTAAAAGAAGTGTAGTTTTGACTATTTATTATTATGGATTTATGCCCATAGGTAATAACAGATCATGGTTCCTAATTGATGATGATCAACATTTCCCCGGTATCTCATCAACAACTTACCTAACTAATTGATAACAGAAGCAAATTCCAAACTCATTTTAACCAGACGATAGTATATTCTACCTGAAAAATTCCGTATGTTGTTAATCTCTTTAATTACTAGATGGATTGAATTTTAATGGAATCTGATGATTAATCTACATGAGTAGTAATGTTAGGGATATTTAGATACTTTTTACCAATTGTTATTTGTGTGTAAATAAATAAAATTATAAATAAATAAATAAATAAATAAATAAATAAATAAATAATGTTTTAAAACTTTAATAAGTATATGAAATGAGAGAGAGAGAGTGAGAGAGAGATGGAGAGAGAGGGCAGAGCGAAGACTTGTACATCATCAGTTTTAACTACCATTATTTGATATTTCTATTTCATGACCTTGAAATGTGCACATTCTATAAATAAATAAATAAATAAATAAATAAATAATCAAATAAATAAATAAATAATTATCATATAAATTAATAAATAAATAATCAAATGAATATATAATAATCATATAAATAAATAAATAAATAAATAAAATAAATAACCACAATTTCCTAGACAAAACTGGTAGATTCATTTGCACTATCTTCTTCATGTAATAATTTCTCGATCCGATCCAGTAAAAATACTTGTATTCTCTGATCAAGTTGTTTATGGAGATAGAGAGAGAGATAGAGAGAGAGAGAGAGAGAGAGAGAGAGAGAGAGAGATAGC
>CM037867.1:25654057-25871342 GCA_021292105.1 Anadara kagoshimensis | reverse complement strand
CCTTTTGATTTGGCAAAATTGGCAACAATTTGGCAAAAACTAGAGTTTGAATGTAAAATTTTGATATGCACATTCAGCATAAGACAACTATGAATGAAATTATCTGTTTATTATTTGGTTTAAAGTCATTTGGAAAAAGCATTCAAACTCCAATGAGTTTGATCAATTTTGCCAAAATTGCCAAAATCAGTCTAAATGATTGTAAAATGACCATATTATGGAATGCTACCCTATCAGTTGAATGAAGCCTATTTTGGCAAAATTTGCAAACACCAGCACCATGTTATATATCATTTAATTCAGAACATTGTCTTCTTTCAGAATATGAAGTGAAATAAGTAAAATTCTGAGTTTTGAAATTTAGCCTGAGCCTTATGGTATGAGACCTCAGTCGTGATAAGGCCAGATGTGGGACGGTCAAAAGTAGTGCATAAAAAAACCCAGATGCCTTTCCTTAGACCATGCTCATTTAAATTTGTTAATAGGTAGTAGTTTGCAATATTGCCATGGTGAGAGGTTCTTAGGTTTGCAAAAATTTAAACCTGAATTGATTGACTATAGCACTATATTTCCGGCATAAGGACTTCCGCCGCACCATACACTTCCTATGGCAAGACCACATTTTGGGTGTAAACATTGCCATGTGCTTTTAGCATGGTTGGCACATTTCCCAAATTTCTGAAAAAAATCCAACAAGACCCTGGTTTTCCTTCACAAAGAAAAAGTGGAATATTTAAGGATTCAGGGAAAATGTGTGCCATTGTATGTAGTTCGAGGTTTGTTTACCATCTGATTCTATGAATATGGCCTATTTGGGGGTAATATTTTGGCATTTTTTGTGTGGTTGCCATGGAAACAAAATGTTTTCCAAAATTGTGAAAATTTGCACTTGGGTCATAAATACAGTATAGAAATATTGTTTTAATTCTCCTGAATTGAAAAAGTATCAACATTCATGTTGTTTTCAGCAAAATTATTGAAATATGGGTGCATAATACTAAATGTGCTAAGTCCAAAATTGGCTAATTTTGAGTGTCAAGTCACAACTGAGGTCTGTAACCTAACGGGAAAGAGAAAAAATGGGGTCCCTAGAAATACCGGATCGGCGGGCAATTACCGAATCGGCACCGGATCGGCACTTGTTTTAAGTCATAGTAATAATTTTTGTACAGCGTTCACGATAGTGAACGTGTACATTGTTGTCACTTTCTTCCAAGATATCGAGCTTCTTTGCTATGAAATTATAAGATATGAGTACACCTGGAAATAGTGCGCCTGGTAAATGAGCGTGAAAGAAGTATATCTGTTTTATCGTGAGATATGTATTCTGAGACGGGTAATGCATTTGGTTACATATGCACATTTGGAATAAATTTTCGGAATACATTTCGGAATGTAGTAAAATATTGCGACGGGATGCATCTAATAATTTCTGCAATTTGGCGAACTGATCTCATGTTTACAATAAAAAGTAGTTCGAGAAGTTTGCGTCCTACGATGTAAAATCATAACTTTTAAGTTATGAAATGAACAGCAACGGCATGTTGTTTAATTAATTCTTCGTGAAATCTACGGAAATTTAAATTTATTTTGAAGGTTATGATAACGTATTTTGATGTTGAGGCAATTGTGTCATATTTTAAAACTGTTTATCGATTAGATTTTACTTTCGTGAAAGGGAGATAATTCGTACAGTGTTGTGTACAAATTTTAAATACAGTCTTTTTACCAGTTCCGAACAGGGTTTCATATAAGCGCTGCTGCAGACGTCATCCACAAGCAGAGGAAATAAAATTTATGTGGTGTAATAATACAAATGTTTACTGATTCCAAAATATCGACACCTGTCCTCAAAAACACGTGGTAGTATGTTTTCTTGAAAAAAGCATTTCCGTGATCACGATTTGTTTACATCGTTAAACTAGGTCACCAACAATCTGCCGACCTGTCCTGCACATACATTTAGGAAGCGGTTGAAGTTCATTAAAGTAGAAGCAAATTGAGAAAGTTATTTTGCGATTCCGAACGGGATTGAAATTTTAGATTATTCGGTAGTAAAAAAACAACTGTATCCTCGACCGTCCGTGATTCGAGACTCTAATAGAAAACGAACTAAATTTGCTAACGCAACAAGAATTTGAGAGTTGAAAAATAGACAACAGATTTTTCTGGATAGTTTCACAGTAAATACCAAAATTTGTCTTTAATGCATGAAATCGTCACTGCAGAGACGATACTCGCGTACAATTACTGAAAACAAAAATGGCCTCGAATCTTAGGACGCTCTCGATTTTAGGACGGTCGACGATACTTCACCATTAACATGAAACGGGAATATTGTGAGTGATAATCAGCAGTTAATTAAAACCCAGATTAACAGCAAATGATCCAGTTACATACAACCGCTAGAATGTACCCCCTCATAGCGACGGTAGGATCTGCAAAACTCTACTTTCTCTCTATCCGAAATGACAAAACGATCGGGTACAACTTTTTTACATTTTAATTACCGATTGTCTTTTTCATATATTTATGAAATTATTATTTTCTACCATTTATTTCAGCAATACATGGTTTGGTACATTGTTTCTTTTTCCAAAAAAAAAAAAAACCATCCGTCGGACTATGCATAGATCGACCCCACCCCACCCCCGAATTTTTGGTTATATTCTGTCTTGCCACAACACAATTTTCCCAACTACGCTGTACAGCAGCACGACAGTGCTATGTTTTAGCTTTATATGATGCAGATATTAAATACAATTCATAAAAAATAAAATTTAAATAGAAATTGTTTATTTTTCACCCATTTTAGTGCCGATTCGGTAATTACACGCCGATCCAGTAGGACTTCAGTATATTACTATTAGCTTATGATCTACGTGCTGTATATAGTGTACATTTACCTGGTCAAGCCTAATTTAATTACCTGTTGCAATTCTTCATTAATACAGCTATTTTTATTATATTATTGCGATAAACATGAATTATGAAATAGTTCTTTATATTTTAGTGCTGATCCAATGGGTGTTCAATGTGTAAAACTGTAATTATATTTCATTCAGAGGATTTTGCCGCTGTCAAAAAATTGACATCGTTGCCCAGTCTAACCACGTGGAGGTATCCTCTTTAGAGCCATAATTTAGAATTTTTGATTAAAAAAACCAAAGTTTCGAAATATCATTGAACATTTTAAGATGTATTTCTAATATATAAATTTTGTAAATTAAAATGTTAATCGAGTCGTGTTCCTCTACATCTGTACCGTCAAGGTTATTAGCGTGGTCAGGAATTGGCTCGGTCATTTCAATAATAACTTCAATAATTATATTGACCCTGTGTAATATAACAGACTTCATAGTCCAGTCGAGAATATTTCACTTATCAGGACTAAAATATATCAATGGGATTAATATTATTTCTCTAGATCCCAGTGTATATAACTTGCATAGTCATTCATCACGATATGTGGATATATAATATATACAGGTGGATAATACATAGTATTGCCCAACTGTTATATACTGATGTCCTACTGGATCGGCGTGTAATTACCGAATCGGCACTAAAAATGGGTGAAAAATAAACCATTTCTATGTAAATTTTAATTTTTATGAATTGTATATACAGGGTTCTAAATTAGGCACGCATACTCGCTAATAGCTTGTAGATCTGCCGAATAGCGAGTGGAAATAAAAGCCACTCGCATAGTTGAGCGAGTGAATAAAAAAAGAAGCGAAATCATAAACAATCTACTTTTCAATTAACTGTCACATTGTATGTTCCAAATGAAATTTAAAACGAAAAAAAAAAAAACGAAAAGCGGCCGAAATAAGTCATATTGTCTGGGCATCTCTATCGTAAACAAATTCGGATTACTCGGGCATATACGTCAATGTATAATATTAGGTTTCCCGGAACACGTGGCTACGATTGGCTGTTTAATTTGGTCTTCGTCTCTGATTCGTTGTTTAAAATAGACCAGTGGAAATCCCATTACCGTCATGCTTTACTGTAGCACGTGAATAAAAAAGTAAAAAAAAAATGTCGCAAAAGTCCATTACAAATTTTTTCAAACGGCCGTCGGATAAATCCAATAAAAGTGACGGTGCCAGTACATCAAAAATATCAAACCTAGGGGAGAGCTCTGAAAAGGCAGTGACTGCAAGCCTGAAAACGGTCAAGAAATGGCTATTAAAACTGTTTCATAAATTTTAACTTAGTCATTTTTCATTTTAGCTAGTGAATAAAAATTGTACAAGCTAATTTTTGCTAGTGGTAATTATCGCTAAAATCGAACCCTTGATATAATATCTGCATCATATGAAGCAAAACAATTATTACTATGACTTAAAACAAGTGCAGATCCGGTGCAGATTCGGTAATTACACTCCAATCCGGTAATTCTAGGGACCGGAAAAAATGCAGTGTCGGACCGGGGATCGAACCCAGGACCTCTCGCACTATAGGCGAGTGCTCTACCAATGAGCTACCCAGACAGCTACATTCCTCCCTTTTTTTTCGATTCAACTCCCTTGAATTGAAACAACCAGGTTCCACCCTGGGACCAACCTATTGGTCGGCCACTTCCCAGGGTCGGACAAGCCCCCAAATGTAACAGGAAAAAATGCAGGGTCGGACCGGGGATCGAACCTGGGACCTCTCTCACTATAGGCGATTGCTGTACCACTGAGCTGCCCAGACCACTACATTAAAAAGTAATAAATTTATAACATTTAATTTATTGTATATATTTAAGTTTAACAGTATGTATAAATTGATATTGTAACAGTAAGGAGAAAAAATGCAACGTCAGACCGGGTATCAAATCCCGGACCTCCCACACTATAGGCAAGTGCTCTACCACTGCGCTACCAAGACCGCTACATTCCTCCCCTGTTATTTTTTTTTTTTTTTTAGTTTCCCACCATCCCAAGTGGGAAATCTGACCCAAATTCCCTTGGATGGACATTGGCTACCACATTGCCAGTCCATCATTTCCCAGGGCCACACTGGCCACCAAACTAACAGTAAGGAGAAAAAATGCAGGGTCTGACCGGGGATCAAACCCAGGACCCTGTTAAAGCATGGGAATTTATTGTCCGATATGGGAGATATTATTTTTAGATGAACTGTTAAAGTGTAAAAAGTTGGAACTGTCATGACATATGAAATGTAATTACATACTGAGCTACCAAGACCGCTACATTCCTCCCCTGTTAATTTTTTTAGTTTCCCACCATCCCAAGTGGGAAATCTCACCTAAATTCCCTTGGATGGATATTGGCTACCACATTGCGAGTCCTTCTTTTTCCAGGGCTACACTGGCCACCAAGCTAACAATAAGGAGGGAGAAAAAAATGGTTGGACCGGGATCAAACCCAGGACCCTGTTAAAGCATGGGAATTTATTGTCCGATATGGGAGATATTATTTTTAGATGAACTGTTAAAGTGTAAAAAGTTCTGCCATGACATATGAAATGTAATTATCATATGGGTGAATAGTTCTAATTTATATTTCTAATTTGATATTTTATGTTAAAACTGGTATTCTTTAAAAATCAACAATTAACAAAAAGAACTCTTATAGGCAAACAACATTGACCTGTCCGTTTGACCTTTCATTAGGAATATTCATATAGAAGGATCCACCGAAAACATGGGTAGTTTTAAGACTTGGATCCAAAATTAATGCATATATATGGCACAGGTATGCACTATGGAGTAAGTATTTCTCAAGATATATACAAAATAAACACCTGTGCTCCCTATATATATATATGTTTTCGTTTCGCAATAAATATTTAAATGAAAGGTCAAGCAGACAGGTCAAAGTTGTTTACCTACTGGTATACATGATTGTAAAGATAAAAATTGATGTTTGTTTTTAATCATTCATTAAGGTATGAACTATTAAAACAGGCTTGGGCAAATGAACCATTAATCACTTTACAATTTAAGTGATTTGCCCCAGCCTGCCTTCACGATTTATAGTCATTTCGTACCATGACCATTTCGTACCATATCAACTACCATTTCGTACTATGTCCATTTTGTACCATAATCTGTGACCATTTTGTACCATACACTCAAGCCATTTTACCATATACAGTAAAACCTCGATTCATCGCCACCATTTTTTCAGTCAAGTTTTGGCGTTATAAAGGGGTTTGGCAATAACTCGAGGGAGGCCCATAAAGAAAAACATAAACAAAATGGATTTTGGGACTTCAAAATAGTGTGGCGATAAGCGAGGTGGCAAAGTTATCGAGGGGCATTATAAAGAGGTTTTACTGTATATTCCCACTACATAGCTATCATTTCGTACCATATGATAGTGAAGTGTTACCAATTTCTACAATAAATTTCGTTCACATACACAGTGAAAGTCTCTCTCTCTCTCTCTCAACGTAGTTCTTACATGATAGTACAGTTCATCTGGTATCAGTATAATGGACTGGGGAGGGGTATGCTTGTCTGCGACGTACTGACTGTGAGCTAGCATGTTAAAGTCTCCCTGAGTGCCTGCTAGTACAAGGCTGACTATACAATACACTTGCACTTCACATGCATACAAGAACTTGTTCATAGATTAATCCATAGAGATTAATAAAATAGTTATCACAAATAGCTGAAAAATTGCTGATGTGACGTTAAGCAACATTCAACCAACCAATCATACTTTGATGAAGAATTAATGTTAATTGAAATCATGTAAGTGTTCTTTTTTGTAAATGTTAAGGCCAGTAAAAATTTATCCCAATTGCTCTTTATTCATATTTTTTCTGGTCACCTACCCTTATAGACCACTTCAATGGTCCCCTTTGTTGTCCATTATAGACAGATTTGACTGTATATTAAAAATTATCTATATTAAAAATATGTTTCAGATTTGAATGTTTCTGTTATGAAACGGAGTTCTGAGTCCAATCATGACACTGATAAAAAAATTAATGTTGAACTTCCAGCAAAAATGCAACGATCCATTAGAAGCACTAATTGGGTAAGTCGGGGTTAGCTCTGTCATTCGCCAATTTAGCCAGTCACTAATTTTCATGAATTCTGGTTAAAAAAAAAAATTTGTCTAATTATTATCATGATTATTGCTCTGAAATTTTTATCAATTTCATTATTAGGCAAAAATCACTGCTTTTTTCTTTTTTACTCAGTTGAGGTTTTCTACGATTTATTTACCTTTTAAAAATGTGTGTACCAGATACAAAATAGAGTTGGAAGCTCTAACAATTAGTTTGGCTCATATAAATGTCTGTGGGCCAACCCTTGGCCCATATCTTTAGTTCTCATATTGAGCTTTGTATAAATCCAAATCTACCTCCTTCTTATTCACCACTATGGTAGCTCAGTTGGTAGAGTGCTCACTCCGTAAGTGGGAGGTCATGGGTTCAAACCCCGGCCGAGTCTGACCAAAGACTTGAAAGTGGGTAGTGACTGTTCTTGCGCCAAGCACCCGGCATTACGAAATGAAAGTCACAGTTCTTTCGTATAGGAACTTAAAATAAACGAAGTCCCGTGTCACGATGTGCTTGGCACGCTAAAGAACCCTGCTGTATAATGCCATCAGCGCATCACACAGGCAAATTTCTGCACCTTCGCCTATAGCTGGCGACGTCTCAATGTAAGTGAAATATTCTTGACTGGGACATTAAACACCATTACTCTCTCTCTCTCTTTCTTATTCATTTTTTTCATTGATTATTAATACTGATCTTTTCAAATAAAACACATGGAATTGCATGTTCCAGTGTGTTATAATTTTAACCCAACTTTTCAAAATATGGCCCTTGTTTTTTTCAAGGCCTTAGCCAGGATGACCCCACCAAAGACATTTCTGGATTGAGCACTGGGATATTATTTTCCCAATTGAGACTTGCTCTAAGTCTAGTTGTAGTTGTTTTGTGTTAAACAGGATTTGTACCATGAAGCAAGAGATGGTAACCTTGACAGAGTTGAGGAGCTGATCACTCAAGGTGCGAATGTTAACAATCAAGTTGGAGAGGTATGTGGAAATCTTCTGTCACAGAGTGTTTTAAGTATTTTATTTACCGTTTTTTTTTAACAGAGAAGTTACTTCCCTGGTAGTATTGGCATAGGGCTTTAAAAATCTGAGAGCCATTCACCGAAGAACTACTCTGACTTTTATCCATTCGTGTAATAAGTAGTTCGTTAGATGCATTAATGTTTCAGAGGTCCTCGTAGGTATAGGCCGATGATATTTTATATTTTTCTAGTGCAAGTGTTTATCAGTGCAGTGCAATAGTATTTCGTAAACATCAACATGTTTGGGATATCCTGACATGGTTCATTGATATTTCATAGGAATGCCTCCCAATTTTGGCATTTATAGGGTAGGAAAAGCCTTGGTCAATTATGTGTTACAAGAGATTATACTTCCTCCTTAATACAATCTTTGTAAGTACTTTATATTCCAGTCACACATTCACGGATCACCTTGCTGGATTAGCTACGGATACGACCCGGCATCATTCGTGGTAATCTGTAATGGTCTGTAGCTTTCCATATGGTAGCCATAGTCATACATAGTCATTCGTAGTAGTATTTCTATATCCGTGAGACTTTTTGAACATGTTCAAAATTTGACCACAGATCAAACAACCCTAGCATATCCTTACTAAACTGATTAGAACGTACTGATTCGTTCTTGTCCCCATCAAAACCGTATTAACCCGTGCTTATCAGTAAGCCTGAACTCGTCAAGGATTTATACGGTTAGTTACGATTAACTACGTACTAGTGCGTCCGTATCGGATCCCTGCTGGACTACAGAAATTGGCTCTTTTGGGGTCATTTGTGAAATTTAATCCGTAGTGGTACCGGCGAGGTGATCCGTGAATGTCAGATTATATGTACGAATGACCATCCATATGCAAAAAGGGCTCTTAGATCATAAATTTGAGGTTTCCTACTTTTTGTTATTTTTTGAAAAAATGGATATTGGGTTATACAAAAATAATAATAATAGTGAAATCAGCCCTGTAGTTTTTAAGAAATTGTAGAAAAGTGACACTCATAATCAATCGGGGATGCCTTTCATAAGTTCATGTTTAGCCTCACTCATGATTTCTCCGTTGTCCTGAAATTGAACTTTGTTCATCATGTATGTCCCCACTGGTATATAAATATCAACTATCTTCCCCTTTCTTCCATGTGATCCAACACAAGCATAGGTACAAACTTAGAAAGCAATTTGTTCCAAGTTACCTGAATGAGAAAACATAGCCGACATATTGGGTTTACTTTAGAAGCTCCAAACAGTGGCAGAAACATAAGAGAAAATGAAGCGAAAGTAATTCCGTGTAATTGTGACATCATAGTGCGTGTAGCTTGTCTTACCCAAGGGCAAGACAGCAAAATCTTATCCTATTAAAACACAGGATTTTCTTGGGAGAAAAAGCCATGTTTTCTTAACAGACTATATTTATGGCATTCTAAATCTGCTTTCTGCAATGAGATAGGATTGTTCTATTCTTTTTTAGCCCCAAGTCCTCATCATCTTGCCTCTTTTTATTTTTCATTAGATCCTCTTTCAGATTTTTTTTTTTTTTGTTTTTTTTTTTGTTTCAGTCAAACTCCAGTCCTCTACACATTGCCTGTAAAAATACACACGTTGCAGTTGTTCAATGTCTACTTGGACACCATGCTGATGTTAATATTCGGGATGAAGTAAGTATCTAATAGAATCTTACACTGGTAACAGGGTAAGACAGAGACAACTTGAATGAGGATGAATATTTTCCTGTCCAGAACAAGCTTTAGTTTGAGTTTGAGATATCTCTGTCTTACCCTGTAACTGGTGTAGGATTCTTTTTCTCACACATTTGCAACATAAAACATGATTTGTAAACAAAAAATTGCATCAAATGTTCAGTTTTTATTTCACCATCTGTGCCTGGTGAAAATGATGCAATCAATTTTTGTTGACGTTCTCATGTAAAATAATTATGACGTCATCAATTAAGCGTGGGTAAGTGATTGTGACATTGAGAAATTGTTGGTTTACTTCGGAACTTTTTAACTTATTAAGTCTTCTAAACGTTAAATCCAGAGCAGGTATAACTATGCGGGAAATTCAGCGTATAGCCTGTCTCAACCCTAGGGTGAGACAAGGAAATCCAACATGGGTAAAAACAAGGGATTTCCACAGGTGTGAGAAAGGTTTATCCTAAATGTCTACTGCTGAATGAATTTGGTTTTATGCAATCTACAAAATCTACAAAATTGAATGAAGTGAGCCTCATGCATTTAAACTAGAAATTATTTATCAGATGAGCACATCAGGCCCATCTTATATGGTTTTATTTTTCTTATACTGTAAACATATTTATTTTCACTGAGTACTAATTTTTGCTTATTCCGCGGTCATTTGTTTTGCACGAAAAATTAATACAGAGCGAAATTTATATTATGCTTATTGTGTTATAGTGCATTTTTCACAAACACGAAAATTTAAATACAGAAATATGTCTCAATTTCCTGTACCATTAAAATAAATTCATGCGAAATTAAAAATGTTTGCAGTATTTGGATATTTGTAGTGCTCTGATTTCACTGGTTTACAGATACCACTGTGGTAGCTCAGTTGGTAGAGTGCTTGCCCCGTAAGTGGGAGTTTGTGGGTTCGATCCCGGGCCGGGTCTGACCCAAAACTTGAAAGTGGGTAATGACTGTTCTTTTGCCAAGCACTGGGCATCACGAAATGAAAGTCATGGTTCTTTCGAATGGGAACTTAAAATAAACGAGGTCTTGTGTCCAGGTGGGCTTGGCAGGATAAAAAACTCTGCTGTATAATGTCATCAGCACAACGCATGGGCAAAATTTCTGCACCTTCGCCTATAGCTGGCGATGTCTCGACATAAGTGAAATACTCTTGACTGGGACGTTAAACACCATTACTCAACTCAACTCTTTTAAAGAGAATTAGTGGTTAAACACTGTTTTACAAATCAAAAAGACTTAGATTAAAATCCCACTCTATGGAAGATCCTGATGCGAGGAAGTATGTCAGTTGCCAGTGGTTCGTTGTTTTCTCGGGACTTTCGAGTTATGTCAACTATTCCAAATTGACAGCTTTGATTTCAGCAAAATATTTCTGACTCAGGATGTTAAACAATATTGTATTCATCCATATTCCTTAAAACCTTTTCCTGATTGTCTGTTATTCTACTACTACTGTAACAGTACCTCAATTGGTAGAATGTGGGAGGTCATGGGTTGAAACCGCAGCCGGGTCTGAGGAAGACTTGAAAATAGGTGGTGACTTTTTTTTTCCGCCAAGCACTAGGATTAAGAATGAAAGCCACATGGTCTTTCAGAAGAGACCCCAAAGCCTGATACCCGATGACATGGCAGGTTTGGCATGTTAAAGATCCCTCTCTACACATTGCTGAGCACACTGCAGAGGTCAAAATTTGTGCAAGTTCATCTGTTGCTGGTGACATACCAGTGAAATGACTGGGAAGTAAAACCCCATTCATTCAATCCTTTAATCTTATTCAATGTTAAAACTTAAATTCTAACATATAACTTTCTTAACGTTATTCCCCGAGAGGAAAATCCTTTTTAAAAACGATAATATAACACTGGCTCAGTCAATATTTCGGCTTTTCATCTTTTATCAAGACACTAGATAATTAACAATGCAAATCTAGTGTCTTGATAAAGGCTGAAAAGCCGAAATATCAACTATGAGCCAGTTTTATATTATTGTTTTTAAATTCTAACACATAAATTTATATATATACATACATGTATTTATATTTAGAACGGACACACACCTCTCCATGTGGCAGTTAACAACAACATAGACAAAACCGCGGCTGTTGGCGATACCAGAGAACACGATGCCAAAGTTGTAGTCAAACTTTTAATTGAGAATAATGCTGATATACACGCTAGAGATAGTGTAAGTACCACAATCAGTTTTACAATAATTTAAATGATTTCTTGCTAAGTGCAATATATAATATAATATATATACAGTAGAACTTCGATTGCTCGAACGCAGATGCCTCAAATACCCTGGATAACTCTAAGTCATCTGTCGGTCCCGACCAATTTCCTATAAATCATATGTAAGTAAACCTTGATCGCTAGAACTATGATGGCTCGAATATCCCTGCTCACTGTGTAAATTTGAAGAAAATTCAACTACAATGTTATCAGAATGACATGTGGCCAGCTATTATAATCAAAACACAAGCTGAAGCTATGATACAGATTTCGCGGAAAGTAATAGAGCGAAACGAAACAACCCGTCTGGAAAGTAGAGTGTTACTCAAGATAAGTAATTAACGATCAGTTTCAGTAATCTCTTAATCAGATTACGACCCACGGGTGCGTGATCGGTAAAACACCTTAGTCGACGCCAGATGATTGACTTTTTACCTCGAGCTAATCATAAAATATCAGAATCTGTTATTTGCATTTCATTGGAATACGCATGGCAATGTGCATTGTTGGTAGTTCCAGTGATTATTAATAACCGGTAATACATGTGCTCTGTATTATAACGATAATAAAGTAAGTTTATTTTATATCATCAGCTATTGTTATTTACTTTTACTTTCCACCAAAATTATTTAATTCAAATAAACTGTCGATATCGATAGATTTGCTGTTCGAAGTTCAACATTTTATTTTCAAATGAAGTTTGAAAACTTTGAGATATCATCGTGAATTTAGAATATTTTAAGGGACATTTAATTTTCTATGATGTTTTACAATTTTCACGATCTTATTACTGTTGAATGAAACGGGAGTCTGAACCCTAGATCTAACGAAGATCACCTCTCGCTGTTCGGTCGCTCGATGGCTCGAATATTTTGTCCTAGTCCCATGGACTTCGGGTCATCGCAGTTCTACTGTATATATATTTATATATACGGGTAAGCTGTACTGTTTTATTTACAATAAGAAATTAACATACACTCTAACCTGACTTTAATAACTGACTGTTTACAAGGGACACCTGCCTTTCATGACCACCTGTTTACAAGGGAAACCTATCTTTAATGACCACCTGTTTACAAGGGAAACCTTCTTTAATGACCACCTGTATACAAGAGACAGCTGCCTTAAAAAGAAAAAAAGAAAAGTTTCAGTTGTAAACAGTCGGTTATTAAAGTTAGATTAGAGTGTATACAAATATCTTGTCCGCTACATATCTTCCATGTCTATGGATGGATTTTGATCAAACTTGTCACAGATGTAAACTAACATAAGACGATTTGTCTCATACCAAATTTATTTGCAAAAGTCAAAGGTCAAGGTCAGGAGGTCAATGTTGGGGGTGGGGGCGGGGGTATTTGGCTATCAAGAGTTTTAGTTCTCACTGTTTTTGTTTTGTTTTTTTTCCTTTATAGATTGGTCGAACGCCGTTACATGTCTGTGTAAAACATCCAACTGTTACTGAGGTTTTACTGAGTGCTGGTGCTGACTGTAATTTACTTGACAATGTGAGTTTTACATTACAGCCAAACCTGTCTTAATAACCACCTCCATATAAAGGCCACCTGTCTTTAAAGGCTCGTAAAATTTTAGCCAAATTACTCTTTACTCATATTATTTGAACCTGTATATAAAGACCACCTGCCCATAAAGGCCACTTTTACTGGTTCCCTTGGGTGGCCTTTATGGACAGGTTTGACAGTACTCTTTATTCATGTTATTTGAACCTGTATATAAGGGCCACCTGTCCTCAAAGGCCACTTTTACTGGTTCCCTTGGGTGGCCTTTATGGACAGGTTTGACAGTACTCTTTATTCATGTCATTTGAACCTGTATATAAGGGCCACCTGCCCATCAAGGCCACTTTTAGTGGTTCCCTGTGGTGGCCTTTATGGACAGATTTGACAGTACTCTTTATTCATTCTATTTGAACCTGTATATAAGGGCCACCTGTCCACATAGGCCACTTTTACTGGTTCCCTTAGGTGGCCTTCATAGACAGGTTTGACTGTATTTTGTATAATAACTCATAAAATACATAGTATAAAGCAATGTAATAAAAATAATATTACACATTTCTTGACATTTGTAATATCACTCATGTAGCCATGTTTAATAACATCATACAGTTTTGGGGTCTCACTGAAGCTAATTTGAGGACGAAATAAGCCCCATTCCCAATGCAATGAAAGCATGTTTTTTCCCCAATGGATAATGGTAATATTCCCAATTTATATGTATTTTGTGTTAATATTACATCTAATTGGGATATTTTCCACATCGATTTGTAAACCTTCATCTCTCTCAAAACATACAGATAAAAAATGCCGTAAATAAATTCAGAGGCAGGAAAGAGAGACAATTAGAATTCTTATTTGCATCTTATTATATTTTATGACCACTAAAAGTCTGAATGTTATTTCTTTGCCTCTTTTTAAATTTTTCCTAAAATGAGTCAAAACACCGCTTATTTTCCCAATTCTAAGGACCCCGGCTCCTTTCCAAAAATGGAGTGAAAAACCTTTGCAATTGTTGTAACATATTATGGCATCATATTTTAGGGGATGTGACTTGTAGTTTTTCAGTTCTGTCACTTCACTATTAGCTAATGATGTCTTGATATAAGTGAAATATTACTTACTGGACATAAAACCCCATTCTATTAATCAATTTATTTATTTCAGAAAAATCGTAACACATTACATTATATCATTGATAGATTAATTTATTTCAGAAAAATCGTAACGCATTACATTATGTCATTGATGAACGTGTGGCTGAAATTCTGTGCAGGGCAAAAATAGACTTAAATCTTCAGGACATGGTTAGTTATATACACCTCCAACTGTGAATTCTTTAACATGTTTAAAACTTTTGCTATCATTACAAAATAGCAATGTTCAAAAAAATAAAATAAAATGGCTGAAAATGTCCTTATGGTAAAACTAAGTATTTTAAGCAAAAATAGCGTTTTTATCTCTTAAAAATATACATGCATTTTTCTCAAATTTTTATATTCCACCCCAAAATTTCAGAAAATTCCAAGAAAATTATTTTTTTTTTAAATTTTGTTTATTGCATACAATAAGATCATAAAGTTAAGATTCCACTTTCAAAAACAGGAAAGATGCTAATTTTTAATATTTCAGTTGTGTGACATAATTTTGTTAAGATGATCATATGATTTAAATGTATCGCCAGTGATTTTGTTTGCCTAAAATTACTACTAAATAAAGATAGTTTTCCCTGGGGAAAAATGACTAATTTTCCCAATTTGACCAATATTATTATTACATTGGGACACTTGATATTTATTCTGTAAAAGTCCAGTGGACCTGCCATTTTTATCAGAATAATATTGTTTTTTACGTTTGTAATAACATAATTTTCAATTTTAATATTTGACTTTCAAAACTTTATGTGTGACCTGTAAAAAAAAAGTCAAAAGGTCCTGGAGCTTCCATTGCAAAACATAATTTTGAACCACTAATGTTGATATAAATTTAAACTTTTATTCAGAACAGCAGAACCCCACTTCACGAAGCCTCTTGGTTTAATCGTCATGAGGTTGTCAGAGTGCTTATTGGAGCGGGAGCAGATATTGACATCAAAGATAAGGTAGGTTTGAAACATTATTGGCCAGTTGCGTACCTCTGGTTTACCTAAGTGATCCACTGTTCAGGTAACCCAGAGTTAAATTAGGATAGGTAAACAACATTGACCTGTCTGCTTGACCTTTAATTTGAATGTTTATAATGGACTAGCATACTGAGTATATGGCACACAGGTGTTTATTTGGTATACCTCATGGAAAACATGCATTATTTATGTACATGTATTGATTATAAATGCTAATACTACCCATGTATTGGGTGGATCATCTTATATGAATATTCCTAATAATGGGAAAAGGTTGGTTGGTTAGTTGAATGTTGCTTAACGTCGCATCAGCAATTTTTCAGCTATTTGTGGCGAGAACTATTTTATTAATCACTATGGATTAATCTATGAACAAGTTTTTTGTATGCATGTGAAATGTGAGTGTGTTTTATGGTCTGCCTTGTACTAGCACGCACTCAGGGTAACTTTAAGGTGCTAGCTCACAGAATAAGTACACTGCAGACAAGCGTACCACTCCCCCAGTTCATTATACTGATACCACAGGGATTTTTCTGACCTTTTTGGGAAAAGGACCTTGGGATGAAATTGGGAAAATGCTCAACAAAAATGTAATTTTGGGAAAAATCACAACAACATATTAGAAATTCTAGTCAGTAGAATACTGGTAATTGAACAAATTATATCAGTGTTCACAGCAAAATAGCGCTGTCTCTTTTGTCTCTATATAAATCTTCCAGCAAAATATGGGTTAATATAGATTGAAATCGTTATCAGAACAAGATATCATCCGAATATGATGTTGGTGATCTTATGACATTTTTTTTCTCAAAAAATTTATAAACATAGCTAATTGGGAATTTTTTACTACAGAATTGGGAAAAATGTATGTGTTTTTGCATTGGGAATGGGTCCCTTTACCGGACCCTGTGGATACCCAGAAAAATCCCTGTACCAGGTTAACCAGTAAAGGCCAACAGCAAAGAAAATTCACTTTCCCACATGTGGCCCAAGTGGGACTCGAACTTACAGCATTGAGTGACCCTGGATTTGAAGACTGACTTCTTATCCATTAGTTCACTGCGACCCCTGAGAGGGAAATGGACAGGTCGATGTTGCTTAACTATATAAAACGTTATGTTTAGGTTATTATTCAAACTGTTATTTGTCATCTATCATATGTTGTCCATCAGCAGATGACATGTGGCAAATGTCATGTATGGACTGTCATGTTTGAACTGTCATGTGTGGTCGGTCAACTGTCGTGTTTGATATGTCATGTGTGGTCTGTCCTCTGTGAACTGCCATCTGTCATGTGTAGTCGGTCATGTTTGGATTGTAGAGTTCACACAGTCTTGAAAAGAAAGTGCTTGAAAAATGAGCCCTGACAGGAAAAGTCCTTAAAAATGAGTAAAAACAAGCCAATTCCTTGAAAAGTCTTGGAATTCTGACAGTCTGTCTTGAAAAGTCCTGGAATTTTGAGCTAATCAACCCGAAACTTGGTATAAACACAGCTGTAATGTTTATGATAAATAAAAAAAACATTGAGTTATCCTCTTGTCTCTGTTATATCATTGTGAGTCTATGACTTGTAACAGGAAAATTCTGGATGGTGTTCCAATACAAGACAGAAACTACAGAGAATAAGACACAAGTTATTTCCCTTTTTATTACTTTCGGCTAGCAACGAAAATGACCGGCAAATTTATGTTCAACTGTACATGGATAAAAATGTACAAAAAGGTATCTGATGAAATGCCAATTTCAGAGTCCTTGAAAAATCCTTGGTATGTAATGTGTGGTCTGTCCTCTTTAAACTGCCATCTGTCACGTGTAGTCTGTCATGTGTGGTCTGTCCTTTGTGAACTGCCATCTGTCACATGTTGTCTGTCATATGTGGACTGTAATGTTTGGACTGTCATCTGTCATGTGTGGTTGGTCATCTGTTTGGTCCATCATGTGTGGCCTGTCAACTGTCATGTTTGGCATGTCATTTGTGGTCTGTCCTCTGTGAACTGCCATCTGTCACGTGTAGTCTGTCATGTGTGGTCTGTCCTCTGTGAACTGCCATCTGTCACATCTAGTCTGTCATGTGTTGACTGTTCTCTGTGAACTGCCATCTGTCACATGAAGTCTGTTATGTTTGGACTGTCTTCTGTAAACTGCCATCTGTCACACCTAGTCTGTTATGTGTGGTCTGTCTTCTGTGAACTGCCATCTGTCACATGTAGTCTGTCATGTGTTGACTGTCCTCTGTGAACTGCCATCTGTCACATGAAGTCTGTTATGTTTGGACTGTCTTCTGTGAACTGCCATCTGTCACTTGTAGTCTGTTATGTGTGGTCTGTCCTCTGTGAACTGCCCTCTGTCACATGTAGTCTGTTATGTGTGGTCTGTCCTCTGTGAACTGCCATCTGTCACATGAAGTCTGTCATGTTTGGGCTGTCTTCTGTGAACTGCCATCTGTCAATTGCAGTCTGTCATGCGTGGTCTGTCCTCTGTGAACTGCCATCTGTCACATGCAGTCATGTGTGGTCTGTCGTCTGTTAACTGCGATCTGTCATGTAGTCTGTCATGTGTGGACCTTAGTGTTTTATTCACACAATTTTTGATTTTGGACCTTAAATAAGGAAACTGTAGATGGGGCTCTTAGAAATTTCTTACAAATGTACAATAGCTAGATATTTTAGACCTGTGATTTTTAAGTCCAGCTTGGTCAAGAATTGGCAATGTCTCAAGTGAGCTATAAGGCCCCAAGACATAAGTCAAATCTCTCAAATTTCAACAAAACGTTGAATGACATAATTTTGTATTTTAAATGAATACATTGATATTTGAAATACAAAGATCCTCCTAAATCTCCGCTTGTTGCCATATATAGACATATGTGTCTCTGTTGAATAGAACTACTACGGTATCTCAGTTGGTAAAGTATTTGTTCCTTATACGGTAGGTTGTGGAGTCGAACCCCACCTGGGTCTGACCAAGACTTAAAAATGGTTAGTGACTGATCTTTTGCCAAGTTGGTAGAGCATTCTCTCCGTATGCGGTAGGTTGTGGATTCGAACCCCATCTGGGTCTCACTTAGATTTAAAAATGGTTAGTGACTGATCTTTTGCCAAGCACTTAGCATTTAGAAATGAAAGTTAAGAGGTCCTTCAGAAGAGACCTTAAAACTGATGCCCATTGTCATGGAAAGCATGGCATTTTAAAGAACCCTCTGACCCTTACCCTGAGCACAAAAAAGATAACAATTTCTGCCGTTTCACCTATAGCTGGTGACATCTCATTGGAAGTGAATTATTTTAACTAGGACATAAAAGCTTATTTAATTAATCAATCAATCAATCCATTATTGATAGCCTGCCACACGAACATTTGTATCTTCTACTGGCAGCCTGTTACAGGGACACATTCATCATGTGCATATATGTCCTTCCAATGGAAATGGCAACCTTTGATTGCATGGCGAAGACATACTTATTATCTTTTTGTACAATAAACAAAATTGTAAATTTTGACTATTGATATAAAAAACTTTTATTAAATGATTACATCAAAATGCATGTGATGGCATCAACTATTGTTGACATCGTATTGACAGGTCGCAGATTCCACGCCCACAATGTTCCGACAAAGGTCCCAGCATGCTTGAATTGCACACAAAAAGAATGAAAACTTGGCCCAAATTGTGCTGTTAATGACATCACTGACATAAGTATGTCATTAGTTGCTGTGACGCTGCTATGGTACGGTGATGACGGCCACAGTGTCGGAAAGGCATGGCCGGCAATACATCATTTTGCATTGTGAATGCCAATTTGGCACTGACAACATTGCATTGCAGTTTAAATCTACACTATCAACTCCGTTTCAAAATTTGGCAGTAAGAGGGTAAAATTTTCATTTTATTATTTTCATTTCAGGTGGATGTCACAGCATATCAGATGGCAAAAGCCAGAGAGTCTAAACAAGTGACAGAAATGTTAAGTAAGTGGAAGGAAACTAAAACATTGGTAGGTTTATTATCTCATAAGAATCATTTTAAAAAAATTTAATTTAAAAATTTGATCATTTACAACTCTCTCTCTCTCTGAATCATTTTAAAAATTTGATCATTTACAACTCGTTCTCTCTCTCTCTCTCTCTCTCTCTCTCTCTCTCTGAATCATTTTAAAAATTGGATCATTGCACAAACCACATATTGCATTTCTAAATCAAGATGCTTAAATAAAATATGGTATTTAAGTGCCTATCAAAATTACTTAAAGACATTGTAAATATCCAAAAATCTAAAGCAACAAGAAAAGTCCAGTACCGGTATAAACAATTTTCAAGATCATGGGGACAATTTTTAACAATATTAAATTTTAACAAAAATTGAAAGTTATATCCACAACTCTCTCTCTCTCTCTCTCTCTCCTCTCTCTCTCTCTCTCTCTCGTAAAACAAACATCACAAGGGTAGGTCATATGTATATATTTCTTATATTTATTGTTGTATTATTTGTGAAGATTTAATACCAATATAATTGTACTTGTATGTGTGTTGAATGCCAAAATGATCAAAATATTTTTTAAAAAAGAAAGAAAAAGGTTGAGTTGAGTAATGGTGTTTTACGTCCCAGTCAAGAATGTTTCACTGATATCATGACTTTGCCAGCTGTAGGCGAAAGTGCAGAAATTTTGCCTGTATGTAGTGCTGATGGCATTATACAGCAGGGTTCTTTAGCGTACCAAGCCCACCATGACACGGGATCTAGTATATTTTAAGTTCCCTTCTGAAAGAAACGTTACTTTCATTCCGTAATGCTGAGTGCTTGGCAAAGAACAGTCACTACCCACATTCAAGCCTTGGGTCGGACCCGGTCAGGGTTCAAACCAACAACTTCCCACTTACGGAGCAAGCACTCTACAAACTGAGCTACAGCAGAAAGAAAAAAGAAAGAATCATGATCTGAAAAATTGAGTCATTGGGGTCTTGAATTGACATGTTCTAAAAATATATTTATAAATGGAAATCACAATCTCTTGATATGTAAACAAATCAACAGTCAACTGCCAACATCAAATTTACTACCTAATCAATTAACTAATCAACCACTTTACTACTTAATCAATTAATGAACTACACTAGATTAAATTAATCCTGATATTTTTTTACAGTCTATTTCAGAGACTCAAGAAAAAGGTAAGTTAATATTCTTTATAAAACATTAAAAATTATATTTAATTCAACAATTACAAGCAGGAAATCAGTAAAAGTGGCTTTTATAAGCAGGTGACCCTCATACAGAAGTAGACTTGAACACAAGTTAGACTGTATTCCTAATAAAAGAACAAGCCAACTGGTCAATGTTGTATAAGTGGTATAAACATACTGTAAACGTATTTATTTTAGTGCTGTACTAATTTGTGCTTATTTCAAAGTCATTTGATTTGCACGAAAGTTATATTACCGGTATGCTAATTGTGTTATGAGGCACATTTCAAAGTCGCAGAAACTTAACTCCGTGGATATGTCTTAATTTCCTTTACTGCAAAAATAAACAAAATACTTTACAGTAGCTGGAACATGAAGCCTAAAGAGAGCTCGGACCACATGTGGGAAAGTGAATTTCCTTACCGTTGGCCTTTACTGATTCACCTGGTATCAGTATAATGGACTGGGGGAGTGGTACGCTTGTCTGCGGCGTACTGACTCTGTGAGCTAGCACGATAAAGTCGCCCTGAGTGCGCGCTAGTACAAGGCAGACCATACAACACAGTCGCACTTCACATGCATACACAAAAATTGTTCATAGATTAATCCATAGAGATTAATTAAATAGTTCTCGTCGCGAATAGCTGAAAAATTGCTGATGCGACGTTAAGCAACATTCAACCAACCAACCTAAAGAGAGACTCCTCTTAAGGGTCCCTTTAATTGAATCACAAATCTCTTGTGATAACTGAAGTGTAGTGTTATTCGGGGTGCACTAACTTTTGCTTATTTCGATGTCAAAAATTTCTGCGACAATTTGTACCATGCTTAAAATATGACATTAAAGAACATACCGGTAGCCAACATTAATATTGTCTGAAGACAGAACCTTGATCTATACAGTGCAAAATTCTTTTCTTGTTTTTCAATCTAAATAATCAGGTTTTTTTTTTTATAAAAAGGTAATGTAATTTTAAAACATAACTTTGTCAGTCATACAGGCTTTATAACTTTTAAATGATGATATAGATAGCTAGATACTGTAAGTGTACTTAAATTAGCACACTCAAATTTTAGCGCTCTGAGGGGGTGTAGACTAATTAATTTAAGACATTCTTAAATTCGCGCACTTAAGGAAAGAATATTTGTCCCCTTCATACGAAGATATTTTAGCACTGCACTTAAATTAGCGCAAAAGGCGCTAATATAAGAATCCCGCTAAAATTAGTACACATACAGTAGCAATAATGGAGTGGAGAAATGGATTTGTACCCCCCCTATATTCCCCCTCTGTCCCCAACACAGTCAAGAATCTTCACTCATATTAATGCTGTCAATTCAGAGAAGGTGGAGGAAACCATAGTTACAAGAGAAAACCACCAGTCTTTGGCAAGGTAACTTATGATACCGTAATTTAGGAAATTTTCGCGTCATCTAATTTTCGCATAAACGCACTTTAATATTTATTCGCTTCTTTTAATTTTCGCATGATTGCGACTCTGTAGTTATAGTTTTAATTACTTCTTATTTTTCGCAAATTTTTATTTCCGTGACTTGTTACACTCGTAAATCGACGCCAAAATAAAACGATCATAAAAATTTCCCAATTTAAAGTACTACTAAAAAGAAGTTATATTATTCACTGAAACTATTTGGGGTTGTGTAACTCGGACAGATTTTTAAATTAAAATAACTTAGTTTAACAAATAATTTTTTTCAATTGAAAAATTTTTTAAATATAACCAAATCAGGAGGTGCACATCATTGGTGGATTCTGTAATTGACGGATCGCCGGCCACGCCCACAATGTTCTGACAAAGGTCTGGCATGTTTGAATTACACATAAAAAGAATGAAAACTCGGCCTGAATTGTGCCATTTATTGACGTCACTGATACTAGGATGTCATTAGTTGTCGTGAGGCTGCTTTGGTACTGTGATGGCGGCCTTTGTCGGAACATTGTGGGCGTGGCCTGCGATACCTCAATTACTAGCCTACCCCTCCTTTCAATTCCAGTAAAAAGAAAACGAATTGAGCAGGGTATCTGAATGACTATCTTCTTGTTTAAATTTGCTTCAAGGCACCGCCTTACCAACAGAAATTCTCCAAATGGACCAACACTCAATTGAGATTTATAAAGAAGCATTGAAGGCAGGAAAAGAGTGTGATTACACCATAAGACTGATGGTAGTCGGACCACAGGGAGTTGGCAAAACATCTTTAATAAACCTTTTATTGAAGTTAGGGCTAAAGCTTGAGGAAATAGAGAGTACAAATGGGATAGATGTACACATCCATAGATCAGCTGTAAATGTACACAATGGCAAGTGGATACTTGATAAAGGTTTGTATTCAAAACAAACATACCAATCCATGCCCAAATCACAATCCCAAAGCAAAGTAAAAACTTTTAAACTGACAAGAACTTCCACCATGAAAGAGAGGTCAAGTACCATGGAAAGGTAAGCACATCCTTTTTAGCTAGCAACATCTGTCATGTGTGTAAAGAAAATTGAGACATCTGTCATGTGTGTAATGAAAATTGAGTCATCTGTCATGTCTGTAATGAAAATTGAGACATCTGTCATGTGTGTAATGAAAATTGAGACATCTGTCATGTGTGTAATGAAAATTGAGACATCTGTCATGTGTGTAATAAAAAATTGAGACATCTGTCATGTTTGTAATAAAAAATTGAGACATCTGTCATGTGTTAAATGAAAATTGAGACATCTGGCATGTGTGTAATCAACATTAACATCTGTCATGTGTGTAATGAAAATTGAGATATCTGCCATGTGTGATATGAAAATTGAGACATCTGTCATCTGTGTAATGAAAATTGAGACATCTGCCATGTGTGATATGAAAACTGAGACATCTGCCATATGTAATATGAAAATTGAGACATCTGTCATGTGTGTAATGAAAATTGAGACATCTGTCATGTGTGTAATGAAAATTGAGACATCTGTCATGTGTGTAATAAAAAATTGAGACATCTGTCATGTGTGTAATGAAAATTGAGACATCTGCCATGTGTGATATGAAAAGTGAGACATCTGTCATCTGTGTAATGAAAATTGAGACATCTGCCATGTGTGATATGAAAATTGAGACATCTGCCATATGTGATATGAAAATTGAGACATCTGTCATCTGTGATATGAAAATTGAGACATCTGCCATGTGTGTAATGAAAATTGAGACTGAAAGGAACAGGAAACTTTGGGATACAAGGTATATCCATGGCAACCCTGTACACAGAGGCATCATACTTATCAACAACACTATTCAAATGAAAAGTGTGTAATGAAAATTGAGACATCTGTCATCTGTCATGTGTGTAATGAAAATTGAGTCATCTGTCATGTTTGTAATGAAAATTGAGACATCTGTCATGTGTGTAATGAAAATTGAGACATCTGTCATGTGTGTAATGAAAATTGAGACATCTGTCATGTTTGTAATAAAAAATTGAGACATCTGTCATGTGTTAAATGAAAATTGAGACATCTGGCATGTGTGTAATCAACATTAACATCTGTCATGTGTGTAATGAAAATTGAGATATCTGCCATGTGTGATATGAAAATTGAGACATCTGTCATCTGTGTAATGAAAATTGAGACATCTGCCATGTGTGATATGAAAATTGAGACATCTGCCATATGTAATATGAAAATTGAGACATCTGTCATGTGTGTAATGAAAATTGAGACATTTGTCATGTGTGTAATGAAAATTGAGACATCTGTCATGTGTGTAATAAAAAATTGAGACATCTGTCATGTGTTAAATGAAAATTGAGACATCTGGCATGTGTGTAATCAACATTAACATCTGTCATATGTGTAATGAAAATTGAGACATCTGCCATGTGTGATATGAAAATTGAGACATCTGCCATATGTGATATGAAAATTGAGACATCTGTCATCTGTGATATGAAAATTGAGACATCTGCCATGTGTGTAATGAAAATTGAGACTTAAAGGAACAGGAAACTTTGGGATACAAGGTATATCCATGGCAACCCTGTACACAGAGGCATCATACTTATCAACAACACTATTCAAATGAAAAGTGTGTAATGAAAATTGAGACATCTGTCATCTGTCATGTGTGTAATGAAAATTGAGTCATCTGCCATGTGTGATATGAAAATTGAGACATCTGTCATGTGTGTAATGAAAATTGAGACATCTGTCATGTGTGTAATGAAAATTGAGACATCTGTCATGTGTGTAATGAAAATTGAGACATCTGTCATGTTTGTAATAAAAAATTGAGACATCTGTCATGTGTTAAATGAAAATTGAGACATCTGGCATGTGTGTAATCAACATTAACATCTGTCATGTGTGTAATGAAAATTGAGACATCTGCCATGTGTGATATGAAAAGTGAGACATCTGTCATCTGTGTAATAAAAATTGAGACATCTGCCATGTGTGATATGAAAATTGAGACATCTGCCATATGTGATATGAAATTGAGACATCTGTCATCTGTGATATGAAAATTGAGACATCTGCCATGTGTGTAATGAAAATTGAGACTGAAAGGAACAGGAAACTTTGGGATACAAGGTATATCCATGGCAACCCTGTACACAGAGGCATCATACTTATCAACAACACTATTCAAACGTTTTGCAACTAAGTCGGATGTCAAGTTGTTGGGAGACGCCTGTTGCTAAGGAAAATCAGAAAATATACTAACTACAACTGTCTCTTGAGAGCCAAATACATAAAATCCATGATGTTGAAATAAATAAATAAATAAATTTGAAAATTAATTAAAATGAAGACATTATGAGTTATATACGGTTTTGGCATGTTACATGGCCTCACATACCCCGTCAAAGATTTATTTACCCTGAGCAACAGGTACATGGGGCCATGTAACCTGCCAAAACCCTAGGCCTGTATAATGTTTTTGTCACATTCCAAAGCGGTACTAGTTTGACCTTTTTAACTTCCATTTCATCTTTTGTGTGACTTGTGTAGATCTGCGTTGTCGCCATGTTTGTTTACCATGGCTATATGACTGCAATATACTAATTACTTCCCTTTTTCCCCTAAAAGTCATGTGCATTTATGTACCCCGGCAGATTTCCGAAAATAATTTTATGTTCCTTGCTTTGGTACTGTGATGGCGGCCAATGTCGGAACATTTTGGGCGTGGTCGGCGATACGTCATTTGTCATGCCTGATGATAACCACTGACCTTTAGCAAGTTAACTGCCAAAGTTTCTCACACTACATTATTCCCGGAATGGGATTTGAAGGCAGGCAGTGATATGGTTTAGACCAACCACTTAGTCATCCTGGTTGAGCCTCTCCCTTTAAGATGTATTTCAATATTTAAAACCTCGTTATAATGCCCCTCGATAACTTTGCCACCTCATATATCGCCACACTATTTTGAAGTCCCAAAATACATTTTGTTTTTGTTTTTCTTTATCCGCCTGCCCAGATTTGAGGCCAAATCCCTTTATAATGCTAAAATTTGACTGAACAAATTGCGGCAATGAATCAAGGTTTTACTGTATTTGAATATTGTTTCAGAGGATGTAATGAAGTTGATTAATCACGACGTGAGGCTGGGTAAAGTAGTTGTAGCATCTTACAAAGATGCAAAGGAAGATTCCAATGTTGAACCGTATCAGGATCTGGAGACAGATGGTGGGGTGAAAGAAAAACCCAAGACTAAATCTTCATTGCAAGTTGGAGAATGTGGAATATCCAAAGGTACAGAAGGTAAAACCACAGTTACCCTGTTCAATATTTAAGCCAAAATCAGAGATGCCTATGCTTGAGTTTTTAGCTCACCTGACTAATAGGTTCAGATGAGCTATCTCCATCTATTTTTGTCTGCCACGCATCATCTGTTGTATGTCGTGTGAAAATTATTCACATTTTTATCAACACATCCAAAACTACATACCTAAACAAAAAGTTGATACTGAAATGGTTATTTGTCTCAAAAACTATCAACTTTTTGTTTAGGCATGTATATTAGAATGAATAACCACCATTTTGATATATGAATAAAAGTCATAAGTTCAAAGGTCAAGGTCACAGATGCAAACAAATACTGAAATGGTTAATTATCTCAAAAACTATCAACTTTTTGTTTAGGTGTATAACCACCATTTTGATATATGAATAAAAGTCATAAGTTCAAAGGTCAAGGTCACAGATGCAAACAAATACTGAAATGGTTAATTATCTCAAAAACTATCAACTTTTTGTTTATATGCATGTATATATACTGGTAGGTATTGATATGCTGGTTATTTTGATATATAAATGAAGGTCATGGGTCCAAAGTTCAAGGTATGAGAATACTGAAATGACCTTTTTTGACCTTTGTACTTTATTTTACTATTTTAGATGTGTATAAATATACTGCAGCTAGTCACCTTGGATATTTTAGATGTAGCATTCTTAGGACAAATTGCAATTCATTTGCAAATATCTGTGCATATTACCACTAACTGCTAAAAATGTGGATGTTCTCTTTAATAAATGTAATTGACCAATTGACCATTGAACCTCTACATGACATATGAGATATATCCTCAGGTCACATAAAGGTTCGTGGACCACTTGATTGTTAGTTCTTCGATTTGAAAGTTATTTTTTTGTTCAGCTCCAATGTCTGATAGTTGAAATTTATCCAATCTTAAGATGTGATGTTTAATTGCTTTTTATTTCATTTCCAAGGCCTCAAGTTTTCGAAGTCAGGTCAGTCTCAAAGTCCCAGGTTCAAAGTGAGATACATATTGTATCCTAACATCTCAAGGAATATACTAAAGGAGGAGATCTTTTTAAGTAAAACCTTTTCAGTTTTATATTATTTGTGTAATCCGCAAAGTGTGTGGCATCATATATTATTTCCTTCATATTATTCATATTATCTCCTTGTGGTGCCGGGCAGTCCCATAATGCATGGCCTCTTTTTTAACTGTACTGTGAAATCATTAATATTCGCAGTGTCTCAATTTTTGTTGTATTCATGGACATCATCACCCACGAATTTATATGTCAACGAAATAGTTTATGTAACAAAGGTACCACTAACTGGTTACCTCAAGCCACGGATATACCATCACACGAGATTGTATATTTGCTTACAACAAAGAAAATTGGACACCGCAAAAAAAAATTATTCTGCAGTATTTAATTTTTAAGGGTGATGATGACATATAACATATATAAGACTAAGCCAAATTAATTTGTAGTTTTGCAGACCCTCCCACTTGTAAAATTTGGATTAAGAAAAAAAATCAAATTTATTTTCAAATTGTTTTCCATCCACCGACTTACTTTTCCAAAAAAAAAAAAAAAAAATCTCTAGAACTGAAATTTTTTTGGCTTAGCCAAATTACCCTGTCCTTTTATACCTGACATTGGTGCTGTAGTAATACAGATACATTTTACAGGTGATCCTCTTTTTAATTAGATTTTTTCACATATTTCCCAATAGGTATTACTGAATCAGTATACACTCCTGAAGAAGCTGCGTAGTAGTGAAAGAAGATCATGATGCAAAGATTAAAGAAAAACTTCTGAAAGTTATAGATGCAATGAAAATGGGAGGTTCAGAGGATACGTATGGCCTGATTTCTGTGGGGATTTTGGTGGAGACTTCATCTTCTATACTACACACCAGACGTTTCTATCAACCAGAGGAATATACCTTGTCGTTGTTGACATAACTAAGACGCTATTTGATGAATTTAAAGATGGTGACTGCTATGTGGATATTTCTGGACTTAAGTACCTGAAAATGGGAGGTAAGTGTAGCGGTCTGGGTAGCTCAGTGGTAGATCACTTGCCTAAAGTGTGGGAGGTCCCGGGTTCGATCCCTGGTCCGACCCTGCATATTTTTTCTCTTTCCTGTTACAATTGGGGGCTCGTCTGACCCTGGAAAGTGGCTGACTTATAGGTTGGTCCCAGGGTGTAACCTTGAGGTTTCAATTCAAGGGAGTTGAATCGAAAAAATGAAAGGGAGGAATGTAGCGGTCTGGTTAGCTCAGTGGTAGAGCACTCGCCTATAGTGCGAAAGGTCCCAGATTCGATTGGCTTTCCAACCCTGCATTTTTTCTCTTTCCTGTTACAAAAGTTTGAAAAGGCCAAACCCCATCCATAGAATTAATTTTCTTTAAATGCAGGTTAGGTTTGTCCAATTAATTTTGACAATAAGACAAATACTGTATCCTAATGAGGCTATTGATAGTGAATTATGTTGTATCTTTCATTTATTAGCTCACCTGGCCAAAGGCCATGTGAGCTTATGGCATGGCGAGGCGTGCGTGCGTGCGTCAGTAAACTTTAATCTTCTCCGAAACTACTGGGCCAACTGAAACAAAATTTGCCATGGAAGGTCCTTGACAGAGTCTAAGTATTATTTATTGAACTCGAAAGTGTGCTGTATTGACTGTATTGCGAATTACAGTCGAGGGGTGGTCACGAGTTTGCAAAGCAAACGAGTGTCCCACCCCTCGACTGTCATTCCCAATACAGTCAATACAGCACACTTTCGAGTTTCAATAAATGATTTGTGGCACGACACATTATTGACATGATTTTGCTGTGTTAGAAATAAAATAAATTTCAAAAATATGCAAATTATTAAACCCCTTGAAAAATTTACATGTGTGACAGATGGCAAGCATGGTCATCTAACAATCTAAGAGCAAACATGATCAAATTAATAACTCATTAATCAGTGGTCAGTTGTACCCAACATCTCATCAGGTTAGAAAGTGTGTTAGTTTGTCACATTTTGTAGAAGAGGATGGACGAAAATGGGTGAGTACTATTTTATACTAAAAAAATTGCTTAAATAATAGTTTTGAATGGAAAAGTAAAATTGAATACGTTAAAAATTTAAATCAGAAAACCATTTAGATAAATCTGTATATTGCAAAAATTGAATCTGTATATTATACAAAAAGTGATTATATAACCAATATCAATATGCAATGAGTTGCCAGTGTCAAAGTTAAGAGTTTCATAATTAGAGATAATGCATGATTACTAGGGGTAAAAAATATGTTTTGTCATTCAAGGTCCAGCACCTTTTGCTTTTGAAAGTCCAATATCAACATTGAAATGTCCATATGCAATTAGAAAGAGCAGTATTAATCTTTAAAAAACGGCAGATCCATTTTTTATAGTTAAAATTATAAAATATAAGGGTACCATTGCAAAATCAATATATATAGGCTCCAAATCCCTGACCCATGGAATTTTGAACCGCTGCTTACATTAAAATATTAAAGCTGTTTAGAACAATGATTTAACATCTTTATATTGGTTTACTGTATTCAATTTGTTTCAATATTTTGAAATTAATTTTTTTTTTTTTTTAGGAGTGTCTAGAATATGTTTTAGTGCAACTTACAGAAACAAAAATTGTACTACTTGTTTTTATCTTAAAACATTGAAAACTTAAGGAAATTATATGTTGTGTAGTAGTTGAAGCAGATTCTTAGGATTACAAACGATTACAGTGATGGATTTACCACTATATTTATATGCTAATTAGATTCAAATAGAAATATGTGACAACTTTGTTCAAATTTCATGCCATACTAGCCTTTTGGATTAAAATGGATTTGTCTTAATTGTGTGTAATGTTTGCTTTGGTTTTATTTAAATGATCTTGTCCTTAATTTGACCCAGGTCACCGTAACCACTTGTTGTAATTCACTTACAGCACGGCAAAACTGTGCTGTAACTAAATTACAGCACAGTTTTGGGTTGAGGACAATGAAAATTAGGCTCCACCCCTACAAGTTATTCACTTGTATGGGGATTTATAGAACATCCGAGAACAAAAGAAAACCTGCATAGTCGTGCCACAACTATAGTTTGTTCAAATCATGACTATCGAATATCCAAGATGGCCACTGTTACTAAAAATAGACAAAACCTAAAAAAATCTTCTCAGGGCTCCAAGTAGCGAGTAAATTACTCGCATATGCGACTAAAAATCAGATATGGCTAGTAAATTTTTGATGCACTCGCCAAACGGCGATCAATAAATACAGAGGCTGCGACCGAAAATTTATTTTTTGTACTGAAAAGATTGTTTTATAACCAGGAGATGATCATGTAAACATCGTTTTTAGCCAAAAGATGATCATGTAAACAATGTAATTTGGTACACCTCGGCTGCTAGTGTTGTATACAGTTTGTTTATAGCCCCTGCTCATATACACAGGAACCCCGCCTGTGTTATGCAGGTCACACAAACGCTTGTAACTTATGATAATCCTTGCTAATATACAAACGTACAACGGATTGTACATTGCTATAGAAAACAACATGGCCAAACGAGCCAGCAGGACATATGGGAAATTGTCCTCATTCGGTTTCAGCACACCATCCATTCCGAAATCAAAATGTGTTGCCGATAATGAACAACAAATGCCCACTGCCGCATCAAGCGAGCCAAAGTTTTTAGCAAAATGGTGTAATGAATTTTCTCGGTTCTATGTATAGAATGCGCAATTGTTTTCAACAAAAATGAAGGTGGCCTACAAAGAATGGCCAGAAGACTTTGTTATGATCTGGATCTTGATGACAGTGATGATATGCGACTTCCGCTGGCACACAGTTATTTGTCAAATTTTATTATGCTTTCAATTTGAATTAAAAGTTTTACAAATTCAGCTTTTTTGTATCATTGCATGATCACGGGGAACTTTTGTTTTGGCGACCAAAATATTTAACCCTGGCTAGTAAATTTTGGCCTTGGCTAGTAAAAATAAAACATGGTAGCCAGAAGGCTAGTGAAAACCAAATCCTACTTGGAGCCCTGCTTCTCTTGAACCACTTATTGGAGTCAAAAACCGATGTGATATTTGGATTCTACATAGTCTTAACCTTTAAGAAATTTGGTTTAAAAATAGGTTACACGTTTTTGCGTTTAATTTTGCAAAAATCGTAAAATATCTTTAAATTGTTATAACTTGACTATATGACCAGATAATGACATGGGGTTTTCAGTTTTGACATATCCTTGTAATTACCTTCAAAATGGTGTCAAGGTCAACTATGAAGGTCATGACCTAATTTTTACCTTTCTAATATTATTTATTATCTCAAAAACTATAAACTTTGTAATGGTTATTTTGATATATAGATTCAGGTCATTGGTTCAAAGGTCAAGGTCACAGATGCAAATGAAACCTGAAATGGTTCATTATCTTGAAAACTATTAACTTTTTGTACTAGCATGTATATTAGAATGTTGTAGATATTGATACAACGATCATTTTGATGTATAGAAAAAGGTCTTGGGTCCAAAGGTCAAGGTCACAGTAGCAAAACAATACCAAATTGGTTAATTATCTCGAAAACTATAAACTTTTTATATAGGCATGTATATTGGAATGTTGTTGGTTTTAATGTAACAATCATTTTGATATATAGATTTAGGTCATTGGTTTAAAGGTCAAGGTCACAGATGCAAAAGAATACTGAAATGGTTCATTATCTTGAAAACTATGAACTTTTTGTATAAGCATGTATATTAGAATGTTGTAGGTATTGATACAACGATAATATTGATGTATAGAAAAAGGTCATGGGTCCAAAGGTCAAGGTCACAGTAGCAAATCAATACCAAAAAGTAAATTATCTTGAAAACTATAAACTTTTTGTATAGACATGTATATTGGAATATTGTTGGCTTTGATGTAACGGTCATTTTGATATATAGATTTAGGTCATTAGTTTAAAGGTCAAAGTCACAGATGCGAAAGAATACTGAAATGGTTCATTATCTTGAAAACTATTAACTTTTTGTATAGGCATGTATATTAGAATGTTGTAGGTATTGATACAACAATCATTTTGATGTATTGAAAAAGGTCATGGGTCCAAAGGTCAAGGTCACAGTAGCAAAACAATACCAAAATGGTTAATTATCTCGAAAACTATAAACTTTTTGTATAGACATGTATATTGGAATATTGTTGGCTTTAATGTAACGGTCATTTTGATATATAGATTAAGGTCATTGCTTTAAAGGTCAAGGTCACAGATGCGAAAGAATACTGAAATGGTTTATTATCTTGAAAACTATTAACTTTTTGTATAGGCATGTATATTGGAATATTGTTGGTATTGATCTAACGATCATTTTGATATATAGATGAAGGTCATTGGTTCAAAGGTCAAGGTCACAGATGCGTAAGAATACTGAAATTGTTCATTATCTTGAAAACTATGAACTTTTTGTATAAGCATGTATAATAGAATGTTGTAGATATTGATATAACGATCATTTTGATGTATAGAAAAAGGTCATGGGTCAAAAGGTCAAGGTCACAGTAGCAAAACAATACCAAAATGGTTAATTATCTCGAAAACTATAAACTTTTTGTATAGACATGTATATTGGAATATTGTTGGCTTTGATGTAACGGTCATTTTGATATATAGATTTAGGTCATTGGTTTAAAGGTCAAGGTCACAGATGCGAAAGAATACTGAAATGGTTCATTATCTTGAAAACTATTAACTTTTTGTATAGGCATGTATATTAGAATGTTGTAGGTATTGGTACAACAATCATTTTGATGTATAGAAAAAGGTCACGGGTCCATAGGTCAAGGTCACAGTAGCAAAACGATACCAAAATCGTTAATTATCTCGAAAACTATAAACTTTTTGTATAGACATGTATATTGGAATATTGTTGGCTTTGATGTAACAATCATTTTGATATATAGATTAAGGTCATTGGTTTAAAGGTCAAGGTCACAGATGCGAAAGAATACTGAAATGGTTCATTATCTTGAAAACTATTAACTTTTTGTATAGGCATGTATATTAGGATATTGTAGGTATTAATACAACAATCTTTTTGATGTATAGAAAAAAGGTCATGGGTCCAAAGGTCAAGGTTTATTATCACGAAAAACTATGAACTTTTTGTATAGGCATGTATATTAAAATATTGTTGGTATTGATGCAATTATCATTTTGATATATAGATTATGGTCATTGGTTCGAAGGTCAAGGTCACAGATGCGAGTAGCAAGTTTCATAAATATCTAAATATCCATAGAGTTATTCTCCTTAAATGTAGTATTTATTGTGATTTTGTGCTTTTAACGGCCCAGGTGAGCGGTACAGGCCCTATTGGGCCTCTTGTTCACACATATATCAGTGATTTTCTTCAATATAAGTGATTGACACATCTTATTTTAGCATATCAACTATTAGTTTGCACTCGGAGCAATATTCCCATATCACACGAATATTTCCAGCACACGGATATTTCATATGTTCAGTTCAATAAGATTCCAAATGCAAATTCAAATATTTGCAAATAAAGATGGTCTTGACATAAAATTTTCTACTCGCGAAAAATAAGTGATCTATAGTATTAAATTTTGGAAGTGGTATTTCTCACAACAATTGCTTCACAATTTTATGAGAATTGCCAGTTCCGAATTCAAGTCAATACCCAGTAACCCACAACAAATTGAAAGTTATTTTAAAATGTGTTTCTGGGACATTCAACTTTTTTCATAAATTTTATTTTAATGTACATCTATTTGTCTTGCTCTCAATATACATGTATCTGTGTTCACGTTTCAGAATACATAGTGTTTTGGTTGAACTCAATCCATACATATGCCGGTAATAATCAAGATGGGGTACCACCTGTGATACTAGTAGCCACACACCTTGATAAAATACAGGTGAGTTTTAACTTTTGTCTAAGTAGCAAAATACTTTGAAGGGGTTCAAAATAATGTTTTGGAGTTGGTCTTTGGCCAGTCCCACATAAAGTCAGGCCATTATTATCAATAAAAGGTCCATATGCAATTACTGTAAAGGGGGAAATTTTCGCTTAGGTAAAATTTTCACTTATTTTACGCTAAAGAAATTACCCAGAAAATTTTACCCAGGCGAAAATGTCTACCATACAGGTTTATATATTACATACACCCATTTATATTGGTAACGCGAAAATTACACCCACGCGGAATGCGAGATTTTAGAAATCGCGAAATTTTCAACCCGCATAAATAATCCCCTTTACAGTATGTCATTTTGTAGAAGACAATATTATCCTGGTAAAAGATTTCAGACCAATTGGACTTTTACTGTTTAAATATTAAGGTTTTCATTGTAAAATCAATAGGTCCAGGACCTCAGACCTAGTGAGTTTTGAACCCTGACTTTGATAAAGAAAATGTAAAATTACATTTTTATACCTCTCTGTGTAAGGATGTATTATGATATGGCGTTGTCAATCCATCTGCCTGTATGTTCGTCTGTAGACTAACATTTTTCTTGTCCGGTCCATATCTGTTGACTCGATGAGGATATCAAGATGACACTTAAACCAATATAACTGTAAATGTACTTTATTTAGCGGTAGTCTTATTTTAGCGATTTTAATGCTAGACAAATTGCGCTAATTTATGATTCCACGAATAAATGTGTTTATAAATATAGACTGAATTGTACCTGTTTCCGTACCTGATCTCATTCTACTTACGCTAACAAAGTAGAGTAGAACTTCTATAACTCTAACTTCTATGTGAAATTATCTTTTTTGCCGGCCATCTTGGATTGGCAGCCATATTTTTGTACAGCGTTTCACGATAGTGTCACATTTTTGGGATCTGCCCCATGACTAATAATGGCATCAGCTTATAAAGGCCAATAGAATTGTATCCCAATCGTTCTTTATTCATACTGTTTGAACCTGTGTATAAAGGCTACCTGCCCATTAAGGTAGCCTTAATAGACAGGTTTGACTGTAAAGAATAATAAAAAAATCCAAACGACGCATCTTAAAACTAGGAAAGAATAGGGTTTTCCTGTTATCTTTGTAACTTAACATAGCACAGATACTTTATGATATAAATACTCATAACGCAACTAATACATATACCAGATATATTGCACATGGTATTTACGTAACAGGCATGGGGTAATGCTAATTTGTAATTGTAATGCCCTGTAATGCATTACATTTTCTCAAAGTAATGCATGTAATGTGTAATGCCCTAATTTTTTCATTACATGTAATTGTAATGTAATGCATTACATAGACAAAAATGCATGTAATTTAAGCATTACATGGCATTACATAGCATTACTTCTCTGTATTAAATGTTAGATATTATTACCATTACAATTCAGGGCTAGTAAGTACCTACATGCTACTTTTTTCCCTAATATAAAATATGAAAATCGATGTCTAGAAAAATTGTAACTGTGAACTGTTGTCAAACTAATAATTTATTTCATTCAACCATAATACTAAAACTATATAAAATGCTAAAAACTTAGTATTGAATTTCCAACAAATGTAAAGGATAAAAATACATTTTAAAGCAAAATGCAAATGCTGTTTTTAGTACTATCGGGAAGTCTAAAGATCACATTAAAATTTGCAACATATCTAAATATAAGTTTCAGTAACTACAATAATTTGTAATTTTGCTTTAACTGATAACCTGTGATGAAAACAATTTTATTTTTACAAGAAATTGTTTTTTTTTTTTTGTAATCCTTTTTATATGCTATTAAGGTAACCTATCTTTAATGATTAAAGAAGTTATTTGTTAAAGGTATGGTTTATAAATTACACCTGACAATACCACTAATTAGTTTGTATACCTATCAACTTCTTTTACTGTTTGAGTTAATGGTAATTAAGAAACATTCAGTGAATAAAATAAATAAAAAATAAAAACATATAATATGAAAAAATTCCTTATAGCATCTCTGTTTTTTCTTCTTAAATTTTAGAGTAAAAACAGAAATGTATATTTGTATGATAAAAAACCCTGACATAGATGAACAATCAACTTTGACAAATTTTGTAAAACCTACTGGTAAACAGCAGAAATATCAGTTGAATGACCCAAAGCAAAAATAATCTATACATGCACTTATTCACTATATATACTCTTGTTTTCAACAGTTGAAAATCAAAAACATAAGAACTTTATAGAAAAAGAACCCAAAATTTTAATTTCAAATTCTGAATCTGAAACATATCGTATTAATATGTTTGAATTCTTTATGAAATGTAATGTGTAATATAATGCATTACTTTGGTAAAGTAATTGTAATGTAATGCATTACTTTCCAAAATACATGTAATTGTAATTGTAATATAATGCTACTTTTGTCAAAGTAATTGTAATGTAATGCATTACATTGCAATGTAATTCGCCCCATGCCTGTTACGTAATATGTTTTTCTGAGCTTCTATGATGACTTAATTTTACCTATCACCTAAGTATTGCCCTGTGGGCATTAAATGTCGAGCTGAATATTATAATTGACGTATTGCCGGCCACGCCCACAATGTTCTGACAAAGACTCGGCATGCTTAAATTACATACAAAAACAATGAAAACTCGGCCTGAATTGTGCCATTTAATGACGCCACTGACACTAGTACGTCATTTGTTGCCATGACGCTCCTTTGGTACCGTGGTGGGGGCCAGTGTCGAAACATAAAAGGCGTGGCCGGTGGTATTTCAATTGTTATAATGTTATAATTGTTCTTTAGCACTGATCTTCAGTAATTGGAATTGATATAAAATGATATTTAGCAATTATTTCAATAATCATGATTGCCTATTGACTTTTTCAGGGTGATAAAGTATCAAAAAAGGAGGAACTCTTTGATAAAGTCAGAGATTGCTTAATGGAAAACGGCATGTCTCTATATAAACACATTGATGATGATGACTTTGGAGTTGACAACACCAAGTCAGCTGATGATCCAGACTTAGAGAGATTGCGACAAAAAATATTTGAAGTAGCAAAAGCACAGAAATACTGGGGGGAAGAAAAACCAGCGAGTTGGATAGCGTTTGAAAAAATTCTGATCGATAAACAGAATAATGGAATCAAAATGTTATCATTTGAAGAAGTAAAGGAATTAAGCAAAGGATTAGAATCCGGAGTAATGGATCATGATCAGCTCGATGTCTTCCTCAAATTCCAGCATGCAATTGGAAACTTGATCTATTTTAGTGATCTTAATGAATATGTAGTTTTAGATCCAAAATGGCTGATATATGCTTTTCGCTGCCTAATAACACATGCGAAATTCAATAAAAAGATGCCCTTTGCAATAAGAGCGAAATGGTGTGAATTTTCTAAAACTGCTGAGCTTAAAAGAGAAGTAATTAATGCTCTATGGAATGACATAGATGAAAACCATAGAGAACATTTGCTTGGCCTGATGGACAAATTGGACATCATTGCAAAACCAATGACTTATAAAGGGAGTGAAGACGCAAGTTCTAATCAGGAATTAGATTATTACTTTGTCCCAGCAATGTTAAAAGACGGAATCACTGATGATCAGTTGCATTGTATTGAAGAAAATGCGAGGATCACTCCCAATATGTTCTTTGTCTTTCAGAATCATTACATATCGCCCTCAGTTTTTCACCGACTGATCGCAGCTTGTATGAAAAAATGGAAAATTGCACATCAAGAAAATAAGAAACTGTTATTCTGTGGTTGTGGGATATTCACCATAGATGAATCTCAGACGACAAGAATCATGATCTGTATGGAGAACTACAGAATTAAAGTCCGGGTTCTTTATTATCTTGATCAGAATGACTCCATCTTGCCAGCCGATGTTTCAAAGTCTGTAGACATTAGAAATTTTGTGGAAGAGACACTAAAAAACATTTTTGGCAAATATCAACAGAATATACCGTACAAGTTGCACATTGAATGCAGCCCAAGTGGAGGTGGATTGATAGCAGTGGACAATCTCAAGAAATACCCCAAAATCAACTGTACCAACCATGATAAAAATCATCTTGTGTTGTCAAGGCAACTATTGAAATACTGGTTTAACCCTGAGGTATTTATTTTGGTTAAATTTGAAAAAGATTTAACGTTCTGACTATTTATAATTCGTCAAAAATCTGGTATCACCCTGAGGTATTTAGTTTTTTGGTTAATTAATTTTTTATAAGCAGAAGTTCTGACTATTTATAAGTTGTCAAGGATCTGATATCAGAGTGCCGTCAAGGATCTAATTACAGAGTGTTTAAAAACATTGGCGGGTTTTAATAATGCATGATATAGGTGTAAGTATAGTACCGCTGTATTTATATAATCATGCCGGCTCGCACTTTATTAGTTACAATCACCCTACTGTAGGAACCACTCTGTTTGTGACAGTGAAATACTCCTCATATCCATATCTGTTTGTGACAGTGAAATACTCCTCATATCCATATCTGTTTGTGACAGTGAAATACTCCTCATATCCATATCTGTTTGTGACAGTGAAATACTCCTCATATCCATATCTGTTTGTGACAGTGAAATACTCCTCATATCCATATCTGTTTGTGACAGTGAAATACTCTTCATATCCATATCTGTTTGTGACAGTGAAATACTCCTCATATCCATATCTGTTTGTGACAGTGAAATACTCCTCATATCCATATCTGTTTGTGACAGTGAAATACTCTTCATATCCATATCTGTTTGTGACAGTGAAATACTCCTCATATCCATATCTGTTGTGACAGTGAAATACTCCTCATATCTATATCTGTTTGTGACAGTGAAATACTCCTCATATCCATATCTGTTTGTGACAGTGAAATACTCCTCATATCCATATCTGTTTGTGACAGTGAAATACTCCTCATATCCATATCTGTTTGTGACAGTGAAATATTCATATCCATATCTGTTTGTGACAGTGAAATACTCCTCATATCCATATCTGTTTGTGACAGTGAAATACTCCTCATATCCATATCTGTTTGTGACAGTGAAATACTCCTCATATCCATATCTGTTTGTGACAGTGAAATACTCCTCATATCCATATCTGTTTGTGACAGTGAAATACTCCTCATATCCATATCTGTTTGTGACAGTGAAATACTCTTCATATCCATATCTGTTGTGACAGTGAAATACTCTTCATATCCACATCTGTTGTGACAGTGAAATACTCCTCATATCCATATCTGTTTGTGACAGTGAAATACTCTTCATATCCATATCTGTTTGTGACAGTGAAATACTCCTCATATCCATATCTGTTTGTGACAGTGAAATACTCCTCATATCCATATCTGTTTGTGACAGTGAAATACTCCTCATATCTATATCTGTTTGTGACAGTGAAATACTCCTCATATCCATATCTGTTTGTGACAGTGAAATACTCCTCATATCCATATCTGTTTGTGACAGTGAAATACTCCTCATATCCATATCTGTTTGTGACAGTGAAATACTCCTCATATCCATATCTGTTTGTGACAGTGAAATACTCTTCATATCCATATCTGTTTGTGACAGTGAAATACTCCTCATATCCATATCTGTTTGTGACAGTGAAATACTCCTCATATCCATATCTGTTTGTGACAGTGAAATACTCCTCATATCCATAGAAAATCAAATAAATTTTGAATGAAGATTGATATTTTTCACTTACTTGTATCTAGTCCTACCATGTAAAATCATAACTTTTTTATGAAATAACAACAATGGCAGGTGAATTTAACAATTTCTTTATAAAATCTATGGATACCCATGCAAGTTTTCATAACCTATTTCAGAGATATTTTTTTTCCTAAGGTGCTCAGAATTACCTTAAGATATAATCATTAAAAATTATATTTTTTTGCTTATTGAGTCATTTGTTACATGAGCTTTTTACTAATGTTCAAATATTAATTATTTACAGGAATATCAGAACTCTTTAGACACAGAAGATAGTAAAGGTAAGATATTCCAATCTCCCATCTCCCACAAAACATATTGCTGACCACACCCACAATGTTCCGACAAATGGTTGGCATGCTTGAATTACACGCAAAAAGAATGAAAACTCGGCCTGAATTGCGCTGTTCATGATGTCACTGACACCATTACGTCATTAGTTGCCGTGACACTACTTTGGTGCCGTGGTGGCGGCCTTTGTGGGCGTGGTCATCGATGTCAATTCTACACCACAATCCCTTATTCTAAATTGAAAGAACGTCTAAAACAAATTATACATGTGTCATTCTTTTAAAAACATGGTAAGCCAAGATACAAATATCTGGTATTTTTCGTCAACAAAATGTTAATTGTTGTGTTTGGTAATATAGTTTTTCAGCAAAACGTCGGTATACTAATGGGTACAAACTGTGCACCATTGCTTGCTGATTTTTCCCTTATTCTTATGAAGCAGATTTTATGCAGAACCTTGTTAAATCTAGAGAGAAGACTGTCGCCAAGTCATTCAACTCCACATAATGATACAGATATATAGATGGCATTCTGTCTCTAACCATCCTAAATTTTGAGACTTTGTGAATGGCATCTATCCTAGTGAGCTTGAAATGAAATAAACATCTGACTCATTATTTTCTGCCTTATATTTAGACTTCAGGGATTTTTCTGACCTTTTTGGGAAAAGGACCTTGGGATGAAATTGGGAAAATGCTCAACAAAAATGTAATTTTGGGGAAAATCACAACAACATATTAGAAATTCTAGACCACTAGAATACTGGTAATTGAACAAATTATATCGGTGTTCACAGCAAAATAGCGCTGTCTCTTTTGTCTCTATATAAATCATCCAGCAAAATGTGGGTTAATATAGATTGAAATCGTTATCAGAACGAGATATCCTCGGAATATGATGTTGATGATCTTGTGAATTTTTTTTTCTCAAAAAATTGATAAACATAGCTAATTGGGAATTTTTTACTACAGAATTGGGAAAAATGTATGTTTTTTTGCATTGGGAATGGGTCCCTTTACCGGACCCTGTGGATACCCGGAAAAATCCCTGGACTTATACTTCAATTATTATGCCCATGATAGGCTACAACTTGAAAGTTATATTTCAAACGTGATGAATTCAATTTTTATTTTGACAGCGGGAACTTTATACAACAAAGCAAGCTACTTAGAAATAAATTGTTAACCCATGAATATTGCAAGCCTAGGCTTATCAGGGCCCTAAAAATGTTTAATGACCATCATCAGAGCATTATTGATAAGTATGATGTCTCTCTGTCCAGGATTGCCCTGGATATAGTTTCCTGTTCAGTTAACTCAATTTTGATTACACATGTGACGGTAAAGCTAGGTAAGTAGGAGGTGCTAACTCTTCTTGAGCACCCGGCCTCACTTTCTTGGTGGAAGTTCACGTTTGACCAAATAAATAAGTTTCAAAGTTTTTACTTTGTTACTGGATTGTGATTCGGACATGGATTAGTATGTTTGTTTTTGGTTCAATTGGATATGGAACTATATTAGTCCATGTTTCCCCATGAAAACGACTTTATTCCAGCAATTCCTGACGTAAACATATTCCTACCCCTCCATAAATGTTAAGGGATATTTATCTGGTGGAACATCAACGAACCCCATTTGCTGGATTTGATCAAAATTACAATGCTATTTTAATTTCATTTCATTGCAGAAAAGAACCTGAATGATTTACCGTTTGGATTCAGTGACCATCGGCCAACTGAAAAACAACTGATGGACATCGCCAAGTGCATAGGATCTGATTTTGTCCAGTTAGCAATTAATCTCGACTTTAAAATACATGAAATTCAGACAATAGAACATGATTATCCAAATGACTTGTTACGACAGTGTTTTGAAATGCTTGTAAGGTGGAAGAGAAGGTTTGGTAAAGGAACATTGGGTATTTTGCACAAAATCATGTGTGATGTCGGCTGCAATACACAAGGGTTTCCACAAAATCATGTGTGATGTCGGCTGCAATACACAAGGGTTTCCACAAAATCATGTGTGATGTCGGCTGCAATACACAAGGGTTTCCACAAAATCATGTTTGATGTCGGCTGCAATACACAAGGGTTTAGTACTGCATGTATGAGGATGAAATTTTCAGATCATTGATATATCATATACCTGACTTTTTTGTATGTACAAGTATTTGCAGATTATACCTTACCTACCTACCTATCCTCTTCGTCCCTGGTGGGATATAAGGCCACAACCTGTTGTCTCCACTTCACCCTGTCCTTTGCCATTCTTTGTGCCTGCCTCCAGGATAGTCCAAGGTCTTCCAGTTCAGCATTTACAGTTCTTCTCAAGGTCTGTTTTGGTCTTCCTGGCTTTCCTTTTCCCTGTGGTGTCCAAGAAAGTGCTTGTTTTGGTATGCGTTGTTGTGGCATTCTCAAAACATGCCCTAACCATCTAAATCTTCTTTGTTTGATCTCTACACTGATTGATTTGCAGTTACTTTTTCTCAGCCGTTCTTTGTTGCTTACCTTGTTGGGCCAAAATATTTTGTTGATTTTTCTTAGACTCCCAAGATTATACCTTAAATTATTCTTTTTAGTTTTTACTAATTTTAATTTGCAGATACAAGAAACCCAAAAAATCTGAAAACATAAATATGGACAAAAATTACAATTCTGTCTCGGTTAAATCTTACTAACTACAGTTTTTAGTGTGCGAAAGTTTGTCACTCTGGTTTGCTCCACAATCTCAAATCTAATAGCTCAACATATACATGACTGGGGCACAAAACATCGTTGTTCAACTTCATACAGTCCAAAATGCCTTAAAGGCCACCTCTATATAAGGACCACCTGCTTTTAAAGGCCAGTAGAATTGTATCCCAATTGTTTTTCAGTCATAATATTTAAATTTGTATATAAAGGTCACCTGCCGGTAATGGCCACTTTTACTGGTTCCCTTTAGTGGCCTTTATAGACAGGTTTGACTGTAATTTTAATTTTTTCAGATATAGGAAAACCAAAAAAGTCTGAAAACATCAATATTGACAAAAATTTCAATTCTGTCTCGGCTTAAATCTTACTCACTACAGTTTCTAGTGTGCAAAGGTTTGTCACTCTGGTAGACAAAATTGAGGGCTGCATGTGTGTATTATAATATTTATTACATGGTTTTTATTGTAAGTGTTTTGGCAGTGATTACAGATTTTAAAGCTGATAATGTAAATCAAACCAATACACCACCATTAATAAATAACTATGCAAATATAATCAACAAAAAAAGTAAGGGACCATTGAAAATTTGAAATAAAAATCCAAAAACTGAAAAATGTAAAATCCATCTGTATTTTGTTCCTATTCTTTTCTTGTTTCAAATGATGTTATGAAGTATTTTTTTTTTTTTTTTTGTGCATGAAATTAAATCTCCTTAATAAAATTATGAGAAGTGTGAATATGAAATGATATGATTTACACTCTACAAAATTAATAATGTTTTGTGATGTGGTCCTTAGCTTCTTTTGTTGAGTATATATCCCAAAGCTACATCACCATGACAAATAGAGGGCGTGGTGGCCTAATGGATAAGACGTCAGTCTTCAAATCCAGGGTCTCTCACCGCTGTGAGTTCGAGTCCCCCTCAGACCAGTGAATTTTCCTTTACTGATTCACCTGGTATCAGTATAATGGACTGGGGGAGTGGTACGCTTGTCTGCGGCGTACTGACTCTGTGAGCTAGCACGGTAAAGTCGCCCTGAGTGCGCGCTAGTACAAGGCAGACCATACAACACACTTGCACTTCACATGCATACACAAAATTGTTCATAGATTAATCCATAGAGATTAATTAAATAGTTCTCGTCGCGAATAGCTGAAAAATTGCTGATGCGACGTTAAGCAACATTCAACCAACCAACCAACCATGACAAATATCATTCATAGATTTAAAATATTGACATTTATGCAGTATTTGAAAGTTGTATCTTAATTTATTTATCTAAATGTATGCAACAAATTTGTTTTTTCTTGAAAAATAATTTTTTTGGTAAACTTTGACAAAAAATTTAAGAATGTGTGCATAAAAAATATTTCTCAAGATAAAAGATTTATTTAAGCTGAAAAAAAATTGGCTTTAGCAGAATGACGTGTTTACTGTAGATAACTTATTTTTCACGAGTAGAAAATTTCGCGTCAAAACCATATTGGCCTTATTCGCCAATATTTGAATTCGCATTTGGAATGTTATTGAATACAACATAAATACTACTGTAAATCACTGTAATTTCGTGGCACCTCTTTTTCGCGATCCCTTGATAAAAACAATTTTGCAACATGAGATTTTTGCGATATCCCATGTGGAACCCTAAAACTAAAGTAGGTTTTTCTTATAGCAACTGATTTAAATGTTAATATGATGTTCATCTAGTTACTTGGCCTTTACCCAATTCATGAATTTTTATTTTCGCGCACTTTATTTTCGCGATTCTTGAACAGATCGCGAATATCGCGAAAATAAAAAGCGCAAAAATAAGGTGATTAACAGTATGTAAACATAGAATTATCTGTTTGTTGGAATTTTTATTGGCGAATGGGATGAGTTTACGCGAGAAAAGGTCTCGCAAAATAAAAGTGATCTACAGTAACAATTTAATTTTGTGAAGATTTTTAGTCTGTCATGATATAGCTATTTTTAAAACATGCATAATAATTTACAGATGTCATTATATATGTTTTGATATAAATTATTGTTTGTACATTGTATCATTTAATGTAAAATAGAAATCCATAACTATTTTTAATTTTTAGTCCCTAAAAGTGAAACAATTTTTACAAAAAAATGTAATAATGTGTTTTGTTTTTGTTTCCATGACAACCTTTTTATTTGATATGTGTATTCTAGAGTGACAATCATGATTATTTGTAAATTATATGTTATCTATGACTTATTCATAAAATACAAATTAAGCATTTATTTAAATATGAAAAATTACATTGTCAATTTTGTTATTATCTTTGTTTTCAAAATCAGTGAAATTTTAATGGATTTTTAGTTCACAATTTTTTTTATATTTGTTTTGAGAAATCTTATTACATTTTAGGAAGGGAGAAAAAACAATGTCACAAACATGTAAAATCGTGTCCGGTCCATATCTGATAGCGACTTTGGACGACTGTCAAATAAGCTTTATGGTCCAAAGGTGTGTCATGACCTTAAACCAAGGTCATATCATGAAGGTCAATGTAGCGGGAAAACATTAAATGTGTATTTGGCTCTCAAGAAACAGTTCCATTTATCAGTTGTTTACAATCATATGTGCAACTGACATTCTCAAATCCCATTATTTAACCAGGATTATACACATGACATTTTTTAAAGTCCCATTATTTAAGCAGGGTTATATCTTGCTTTAAATGCAAATGTTAATGTATTGTATTTTTATAATGAAGTTAAGGCCACGACAATTCTGTTCAGTTACTAGTATGTTTTACATAAACTTGTTCAATAATAAAGTTTGCTGTTTATTATCACACTTGTTTCAACCTTTTTTATTATTACTTGACTTGATAAATTTTGTCATGATACTGTAGATGGGGAAATTTTCGCGTCATCTAATTTTCGTGTGAACGTACTTTAATATTTATTCGCGTCTTTTAATTTTCGTGTGATCCCGACTCAGTTGTTTTAATTTTAATTACTGCTTATTTTTTGCAAATCTTTTATTTTCGCGACTCGTTTCACTCACGAATTTACGCCAAAATAAAAAGATCGCGAAAATTTCCCAATTTACAGTATAAAAAAGACAGAAAAATATATCTTATTAATACACCCCAACATAGTAGGGGTGTGACTTATTGATTTACCCTTTATTATTATTATTATTATTCTGTATTTTTCCACCACACTTTTGTAAACAGCATAGCTCAAAAGCGGTTTGGTAGAATGTGATGAGACTTTGATCCTTATGACAAGCAGTTGAGACTTGGGGGGGGGGGGGGTTGACATCTCATTAGTGAAATAGAAAGGGAGATAGTAACAATGTCACACCCTACTGATTCTGCACTCTAGGAAAGAAACTAATGGACCGATTTTTATGAAAATTAGTTTATAGGGATCTACATGTTTCATCACAAAGTCGACCATTGTAACCTAGTTTTCATGGTTGAGTGATTTTTGTTAATGATTTTATGAGTTATTGAATGAACGTTTGTAAACAGCATAACTCCAAAATGGTTTGGTGAAATGTGATGAGACTTTGTTCCCTATAACATGCAGTTGTGCCTTTTGGGGTGACATCTCATTAATGAAATAGAAAGGGAGAAAATAACAATGTCACACCCTACTGATTCTGCAGTCTAGGAAAGAAACTAATGGACCGATGTTGATGAAAATTAGTTTATATGTACAATATAAGATGCTCTACATGTTTCACCACAAAGTCAGTCATTGTGACCTAGTTTTCATGGTCCAGTGATTTTCATTAATGATTTTATGAGTTATTGAATGAACTTTTGTAAACAGCATAGCTCAAAAACGGTTTGCTGGAATGTGATGAGACTTTGTACACTTGTTCCCTATGACATGTAGTTGTGCCTTTTGGGGTCAAATATTATTGGTGGAAATAGAAAGGGAATAATAACAGTGTCACACCCTACTGATTGTGCACTCTAAGAAAAAAAGTAATGGACCGATTTTGATTTTCTTTGATGTTATAAAGTTTAATAGGAAAATTTTGATGAAACTTGGTTTGAAAGTACAACTTCAGATGCTTTATGTGTTTCAACACAAAGTAGGTCAATGGTCATTATGACCTATTTATTCATTGTCCAGTGATGATTTACATGATTTTAAGAGCAATTTGACAATTCTGATGAAACTTGGTTTAAAGGTACAATTTGAGATGTTTTACATATGGCAACACTTAGTCTTAGTGGCTTAGTATTTGTTTGACCGGGGTAAAATGCTCTGCTTGGCGATGCTCTTGTTTTCTACTTGAGTTGTGGCCTGCCTGTACAAAGTGCAGAGAGACTTATGTTACATACTAAGTCAAAAGTTCAAAAGAAAGTTTTTAGTTGCAGAGGAAAGTTTTCAATTAAAGTTTATTATTTATTTTGTCTTTTTTGCATTTTCCTGAAGGCTGCAGTACCTTAGAAAGAAAAGGGAGTCAGTACGCCGCAGACCAATCCCACAGTAGCATTACGCTTATACATTAGGTGAACCAGTCGATACGCTAACCTCAAAATACATAGCGCCAGGCTTGGAAGCAATATCTAAATATCTCAAGTTTTTTTCAATCCTATATGACCCGGCCGGGGATGAACCCAGAACCTCCCATTCATGAGACAGAAATTCTACTACCGAGCCACTAAACGGTCATATTATTACCGTATGTTGTGATTTACCTAACCAACCTGTCTGTATGCAAGAGTTGTTTCGCTTAGATTGCTTCAATATGATATAAAAATCGTCAAAATTACTCTTTTTCCACATAAAAATCGTTAAAAAATCCACCTCCGATTGAACAATTCACAAAAATATCAAAAACATCATACATAGTTGGCTGACATAGGGATTTTTCCAAATTTGATGTTAGTTAGAAAATTAATGATGATCTCTAAAAATTAATACCTGGTACCTGTACGCGCGATGACCTTTCAAAACTCCATGGTCTTTTTCAACAATTTTACTAGTTGAAAAATATGAATGTTTTCTTAAACAGGAGCGTTTATCTTCCGAAACACCCGGTCTAACTTCGTGGAAATTCATGTGTTTAGCCTAATTTGCCAGCTTCAAAGTTATCACTTTGTTTTGAGATTTTTGTTTTGGACATAGATTGGTATGTTGGTTTTTTTATCTTAACTATAGCTTGAAATTAAGGTTTTCCCATCCTTTATTCCAAGACAATATTGTCATAAAACAGATCATATGCTCATGAAGTTAATTGCATTTGCCTGACAATAACTATAATTGACGTATCGCCGGCCACGCCTTTTATGTTCCGACTCAGGCCGCTATCACGGTACCAAAGCAGCGTCAAGGCAACTAATGACGTTCTAGTGTCAGTGGCGTTTACAATTAGATGCCACAATTCAGGCTGAGATTTTTATTCTTTTTGTGTGTAATTCAAACATGCTGAGCCATTGTCAGAACATTGTGGGCGTGGCCGGCGATCCGTCAATTGAGCCCCTTTCGCTGTATCGGATGTTTTGTTTATAAAGCCAGTGGTATTTAAATATATTTTGTTTATAGTTACATGTATGAGTCATTCTCAAAAATTGGCTAAATTTCAGTTTGAAGAAAACTCAAAATATGACATTTAAAAATCTTAGCGTTTGTTCAATCAAATCTATAGCTAAGACATGAAATAACATAATTACAAAACATGAAAGCTTACGGTGTTGTACTTTCATCGCAGTATTGTTGATCAGTTTGATGTCTCTCTGTCCAGGATTGCCTTGGATATATTTGACGTCCCATAGTTCCATGTTCCTTTCACACAATTTTGATTACACACATGGCAGGTGTAGCTAGCTAAACAGGAGTGCTTACCCTTCCGGAGCACCCGGCCTCGCTTCCCTGGTGGAAGTTCACGCGTCTAACCTAATAACTTGTCAGTTCCAAAGTTTTCACTTAGCTTCACTTGGATTGTGATTCGGACATGGATTAGTATGTTTGTTTTTGATGATTTAGACATACCTGATAATAAAGCCCATCATATTTGTAAAAATCCGTGGTGGCCAAGTGCGCGCGGATATGGCTTCTCACGGCCTCCTCGGAGCACAATCTAGGCGGTTCGAGGCGCTGTCATCCCTAAATGCGCCTTTAGATTACTCGGCGATCGATGTTCTCTTTAATTGCTTCTCTCGTCTCCAAGGTTGGAATCCCTTGATTGTCAGTTCGCTAATGGTTTTCTCAGGACAATTCTGTATCCTTTGCCATTCATTAACAGACGGCTTTGATAAGAGAAAAAATTCAGCATGAATTCAAAACAAAATGCACACACAGTGTGGTTGAATCTCGAGTATACCAGCCTATTGCTTACCATAATAATTTACACACATGGGGTGTAGCTAAGTAAGCAGGAGGTGCTTACCCATCCCGTCCACCTGACCTCGCTTCCGTGGTCGAAGTTTGAAAGTTAAACAAAATTTGTCAGTTTCAAAGTTTTTACTTTGTTTTGGGATTGTGATTTAGACATGAATTGGCATGTTATTTTTAGTTTGTCATAGACCGAATTTTTTATGTAATCAACGGGCCATTTTAATGATGATAGGGGCCATGGGACGGCAGAACTTGTAGTGGAGCAGATAAAAATCATTTTGAGAAGAATCGTGCAAATGATGATGCAAGCATCAAATTTGGCACATTTGATCTCCAAGAGCTACTGATCAAATCTACCCGATTGGCCATTTGAAAATCTAAGATGGCCGCAAAAATAGTCGCCTGAAGATAATGTTTTGCCTAGAAATATTTATAGATGTCCAATTTGCATGATCTTAATGTGGATTCCTATGTTTTCGGAGGGCTACTGATCAAATTTATCCGATTAAGCAATTGAAAATTCAAGATGGTCGCCATAAAAGTCGTCCGAACTGATGTTTTGCTTGGAAATATTTGAAGTTCAAATTGCATGATCTAAGTGTGGATTCCTATGTTTTCACTGGGCTACTGGTGCAATCTACCAGATTGGCCAATTAAAAATCCAAGATGGCGATCATTTTTCAAGATGGCCGCCAAAATATTCACCTGAAGTGGATGATTGCTTAGAAATATTTGAAGTTGTCTAATTTGCATGAATTGAATGTGGATTCCTATGTTTTAGATATGTGTGTCCATTCCCCAACATCCAAACAGCATAATTTTTGCAATGAACTTAGGTCGCTCAAACTACAGTCAAAAATGAAGATTAAAATGTGCCATAGCTTCCAGTAGCATATATGAGTACCTTTATTCTACATGCCTACATCACAAAAAAAACTCCAGTAGAAGACCCAATCTTACCAGCACTTGAGTCGATCAAATCACATTTGACAGAATTATTGTCTAGGTTGTAGGTTTTCAGAATTGAAAATGTGGCTGATGCAGCATCACATGGTCAGTCAATCATTCAACACAGAAAGCACCTGACCATTTGAAGTAAGGGCATCGACAATGATGCTTATGTGGCAGGACCAGGCACACCCTGTTGCACCGATCAAGCATGTCAAGGATAAGGTCTGTGATAGTGTTTTCTTACCCACATCAGGCACCTGTCATTGCTGCTGATCAACTGTTGCATGTTCTGGAAAAGCAAATATAATGAAAGTGGTCAGAATATTGAGAAGTTTGTTCTCATGTTTGGCAGAATTCATTTGTGCATTAGGAGAAGAAGGATTCGACTTGTAATGGGAGCATTTTCAGAAATAGTGTCATGGTTCCTTCCAAATAAAAATATCCACTATGCCCGGTGGATACTTGTTCATCTCTGCGATATGTCACTCCAGCAAAAACATTTAGATGTGATTTGAAATTAGTCGCTTACTTGCTGGATACTAGGCTATGTCTAGTGTATGGAACAGCAGCCCAGAAACTTTTGTTTGATAAATAGACAAAACCATTGCAGTAATGCAGAAAATAGATAATCCGTTCCTAGGTAAATCAGTAGACGTGATTATATTTGATAAAGAAGGACAGTTTCTATGATATAAGGGCTAGAGGATCGAGCTGAAAGTATTTTCGATCATCAAATCAAGAAAACTAATGATTCATTCTTCAAACAAGAACAGGCCAAGAGAAGTTCTAAGAAGAAACACATTAAGGTCGACTATCAGTTATCCTTGCAATTGTTCATCTAATGGCATAACAAAAAGGATTAGTTGCTTCACAATATCCATCATATACTTGACCATACTCATCATATACTTTACAAAAGCTATATTGCACTTGGCAAGATTCATCATGCACTTGACAGTAATCAACATGTTCTTGACACTACCATCATTTACCTAGCAAAACCCATCATGTACCTGGCAATAACCATCATGTACTTGACAAAAACCATTATTTATTTGACAATATTCATCTTGCACTTCACAATATCCATCATGTAGTTGAAAATATTATCAAAACTTTCACCTCATCTCAACAGCATCCAACATTGATTTGTGCTTTTGACATGCAGAGGGTGGAAAAGGTCTTTATTCTCATGTCAGAACAGATCAGCAAAGAAACTGACGAAGCAACACTAGACCGTTTTTCCAGTTCCTGGATATACCCGTTGTACAACTGAATTCCACAAGCAGGCAGCAGTAAGAGAACATGCAACATACCAGGCTGAGATCAGGCAACCGACTGTAATACAATCATTATTAGTCCAGCTGAATAAGAGTTCACACAGAAAGAATATTTATAGCACTGGACAGCACTACCAACGGTTTCAACGCTTTCCACCTGCATATGCGAACAATAGCAGATCAGGAACAATCAGCATTGTATGCATTACTTTGAAAATGTACAAGCCTGTTTGAGGAGAGGAAAAACAGACAACTTGGTGACAAATATGTCTCAGAGTACTTTATAAACATATACATATAGTCCAGCAGGTCTGAAAACATTGGAGACCACACTTACATCATGTAAATTGAAGAACTGAAAATTTTAATAAGCAAAAAACTTTGGGCGACTATGTTGGCGGCCATCTTGAAAAATGGCCACCATCTTGGATTTTAAATTTGCCAAGCGAGTAGAGTGGATAAGTAACCCTCTTAGTGGTGGTAGACTTGATAATAAAGACAAGAAGAGAAACGAAGTGAGGATAATACGTCTCTCACACACATTTTGTTGGAACACTTAAAAATATAAAAAAAGTATTTTAATTTAATCAAACACCTGTATTTTAGTATTAAGTGCTTTTCCATCTTTATATCTTAACGCGACATTTAACATAGTGAACCCTAATGTATGAACACACTCATTATATTACTATATTAGTACAGGCCTGTCGAAAGTTTAACACTGACCCAATGAAAAACAACCGAATCTCTGCTGCTGGAATATGGATAACTAATTGGTGAAAAATTGCCGAAAATAGGTAACATTTGCAAATAAGCTGTCAAGATATAGGTTACTAAAGGCAGAGAAAAGCTGGATTCGGCTCCAATTCGTAGCCCAGTGTTTAACTTACGACAGGCTTGTACTGTATTATCACAAGTGTGGTAGAGGATATTTTAATTGCGGAGTTTGGATTGAGAGTACATCCACAATGAAACTGATAAAAACTAGTTTTGAGTTGAGGATTTATTCCGCTAGTACGGTGTCTTTTGACATAAGTAAGGACCCTGTACCAAAGCTACAGAAATATAATTTGGTAAGAAAAAAAGAAGTTGTAGAATTTAACAGAACAGAGGCTGAAGTTAAAAGATTGCGAGAAAGAACAGTTAGTCAAGTGACCCGAAGTACAGATAGCTAGTCACTTGGTGTACGTAGGTAGGTAAGTTTAAGAAACACTAAATTGGCCATCATAACAATATTATATTGTTGATAAGAATGATATCTCTGTAACCCGGCCGGGTCTGACCCAAGACTTGAAAGTGGGTAATGGCTGTTCTTTCGCCAAGCAATCGACATTATGAAATGAAAGTCACGGTTCTTTCGGATGGGAACTTAATCGAGGTCCCATGTCACTGTAGGCTAAGCACGCTAAAAAAACCCGCTATATAATGCTAACAGCGCAACACACGGACAAAATTTCTGCACTTTCGCCCATAGCTGGCGGCGTCTCGAAATAAGTGAAATATTCTTGACTGGGACGTTAAACACCATTACTCAACTCAACTCCCTCTGTATCCAAAAGTGTCCTGGATATATTTGACGTCCCATAGTTTCGTGTTCCTTGCTTTCTTAACTTTGATTAAACATGTGGTGGGCGAAGCTAGCTAAACATTAGTGTTTCATCCTTCCGGAGCACCCAGCCTCACATGGTAATTTACCAGTTTTTGAAATTGATTTGCCTTTGGTATTTGGACATTGACTGGTATACAGTCAAACTTTTCTATAAAGCCCAACCAAGGAAACCAGTAAAAGTGGGTTTTATGGCAAGTGGCCTTAATATACAGGTCCAACTAATATGAATAAAGAACAATTGGGATACAATTCTACTGGCCTTTATAAGCATGTGGCCTTTATATAGAAATGGCCTTTAAGGCAGGTTGGGCTGTATTTTGGTTTTTATTGTTGTAATATTTGAAGTACTCCTGGGTAGCTAAGTTACTTACCCTCACGTAGACAAGACTGGTGCATCGCGACAAGATAATAAATATAAATTTAAAATCCATATCAAATTGAAAAAAAAGAAATAGTTATACAAAGTTGTTTTGACAATGATTCAGCCTGAAAGAAACAAGAGCACCGCTGGGTGGAACAAGGTATGCCCGTTTACATTTTACCTTAATGCAGAAATCGCAATGATGACACAGTACAATTTAAGAAGTATCACGTGAACGGGAAACAAATCTAAAATTAGTCGAACTCACTGCTTTCTTTGGCTGCAACAAGGTACTTTCTCTCCGCAGTGGTGAAAATCAGTGAATTTAATATAAGTATATCGTTGTTTGAAAATTATCACTGTAAATGTTAAAATTAAAAAAAAAGATATTGTTTAAAATATTGCCTAAGTAACGTGGAATAATACATGTAAAAATATAAAAAAAATCTTTTAGATTTCCTCAGTTTTGGTCTAAGCACTACTGATGAGGAATTTCATTCGGAAACGATCGTCTAGTGCTGTAAAATTAAAGCAAGTTTAGTAATAAACATAAGTAATTACAATTTAAGTCAGAATTTCATTTTTACACAAAATATTTTTAACTGTAATTTTAATAACATTTTAAATTTATACTAACCCTATGGTGAAGCCAGCGGAACTTTGAACAACTGAACTTTACTATGCAAACCATTCTTTTTCGACCACTACGATAGAGTGCTCGCTCTGTAAGCGAGAGGTCGGTGGTTCGAACCCGATCGGGTCGGGCCCAAGACATGAAAGTGGGAAGGACTGTTCTTTCGTCAAGCACTCGACTTTACAAAATAGAAGTCACGGTTGTTTCGGGTGGGGAACTCTGTTGTATAATGCCACCAGCGCAACACACAGGTAAAATTTCTGCGCCTTCGCCAAAAGCCGGCGGCGTAAGTGAAATATATTTGACTTGGACGTGAAACACTATTACTCAACTCAACTCATTTTGTTTTCGCTATTAATTGAAAAAACCCTTATTAAATGTTTTATTGATCCGCTGAAGCAATAGAAAATCAATCATGATGGATTTTGCGTGCCAATGAAAATTTCTATTTTAATACGCTCTCCATATAGTCAAATATTTCTATAAATGAAATGGCCTTTTCCGATTGTATTTAGCGTTTTTATTCCTTGCATTTGTCGGACGAGTTTGTAGTTTAAGCTCAATATCATTTGGTTGTGCAAATAACACCAACAAGAAAAAGGAGATTAGGGGTGATAAAAATGCAATTTCCTCTCAGATTTATAAGCGTAAATGAAGCATTTCGAGACGTAAAAAGCAATTTGATTAAGTGAAAACCGTAACGCTCTATGCGTGCTCTATCACAGTCAAAGCTATAAACTGCTATAGTCATCCACAGCTCATGTACAGAATATGAACTGGTAAAACGCACCTATTAAACTTTTATTTCATTATTTGTCACCGTAAATTTTATCATCCGATTATAAGGTATGATGTCACAATTATAGGATTTCATTTAATCATGCACAAAGCTTACAAACAGGACAGCCAATCTCACCATCCCAAAATCAACCTGCCAACATGTATATACATCCTGGGACAATGAAAAGTCGTAAGCGGGACCTAAATGAATAGCAACTAGATTAATGATTTACCTTTTCTTTACGGTTAAAATATCACATGCAATATCGAACCGAGACTCCTTCAATATCTGACAGAGGGCTTTAACTGTTCGTCGATGGAATATATATATTAAAACTTAAAAATAAGTTAAAATGTTTTCTAAAACATAAATGAATTTATTATTTGTAAAATATGTTTCACCATCGAGTCCCATCTATATTAAAGGGGCTTAATATAATATAATTATGATAGTATAATATAGCGAGGTGCGAAATTTTTGACTTTGTACCCGGATATGACATACAATGTGACGCCAGACAACAGACGATGTTCACGCGGCGGTACCCCTATTTTATTTATAACGCTAATGATCAGAAAGTAAATTCTTAATTGACGTATCGCTGACCACGCCCAGAATGGTCCGACAAAGGCCTGACATGCTTGAATTACACGCAAAAAGAATAAAAACTCGGTCTGAATTCCACCGTTTAATGACATTAGAACGTCATTAGTTGCTTTGACGCTGCTTTGGTACCGTGATGGCGGCCTTTGTCGGAACATTGTGGGCGTGGCCGGCGATCCGTCAATTATGTGCTGGATTTTACTAAAAACTCATAACTTCTTTTTTTATCCTCATGTAGTGTGTACCATTTCAAATGCATTATCGTATAGTAGTGATTCCACAGTAAGCAAAATAATACAAAGATTAGGCCTAACTAGAATTCATTTCAGAACCTTGTCATCTCTGGTTTAAACATTTTATACCCGCAAACTAGTTTGAGGTGTGTGTGTGGGGGGGGGGGGTATATAGGAATCACCATGTCTGTCTGTCCGTCTGTCCGTATAAAATCGTGTCCGGGCCATATCTCATAGCTGCTGTTGGCGACTGTCATAAAACTTGACATGAATAATCCCCATGGTCCAAAGGTGTGTCATGACCTTGAACCAAGGTCATATCATAAAGGGCAAGGTCGTGGTAAAACATTAAATGTTGGGGGGGGGTATTTGACATTCAAGAGATAGTTCTAGTTGTAACTAGTTCCACCATTTCACATGCAAGGACATTGTAGTAATTGCTACAATCAGCAATATAAAACAAGGAATATTACTAGATCTTACTAGAAAAAATAGTGATTATAATTAATAATAATAGTAAAAGTAACATAAAAAACCCATGGAATGGACTTTGTACAACGAAGCAGGCTGCTTGTAAATAAATTGTTGACTCAGGTATATTACAAGCCTAGGCTTATCAAGGCCCTCAAAAAGTTTTATTGTCGTCATCACATTATTGTTGATAAGTTTGACGTCTGAGCATGCTGAGCCATTGTCGGAACATTGTGGGCGTGGCCGGCGATCCGTCAATTGAGCCCCTTTCGCTGTATCGGATGTTTTGTTTATAAAGGCCAGTGGTATTTAAATATATTTTGTTTATAGTTACATGTATGAGTCATTCTCAAAAATTGGCTAAATTTCAGTTTGAAGAAAACTCAAAATATGACATTGAAAAATCTTAGTTTTTGTTTAATCAAATCTATAGCTAAGACATGAAATAACAAAATTACAAAACATGAAAGCTTACGGTGCTGTACTTTCATCATAGTATTGTTGATAAGTTTGATGTCTCTGTCCAGGATTGCCCTGGATATATTTGACGTCCCATAGTTCCATGTTCCTTTCACGCAATTTTGATTACACACGTAGCTAAACAGGAGGTGCTTACTCTTCCGGAGCACCCGACCTCACTTCCCTGGTTGAAGTGCACGTGTCTAACCTAACTTGTCAGTTCCAAAGTTTTTACTATGCTTCTGGATTGTGATTCGGACATTGATTAGTATGTTTGTTTTTGTTTTAACTATAACTAGATGTGACCTCAGAACATTATTGGGTTGCTACACTATTTGTGATTAAATTATACTTTTCCTAAACGTGTGTTTTTATAACATGTACAATGTATTTTATTGCGTGTTTGGTTATTGCTTTTTAATATTTCAATGGTCTGTACTGTAGATCAGAAAAGTTTCGCGAATTTTCATCCTTTCAAGTATTTAAATACGAAAGTTTTTTAGGCTCATGAATAAAAAAAAATTAAAAGCGTTATAATGCCCTTTAATTCGCGTTATAACGCCTTTAAATTCGCGTTATTACGCTTGTATTTCGCGTTATAACTCCTTTCAATTCGCGTTATTACGCCTTTATTTCGCGTTTTAACGCCTTTAAATTCGCGTTATTACGCTTGTATTTCGCGTTATAACGCCTTTCAATTCGTGTTATTACGCCTTTATTTCGCGTTATAATGCCTTTCAATTCGCGTTATTACGCCTTTATTTCGCGTTATAATGCCTTTAAATTCGCGTTATTACGCCTTTATTTCGCGTTATAATGCCTTTCAATTCGTGTTATTACGCCTTTATTTCGCGTTATAACGCCTTTCAATTCGTGTTATTACGCCTTTATTTCGCGTTATAATGCCTTTCAATTCGCGTTATTACGCCTTTATTTCGCGTTATAATGCCTTTAAATTCGCGTTATTACGCCTTTATTTCGCATTATAACGCCTTTATTTTGCGTTATTACGCCTTTTATTTTTTTATTCATGAGCCTAATAGGCTTTCGTACTTTAATGTCGTCGGTTGATGATAAGTATATTAGTATATTTGAAATTGAATCACATCGCAAGAGTTTTAATATAATTTATTTTTGTTTCTTGTTAACTCTTTTCAATTGGGTTCTCCCGGTGAGTGTTCCACGTGATACCCCATTAAGAGTTAAGTTGTGTAATGGTGTTTAAAGCCCCAGTCAAGAATATTTCACTTATATCGAGCCGTCGTCTTCTATAGGCGATCGAAGGTGCAGAAATTTTGCCTGTGCGTTGCGCTGATGGAATTATACAGCAGGGTTCTTTAGCGTGCCAAGCCCATCGTGACACGGGACCTCGTTTATTTTAAGTTCCCATTCGAAAGAACCGTGACTTTTGTAATGCCGAGTGCTTGGCGAAAGAACAGTCAGTATCCACTTTCAAGTCTTGGGTCAGACCCGACCGGGGATCGAACCCACGACCTTCCACTTACGGAGCGAGCACTCTACCAACTGAGCTACCGCAGTGGTCAGATACACCGTTAAGTTTCTACTGAACAGATACAGTACAGGCCTGTCGAAAGTTTAACACTAAACAAGTGTTAAAAGGACAGTTCATCACGATCCCTCATTATCTATATTATAGACAGCTTTTCGGGACAGCTTTTCGGTATTTGACATCTATATCTTGGCAGCTCCTTGGCTACTAGGTATCCATATTTTGGACACTCAGCAACCGAGCTTGGCTCCTTTTCGTTAGTTCAGTGTTAATCTTTCGACAGGTCTGTACTGTATTTCCATTTGAGATTGAATCGCTTCACGTTTTCCCGTAAAAATGACGTTACACTGGTAACATACCGACACTAAACATTTTCAGATATTTGAAGGCTTGAAATGCCTTTGAATTACGAGTTTGGTTTAAAACCAAACATTTGTAGATATCAGGCGGGTTAAAAGGGTGTAATTTGGCCTTTGCATTACGAGTTTGGTAGATATCAGGCAGCTTGAAGGGCGTAATTTTGCCTTGAAATTACGAGTTTGGTTCAAAATAAACATTTGCAGATATTAGACAACTAAAAGGGCGTAATTTGGCCTTGAAATTACGAGTTTGGTTCAAACATAAATATTTGCAGATAGCAGACAGCTCAAATGGCGTAATTTGTCCTTGAAATTACGAGTTTGGTTCAAACATAAATATTTGCAGATAGCAGACAGGTAAAATGGCGTAATTTGGCCTTGAAATTAAAAGTTTTGTTCAAAGCTTAACATTTGCAGATATCAGACAGCTAAAATAGCGTAATTTGACCTTGAAATTACGAGTTTGGTTCAACATATTTGCAGATATCAGAGAGCTAAAACTGGGGTAATTTGGCCTTGAAATTACGAGTTTGGTTCAAAGTTAAGCATTTGCAGATATCAAACAGCTAAACAAGTAGTAATTTGGCCTTGGAATTACGAACTTGTTTTAAAGATATCAGACAGCTTGAGAACATAATCTGACATTCGGGTTGGTGGTCTTTGTAGCGGCAATGTGTGATATATAAAGAAATTGCCGTCTTATTGACCTCTGACCCGAATCAGAAACAGCAGCAGACATGTTCTCAATTTATTGTCTATACGTTGAGCAAGAAAGCATTGACATTGGAATTCGTCGTTTGACATTGGATAAGCATAAATTCTTCGAATTTTGGTACACATACCTATCGGTAGGGTAAAAAATTTACATGGTATGTAAGAGTCCGGTACAGAATGAAACAGGTCATTAAAAAACATACCAAGTTCGGCTTTCGCCTTACCCGATATGTTTATTATTCCGTACCGCGGGCACTTACATACCATGTCTAAGTTTCACAATCATTCCTTAACTAAGATTTTCCTTAACTTAAATTAAGCAAATTTCAAATCTTAATAATTTGGTTAATTTTGAAGACATTGAGTTATTTTAAGTGTTGTTTTGAAGATCATTTTTAGCATATAACATTTGTATTCAGCTTTTGCCAAAAAAGATATTTGTAGTTTTGAAAACGATTGTCAAAAGTGACCAGATTTAAATTAAGAAAAATCTTAGTTAAGGAATGATTGTGAAACTGACCATGTAACTAATAATGCAGTGTCCTTATCTGTATCTCTTTTTGAACTGGTTGAATGGTGAAGGGTCGAACGGAGCGACCTTTCTTTATTTTTAACTTTGCGCCGACACAGCACGGTATATAGTATTACTTATCGTTGCGAGATTCGCAGCGATGTGTACCCGGTTGCTATGGTAATAGCTTATTATATGTAAATGAATTTGTAAACTTATATAAATTATGTTTATAAATTTCATAATAATTCACAGCACACGAAAGCTCGACCGGAAACCAATCATAATAACGTGATGTTTGTACCAAGCTCATTAAGGAATAATAACATTATAATGAACTTGGAATTCATTTCGATTACCGCTTTTATATTTTTGTAATGCAGAGTGTAATAAAAAGAATAATAAAATTTTATTCTTAAAAAAAAACAACGGTGTAATACAATAGATAATATGACGTCACATTCCTCGTTAAATGCTAATATAGAAGACGGTGATCTTCTCACAAAATTACTCAAACGCTGATGAAATATTTTTCAGCATAAAGAACCAATCAGATAAAAGGACATACTGCCCAGTTGACCAATCAGATACAAGGACATCCTATCTACACATTCAACCAATCAGATACAGGGACATCGGACATCCAATCTACAATTTGAACCAATCAGATACAAGGACATCCAATCCACACATTGAACAAATCAGATACAGGGACATCTAATCTACCCAGTTGACCAATCAGATACAAGGACATACAATCAACACATTGAACCATTCAGGTACAGAGAAATTCATTCTGCACGTTGAACCAATCAGAAACAGGGGTATCTAATCCATACATTGAACCAATCAGATACATGGACATCCAATCCACACATTGAACCAATCAGATAGAGGGATATACAATCCATACATTGAACCAATCAGATAGGGGGACACCCAATCCACACATTGAACCAATCCGAAACAGGGGCATCCAATCCACACATTGAACCAATCAGATACATGGACATCCAATCCACACATTGAACCAATCAGATAGAGGGATATACAAACCATACATTAAACCAATCAGATACAGGGCCACCCAATCCACACATTGAACCAATCAGAAACGGGGGCATCCAATCCACACATTGAACCGATGAGATACATGGACATCAAATCCACACATTAAATCAATTAGATACATTGACATCAAATCCACACATTTAACCAATCAGAACTGGGACATACAACCCACACATTGAACAAATCAAATACAAGGAAATCCACTCCGCACAATGAACCAATCAGATACAGGGACATCAAATCTACACATTGAACCAATCCGATACAGCGACATACAATTCACACATTGAACCAATCAGATACAGGGACATACACCCCACACATTGAACCAATCAGATACAGGGACATACACCCCACACATTGAACCAATCAGATACAGGTACATACACCTCACATTTTGAACAAAACAGATACAGGGACACCCAATCCACACATTGGACCAATCAGATACAGGGACATACAATGCACACATTGAACCAACCAGATACACGGACATCAAATCTACACATTTAACCACCATTGATATCCAATCCACACATTGAACCATTTATATACATGGACATCTAATCCATGCATTAAACCAGTCAGATACAAGGACATCTAAACCACACATTGAACCAATCAGATACAGGGACATCCAATCCATGTATTGAACCAATCAGATACAGGGACATACAGTGCACACATTGAACCAATCAGGTACAGGGACATACAATCCGCACATTGAACCAATCAGATACAGGAACATGCAATCCACACATTGAACCAATCAGATACAGGGAAATTCAATCCACGCATTAAACCAATGAGATACAGGGACATCCAATCCGCACATTGAACCAATCAGATACAGGGACATCCAATCCGCACATTGAACCAATCAGATACAGGAACATCCAATCCGCACATTGAACCAATCAGATACAGGAACATCCAATTCACACATTGGACCAATCATATACAGGGACATCCAATCCACACATTGAACCAATCATATACAGGGACATCCAATCCGCACATTGAACCAATCAGATACATGCCATCCAATTCACACATTGGACCAATCATATACAGGGACATCCAATCCACACATTGAACCAATCAGATACAGGGATATCAAATCCACACATTGAACCAACCAGATACAGGAGCATTCAACCCACACATTGAACCAACCAGATACAGGAGCATTCAACCCACACATTGAACCATTTATATACATGGACATCTAATCCATGCATTAAACCAATCAGATACAAGGACATCTAAACCACACATTGAACCAATCAGATACAGGGACATCTAATCCACAGATTGAACCAATCAGATACAGGGACATCCAATCCACACATTAAATCAATGAGATACAGGGACATCCAATCCGAACATTGAACCAATCAGATACAGGGACATCCAATCCGCACATTGAACCAATCAGATACAGGAACATACAATCCACACATTGAACCAATCAGATACAGGGACATATAATCCACACATTGAACCAATTAGATACAGGGACATACACCCCACACATTGAACCAATCAGATACAGGGACATCTAATCCACACATTGAACCAATCAGATACAGGGACATCTAATCCACAGATTGAACCAATCAGATACAGGGACACCCAATCCGAACATTGAACCAATCAGATACAGGGACATCCAATCCGCACATTGAACCAATCAGATACAGGGACATCCAATCCGCACATTGAACCAATCAGATACAGGAACATCCAATCCGCACATTGAACCAATCAGATACAGGGACATCCAATCCGCACATTGAACCAATCAGATACAGGGACATCCAATCCGCACATTGAACCAATCAGATACAGGAACATACAATCCACACATTGAACCAATCAGATACAGGGACATCTAATCCACAGATTGAACCAATCAGATACAGGGACAACCAATCCGAACATTGAACCAATCAGATACAGGGACATCCAATCCGCACATTGAACCAATCAGATACAGGGACATCCAATCCGCACATTGAACCAATCAGATACAGGAACATCCAATCCGCACATTGAACCAATCAGATACAGGGACATCCAATCCGCACATTGAACCAATCAGATACAGGGACATCCAATCCGCACATTGAACCAATCAGATACAGGAACATATAATCCACATATTGAACCAATCAGATACAGGGACATTCAATCCACACATTAAACCAATGACATACAGGGACATCCAATCCGCACATTGAACCAATCAGATACAGGGACATCCAATCCGCACATTGAACCAATCAGATACAGGGACATCCAATCCGCACATTGAACCATACAGATACAGAGAAATCCAATCCGCACATTGAACCTATGAGATACAGAAAAAACAATCCGCACATTGAACCAGTCAGATATAGGGACATATAATCCACACATTGAACCAATCAGATACAGGGACAAACACCCCACACATTGAACCAATCAGATACAGGAACATACACCCCACACATTAAACCAATCAGATACAGGGACATACACCCCACACATTGAACCAATCAGATACAGTGACATTCAATCCACGCATTGAACCAATCAGTTACATGTCATCCAATCAAACAATTGAACCAATCAAATAGAAGGAACAGGGACACGCAATCCGCACATTGAACCAATGAGATACAGGACATCAAATCCGCACATTGAACCAATGAGATACAGGACATCGAATCCACACATTGAACCAATCAGATACAGGGACATATAATCCACACATTGAACGAATGAGATACAGGGGATCCAATCCACACATTGAACCAATGAGATACAGGGACATCCAATCCACAAATTGAACCAATGAGATACAGGACATACAATCCACACATTGAACCAATCAGATACAGGGACATCCAATCCACACATTGAACCAATCAGATACAGGGACATCCGATCCACACATTGAACCAATCAGATACAGGGACATCGAATCCATACATTGGACCAATCAGATACAGGGACATACACCCCACACATTGAACCAATCAGATACAGTGACATTCAATCCACACATTGAACCAATCAGTTACATGTCATCCAATAAAAAAATTGAACCAATCAAATAGAAGGAACAGGGACACGCAATCCGCACATTGAACCAATGAGATATAGGACATCAAATCCACACATTGAACCAATCAGATACAGGACATCAAATCCACACATTGAACTAATCAGATACATGGACATAATCCACACATTGGACGAATAAGATACAGGGGATCCAATCCACACATTGAACCAATCAGATACAGTGACATTCAATCAACATATTGAACCAATCAGTTACATGACATCTAATCAAAAATTGAACCAATCAGATACAGGGGCATCCAATCCGCACATTGAACCAATCAGATACAGGACATCCAATCCGCACATTGAACCAATCAGATACAGGACATCCAATCCGCACATTGAACCAATCAGATACATGACATCCAATCCGCACATTGAACCAATCAGATAGAGGGACATCCAATCCGCACATTGAACCAATCAGATACAGGACATCCAATCCGCACATTGAACCAATCAGATACAGGACATCAAATCCACAAATACACACACGTATTGCGATGTGTGTGGTGTGTGTGTGTGTGGTGTGTGTGTGTGTGTGTGTGTTTGTGAGAGAGAGTTTAACTTATGTTGTAGTCATAAAACATTAAAATAGAGTTTGCACGTAACACGACATTACCAATTATTCCACTGCATCATGAATCAAATACGAAATTGTACAGTGGCTGAATGAGGTCATGCTCTCCAGAACGAGCTTTAGCAACATAAAACGCCAACGCGATTTGTATACAAATATTTGCATTAAACGTTCAGATTTCCTTCTATTTGATTGGTTCAATTTTTGGATTGGATATCATGTAACTGATTTGTTCAATGTGTGGATTGGATGTCCCTGCAGTGTGTGTGTGTGTGTGTGTGATAACAATATGTTTAGTGGGAATAGATGGGCTATTTGGTGTGTGTCGGGAAGTTGTGTTACACCACAATATGTTTATGTTTAGAATATGTGTGTTAACCACAACAACACAACAATGTCTCTTTTTGGTGGGTGATGGTTTATTCAATGTGTTCGTGTTTGTGTTTTAATATGTTGGGCAGCACACACACACACACACACACACACACACTCTCTCTCTCTCTCTCTCTCTCTCTCTCTCTCTCTCTCTCTCTCTGTGATTCATAATTAAGATTTATATATGCGACATGCTTGTATACCACACCACTTCGTTTGCTATTTATGATATATAGTGCGTCAAGTTTGACCTGACCGTTTGACCTTGAGTAATACTAATAGATTGGACTTATCGACTGTGTGGTTAAGTTAAGACAACATTTTCATTACCATAAACACCCGGTACCCGGTATTACTATCGTTTATCTTTATATTTCAACTTATATCATATTACTTTGATAAGGCTTTAACCCCTAGCTTACACTATGGGCATGCAAATTAAAGGTCAAACGATCAGGTCAAACTTGACGCACTATATCTGTTCGTTAAAAGTGAGGAGTTATACAGTTGTGGGTTTACATTGTTTACTTCGTATTAAGTTATAGGTTCTTATAAGTCTTTGTCGACTTGTGAAGGTGCATATTTATATCTTCAGTTGTCTTGTAATCTAGTAGTCCAGTTGCGAACGTTTTGTAACACATAGGATCAAACTTTATTGGATGATTCTTCCAGAAACTGTTCAATTTACTTTTGAAACTGTTTACTGTGTCAGCATGGACTATATCAGCACTTAAACTGTTCCAGTGGTCTGTGAACCAGTTGCCTATTTTTACATTTTTTTCAGGTGCGTGTTCGTTTTTTGAACAAAATTTTATTGTGACCTCTTGTTTAGTTAGTTCAATTGAAATGTTTTCTTTAAAGATGTACACGTGACTTTGCTGGTTCAAAGGGGTGTCAGTGGCCGAGTGATCTTATGAATCGCTAACTTACGCCGAATCACGACACCTCTAATAGCCAAGGTTCGAATCCCGCTCGGGACAGTTTCTTTTGTGCGAACGATTTTCAGTTCCCTTGCCGAAGATCGTTATTTTACTCCATGAACTCCAATTTCCTCCACCGGCTCAGAACTGACCGCTTCGATATAAGTGAAAGAATTTTGAATCATGAATAAAAGTAAAAAACTGTCAAAAAATGCTGATGTGACGTAAAACAAAATAAACTAAACCTATATTTGTTACCTAATCCAAAAAGTTACTCACCGCTGTGAGTTCGAGTCCCACTCAGACCACATGTTTTCCTTGCCGTTGGCCTTTACTGTTTCACCTGGTATCAGTATAATAGACTGGGGGAGTGGTATGCTTGTCTGTGACGTACTGACTCTATGAGCTAGCACGTTAAAGTCGTCCCGAGTGCGCGCTAGTACAAGGCACTCGCACTTCACATGCATACACAAAAATTGTTCATATACATGTAGATTAATCCATAAAGATTAATGAAATATTTCTCTTCGCGAATGGCTGAAAAATTGCTGATGCGTCGTTAAGCAACATTCAACCATCCAACCAACTTAATCCAAAAAAGCATTTTCGATCAATCCATCAACATACAACACTCTCGCTGCCAGGGATTCAGAAACTTTACAACAAGCAACTGGTTGTTGCTCACTAATTTGCTGCGAGGATACTGTATCCTGTCATCAATACAGTCAAACCTGTCTATAAATATCACCCAAGGATCCATTAGAAGTAACCTGTATGGTTAAGTGACCCTTATATACAGGTTTAAATGCAAATGAGATGAAATTTTACTGGTATTTAAAAGCAAGTGGTCCTTACAAAGAAGCGGTCTGTAACAACCCTTAATGAGGTCCAACGTCTAAAGATTGAAGCTACAGGCGAATATAGTCAAATACAGTCGTTAAATTTTGAGAATAATTTTATTTTGTAATACCAAAAATATTTCTCATCTGGGCCCACAACGTTTGGACTTCATTAGGCGTCGAAAATTTTACTGGTATTTAAAAGCAAGTGGTCCTTACAAAGAGGCGGTCTGTAACAACCCTTAATAAAGTCCAACGTCTAAAGATTGAAGCTCCAGACGAATTTAGTCAAATACAGTCGTCAAATTTTGAGCATAATTTTATTTTGTAATACCAAAAAGATTTCTCATCTGGGGCCACAACGTTTGGACTTTATTAGGAGTCGAAATTGTCAACGCCTAATAGATCCCGGACTTCATTGCGCGTTATATAATTTCAAAGCCTAATGAAATCTGGACTTTATCAGGCTTTGGACTTCATTAGGAGTTGTTACAATAGTTTGACTGTAATTCAATTAAAAGGACAGAATGGTCATCAATCTCAATGCCTTAAACACGACTGAATCAAATGGACAGCAAAGAAATAAGGCCATGCAAAATTAATTTTTATTGATTAACTGTGGCTGTGTAATTTGGAATTAAGAATTCTGGTTTCAAATCATCTTCCATCTGTCCGAAATTTTTGGTAAAATCCTGCATATCAAGCTTGGTCTATTTTTCGTCTTGGTGATGCAGAATTTTTCAACATTATCGCATTCAAACCATGACAGTTTTTTTGTATTGGCAAATTCCACCACCAGACAGAGACCGCAGTTGCCTAATGGACAAGACGTCAGCCTACAAATCCAGGGTCTCCAACCGCTTTGAGTTCAAGTCCCGCTAACACCACATGACGTTCACCTTTACTGGTTCAACCACTAAACGCACCTCTACCCGGTCACATTATACTGACACTGGACTGACTTGGTGAGTTAGACCTTAAAGTCGCCCCGAGTGCGCGCTGGTACAAGGCAGACCATACAACACACTCGCAAGTTCTTAGATTAATCCATAGAAATGCAAGATTTTTATTTTTATTGCTTATTTCATGATACGTGGCGAGTGTAGCTTGCTAAAAAGGGAGCCCTTGCGGCCCTTCCAAAACACCCGGTCCCTGGTTGAAGTTCACGTGTTCAACTTAATGTATGCTTTCGACATGGCTTTTGATGATTGCATGTCTTAAAGATTATCCTCATTATTATTTTGCGCGTATAAAAATAAAGTACTGTCATGTGCTGATTTTGAATGCATTATTTTAATAAAAATTCAAAATCAGCACATGACAGTACAGTACTAGTATAGATCTGTCGAATGTTTAATACCAAGCTTACTAATTTCGGCAGCTCATCTCGGCTCCTCGCTGGCTACATGTCCACAGTTTTTTGTCAGTTGCTATTTGACTCTTGGCATTTTTTTGGTAACTAGATGTCAACATCTTTGTCATTCGATAGCCGAACCTCCGCTCCTTTGTGTAAGCTCAGTGTTAAACTTTCGACAGATCTGTTCTGTAAATCTCGTCGTGAATAGCTGAAAAAATTGCTGATGCTACATTAAGCAACATTCAACAACAACATCCACCGCCGGGCACTAGTTGGTTAATTATGTTCTATATAAAAATAGCAATTTGATAAAACAGCACATTTTTGACTTAGTGAGTTATATTTGTACTTTATTTTCATGCAATAACTATTTTTGTGCATTTTTTCCTCCCTCGCCTGTATCAAATTTTGTGCGTATAAAGATTTTTTTTAATGAAGAACAAAAGTTTTTAACGCTCGCTTGCCTTTTTTCAAGCATCTCTAACACTAAAAATTATTTTGGTGTTATCAATTGACGATATGTACAGGTAAGCGTGAATTCAGACCAGATTTATACATTAACGGATCGCCGGCCACGCCCACAATGTTCCGACAAAGGCCGCCATCACGATACCAAAGTAGCGTCACGGCAACTTACGACGCACTAGTGTCAGTGACGTCCTTAAATGGCACAATTCAGGCCGAGTATTATTTCTTTTTGCGAGTAATTCAAGCATGCCGGGTCTTTGTCGAAACATTGTGGGAGTGGCCGGCGATACGTCAATTGCCAGATATAAAAAAGGAAATAAATTACTATTGTTCGTCTTTTATACTTAGAGACAGTCCTAAACTAAAATGGCTATATTATCATTTGGTTTCTCATGAAATGACCACAATATTTGTGTTTAAAAACAAAATTACTAACAAGGAAAAATACATGAAAAATCGAAATCATTAATTTATTCCTGTATATAGAGAAAAAAATCAGCAAATCTATAATAATCGTGATTAAACTAAGAACTAAAACACCCATTTCGGACCCCATGTTCTAAATCATTGATATTCACGCCTGAATCACGCCTGTGTCATAGACTTAATCACTTTGTCCACTTTTAAAAAATGTGATCCTAATGCTTTTTTACAAATTAAAACTTCAAAACTACATACATGTGTATGTTATCTGAAATAGATATTTCTTCGTGATTTTGTCTAAACCGATGCCAATAACAAATGTGATATAATTGGTTAAAATTGTAATTGTTGACCTTATCTGAACCTTTTAATATATGCATATGAGGTCACCAAGGGAACATACTACAGCTGATTTTTAGTAAAAAACGTAAAATTCTCTCTATGTAGGAGAATATCGGAAAAAGTAAAAATAAAGCAAACTAGAAAAACTGTGAGCCACAAGCTCACAAAAATACCCCCGCAAATCCATCTGATCAAATTTTTAAATAGGAGGTGCACATCTACATTATATCACAAAGATTGTGTGAAAGTTTCATGAAAATCCATTGAAGGGTTTAGGAGAAGTTGCGGATAAGAGATAGGTACCCTAAGGTGTAACGGAAGGACGGAATGCCCTATCCCTATATATCCCCACTTTTTAAGCGGGGGTATAAACATATGTTTAGATGGGCTTTATGTTTTCAAAACAAAATGTGATTGTTCAAAAACTTAAAAGGTGTAAAGGTGAAAACGACTGTCTCTTAATATTAAAGATGAACAATAGTACAGGTCTTTTACAGGAGTTTGTTTCTGTCGGACTAAAATTACTTGCGCATTCATTCTAACGCCCCCCGTGTTTTCTTTTTTTCTTTTTAAAAAAACATTTTTGAAAGAATCACTGACAGGGGTAACTCACTATTACAAAAACACAACAGCATTTTCGGAACAAAGAACATGGGGCAGAAGTGACGCCATTAAACAAACTACAAAAAAAGTTTATTATTGTATGTGTAAATTTAATTATATCTACCATACACATATACATAGCAAAATATAGACCACTGAAAATCAAAATACCCAAACACCAAAATGGACACGGACACTGGACATCTGGTCTAGTTTATCCCTTTATTCCTTCAATGTAAATGTAATAATTTTCTTAAACTTTTCTGTTAGAAAAAATATTGGGTTAAGTATTTTGTAAAACAATATATCCTTCCTTTCATGCATGTTGTTTGTTAATTTTTAGTCTAAAAATATGAAATAAAGTCTATTAAAATTAGACCGATGGTATCCTCCAAATGCTCTACCTTTCTTAGAGGCCAGTTTCACTTTTTGTTAAAAATTATCCGGTAAATGAAAACTTTATGTATAATCTCCTTCCATGGCATTAATTGGTATTCTTTGAAACAAGTGGTCACGTTTCCTCTGTTGATCCATTATTCTGGAATTCTGCCCTCAAATTCATTGAACTGGCTGTCGAGACCTTTGAACCTGCAATAAAATAGATTGTTTAAGAAATAACATTTTATTTGAGTGTATGCATTCGGTATTACGAATGAGAGTCAGGAATAGCATATTGAAATAATTACAAACTTCACGTTGTTACACAATTTAGAGGATTTTCATTGGTTGTTTCTTGCAAAATGACGGTGTTATTTTCCAATAACAACGTTTTCTATCGGAACCACTTTCTGCCAGTTTAGGGAATTTCCCCTAATGAATTCTATGAATAGAAACTATTTTTAGAATGTAAACAAATGGGAAATTCTTCGAGATCGGCAAAGAATCAGTCTATAAACATTAAAAATATTTCGATTTTTTAATTAAAAATTTGCAAAAAATAATATAAGTTTACATGTTTTGGTCATTTTTTTTACAAAAATATTCAAGATTGTATTTACGAAATATATTTAATATTTCATGCATTAAGCCTACCTGTCTGTAGGCAATATGGCACGCACCAAGGAACGACGCATGACAGAAACGTAAAATATATCGGTACAATAATTTATTTTATCCAAGATACCGACAAAGATATGGCATTGATGGAACAGCCTTTTTCCAAATAAGGATAAAAACATCGGAACAAGATTAATCAAACTATACGTGACGTAACAGAATTGATGTATCGCCGGCCACGCCCACAATGTTTCGACACTGGCTGCCATCACGGTACCAAAGCAGCGTCACGGCAACTAATGACGTAATAGTGTCAGTGACGCCATTAAACCGCACAATTCAGGCCGAGTTTTCATTCTATTTGCGTGTAATTCAAGCATGTCGACCCTTTGTCGGAACACAGTGGGCGTGACCGGCGATGCGCCAAATTTGTTCTATGGCGTAATCCAATGTCAAACGTTACGTCACCAGAGGTCATGACCCACACCGTATTCATGACCAATTGAATGCCAGCAAAAACAATTAGGTTTGAAAGAAGGTTTATTCTTTTTGTAAATATATTTAAATAACTATGATTTCTATAGAAACATGTTTTTATTTTTTAGAACCCTTTATTCTACATTTAGAATATATGGTGAATTAGTTTATACATAAAATATATTAATTTGTTCAGTCCTATTCTTATTTTGCTCACTGTATTTTCATCGCTTTTAGATGTAAGCGTCCTCTGTAGTGGCCACAGGTGGCCTCTCATTTTTTCAAACTCCAGATCTACAGATTTTAGCTTGCACTGAGAGACGGGACCTCGGTTTTAAGTCTCATCCGAAAGATTACTCTAGTAATGAGTTTCTTACAACCCTAGCATGGACAGGAGATGAAAACCATTTCAGTAAATTTCCAAATTCACTTTCTCCACGAGTGACCCGGCTGAGGATCTCTCAGGTGGTAAGCGAGCGTTCGACCACAAGGCTAAACGATTCGGACCAGAAAGTCTGGCAGTAAATTATTCTATTATATCTACTATATACAACACAACAATACCACAACTACTTTATTTCCATAAATTAAATGCACATAGTTTTACTAAGTAAGAAGGTGCAGAAGGGATAATTTTGACAGTCATATTTGTTGTTTTGCTAAAAAGTTCAAAAATTGCTCTATGTACAGAACTAAATTCACTTTTTCATGAATGAAAAATACTTTTTCCTATCTGGTCAGTATATTTTGTATTAAGTTTTGACAAATTTTTTGTTAGTGTGTTGGAAAATACGACTTCATTCTTGCATTTTCCATGTGGACTGATTTTGTGAAAATACAGTAGCTTAGCCCCGCTACAGTGATACACTAGATAATGGCGTTTTAAGGTTAAGTACCATGTTTTTGCATGTTTAGAAGCGCGTGGTCTAGTGGTTAAGGCGTTGGACTCATGATTCGAAGGTCGTGGGTTCGATTCCTGGACCAGGCGATGTGTTGTGTCCTTGAGCAAGACACTTAATTTCACGTTGTTCCAGTTCACTCAGCTAAAAAATAAATGAGTACCAGCAAAATGCTGGGGGTTAACCCTGCGATGGACCGGCGTCCCATTCAGGGGAGTCTTGTACTCTCAGTCGCTTAACGCCAACGAAACCGGGATAAGCTCCGGCCTGATGGGCCTAATGGCTCGGGACAGACTTTAACCATGTTTTTCAGGTTGAAACCTTTGGTGATAACAAGGTCTACTAGAGACAAATTTCAAGCATCGTATCCATGGAAACATTTTGAAATCTGGACAGCTTGCTAATTTTTTTTTACGATAAAACATATAACATGTCTCATATTTCTGTCTGAATAGCTATAGTTATAGTTTGGTTGATTGGATGAGGTTTTACGTCCCAAGGCAAGAATATTTCACTTATATCGAGACGTGACCAACTATAGCTAGGTGAAGTTGCCGCAATTTTGACCTTTGCGCTTAAGGCAATGTCCACAGAGAGTTCTTTAACGTGCCTACAACATAAGAAGCGAACAATTCTCTAGTACTAGAGAAATTGTAATACATGGCTAAAGGACCAGTGCCATTCCTGTCATGACACGGGATATTGGGTTTAAAGGTATCTTCCGAAGGACCACATCGCTTTCATTTCTAAATATGAAATGAATGATAAAAGAACAGTCATTTTCAAGTCTTGGCCAGACCCCCGGGTCGGTGTTCGAACACACGACCTCCCACATACGAAGCGAGTAGTCTAGCAAGTAAGCTACCGAAGTGGTTTATAAATATAAATAGCCATAGAATCAGAATTGTCAAATGATTTTATCCGCAAACTCAAATACCATACGGAAAAAGTAATTAATTATTACAAAAAAATTGCACTTTATATATATATAACATAGGTCTATGTCTTTGCAGAAAAAAATAAGTTTATTTACTTCAATATCCTATCTGATCAGATTGCCTGGAATCCAATTTACTATAAACCCCTTTTATCTTGAACCAATATTCCCATCCTAACAAAAGATATAATCTCCCTTTCAATAACTCACGTCATACGGGACACGTGTGCGTATTAATGCTTCACATTACCCGGCTCTTAAAGCCAGACCAAATAGATGCACTTAATCTAATGAAATTAACATGACTTGTCATTTTTTTCGTCATACAATTCTTTATTTTGACAAATATAATATGCGGTAGGCTTTTACATGACACTCCCAATGAGTCGTTATGTTGTCTGAAAAGACTTAATGGTGGATGCAGTGCTATGTATAAATACACAGGCTAACTAACGCAGCTATTGATGTTGCGTTCAACTAATGTTACTCCGAACTAACTTTCAATTGGTCAAACGATGTTGTAATATCTACCAATCATCTCGCTTATCATGACATACTTTTCGACCAATCAGCTGGGCTTTACAGTAATTGACATAATGTGTTTCTATTTGTGTTCTTTTTAAAGAATCTTGACCGACACGTGTTCTTTTATTGTGAAAAAGGGGAACAGGCCAGGGTAGTCAAAGTTCTAAACTATAAACATGGAACGTAAATCTGCATGAGCTCAGTTGTTCAAACATTTTTATAGAGCCGAACCCGTTAAAAACCTATGGAAGCGTATCGTCCTGTAATTTTTTTATCTCTTACGTAAAAAGTAGTTTTCTTCTATGTAAGACTTAGTATCTCCTACGTAAGACTTATTAACTTCTGCGTAGGACTTTGTATCTCCTACGTAAGACTTATTAACTTCTGCGTAGGACTTTGTATCTCCTACGTAAGCTTTAGTATCTCCTACGTAAGACTTATTAACTTCTGCGTAGAACTTTGTATCTCCTACGTAAGCTTTAGTATCTCCTACGTAAGACTTATTAACTTCTGCGTAGAACTTTGTATCTCCTACGTAAGCTTTAGTATCTCCTACGTAAGACTTATTAACTTCTGCGTAGAACTTTGTATCTCCTACGTAAGCTTTAGTATCTCCTACGTAAGACTTATTAACTTCTGCGTAGGACTTTGTATCTCCTACGTAAGCTTTAGTATCTCCTACGTAAGACTTATTAACTTCTGCGTAGGACTTTGTATCTCCTACGTAAGCTTTAGTATCTCCTACGTAAGACTTATTAACTTCTGCGTAGGACTTTGTATCTCCTACGTAAGCTTTAGTATCAACTACGTAAGACTTATTAACTTCTGCGTAGGACTTTGTATCTCCTACGTAAGCTTTAGTATCTCCTACGTAAGACTTATTAACTTCTGCGTAGGACTTTGTATCTCCTACGTAAGCTTTAGTATCTCCTACGTAAGACTTCTTACTTCCTACATTGAACTTAGCTAGAAGTAAATAAGTTTAAAGTAGGAGAAAACTAACTCTAATCTAAGAGATAAAAAATGAGGGCGATATTTATACGCTTCCATAGATACCAATTAAAGTATTGTTATTATTATTACTTATTTCTTTTACTATTTATAAACATTTTATATAAGAAAGGGCATTCTGCTCATGTTATTTGAAGAGATAATGCAAGATAGTGTAGCACGACACAATAGAGTAACGTGTTATTTCTTACAATTAACAAATTTTCTCTCAATAAATACTTTGTACAAATATTTATTTCAACTCATTGTTCGCGTGAAGATGGGATTGTGGTTTGCACATGGACCCGTATGTTTATACCCCGACAAACGAAGTTTAGGGGGGGGGGGGTTGTATATAGGAATCACCCTGTCTGCCCGTCTGGTCGTCCGTCGCAATATCGTGTCCGCTCCATATCTCCCATGTCTATTGATGGATTTTTATTAGACTTGGCACAAATGTAAACAACATGAGACAGATTTGAGGGTATTTACAGTAAAAATGCAAATAACCAACCCATTTATTTTTGGTATCCCTATATACTTTACTTCCCTTTTAGATACGTTTCATCCATATATCGGTTGCCATGGCAACATAAACACCACATTTACGACAAAAACATGTGAAAAATCGCTGGATTTTGTGTTTTTAAAGTAAATCTCTTATATCTTGAGACTAGTACGCTAGAAAAAATATTGTTTTGTAGGAAAATCAAAGTTAAGTATCAATGAAAGATGTTGCAAAAAGATAATTAAAAAATTTGCCTGTTTTCACAAAAATAAAAAGAACAAATTTCGTAGTTTTTAGGCCAAAAATATAAAAATTGGCATACTATGATGCGAAAAATGCATTTTTGTTTTGGTAAAGTTGATCATTAACAATGAACATTAACATGAAAAGACAGAGAAAATATAGATCTAGTTGTTGTTTTAAAATTCCTGAAAAGTGTAGAATGCTTGTGAAACTTGGGCCAGGCTTTCCAGACAAACAGATATACCCAACAACAATTGATAAAGGTAAAATTTACTTTTGTAGCCTCCTTCCCTCCCCACCCCACCCAACTCATTATACTGTAAACGTATTTATTTTCGCGGTGTAATAATTTTCGCTTATTTCGCGGTCGTTTGTTTTGCGCGAAAATTAATACAAGGCGAAATTTATAATATACTTCTTATATTATAGAGCATATTAAAAAAAGCGAAAATTTACTGACTACGCGGATATGTCTAAGTTTCCTATACCGCGAAAATAAATACATTTTCAGTATTCTTTGTGAAATTTTTAAAAAAATCATTAGTCATAGAAATGTTCAAAATGGCTTGAATCTGTGATGTTTTTTTACTTTTTCGGTCAAAATTTAAATTTTATTCGAGAGTGCAAATAAAACTAATAGACAGTAAGCTTAATTAAATGTAGCATCTGAATAATAATAGTTCAACCGTATAACACAACGGTATTGTATTCTAATGGTATTGAACGATACATCATTATTAATTGATGTGCCCATATCTGTGTACATTAGGGCTCGAGATACGACTGCATGTATGTGTTCAAACACGCGTCCTCAGGGGATTTACAGTACAGACATGTCGAAAGTTTAACACAGAGCTAACAGTTCGACTTCCGAGCGGCCGATATATGGACAGCTAGCGACTAGAAAGCTGTCGATTGTTGAATAACAAATACCGAAAGCTAGCAAGATGATCTAGCTACCAAATATGATGTTTTTGTCATCTGGTTAATTTTAAAAATAATTAATTACGTAATTATTTTTTCAGACATAAATCAAACGCTATATAGGCTGCTTAAATCGACATTCAGCATATACATGTACATACATACATACATACATACATACATACATACAACACTTATTTCATTTCCCCCATTACAAAAATCTCTAATGCATGTTTGTCCCCCGGGTGATTACGGAAACTTTATAGGACGAAACAAGCGGCTTATATATATATATATATATATATATATATATATATATATATATATATATATATATATAAACATGTATACTGCAGGCTGGCCAATCAATCAAATTTATTTAAGTTTGTCCAGATCGGTATATTTTTAGTGCGCAAAGTTGCCATTTAGGGACTTAAGTGTTTGCTTTTTGTACAATTTCCATACAAAAAGTCCAAATTTTTTAAGAAATGACATTTTGATCATGGTATTTCAAGGGGTAATGAAAGATAGTGTGGCGCGTGCAAAATTCGATGAAGGGCCGCGAAGCCATTCATTTTCAATTTGGCACGCACCACATTATCTTTCATTACCCCTTGAAATACCATGAGCAGAAATGTCATTTTTTATATTTACAAATTCTTTCTTTTAATAAATATTTTGTACCTTGGCGCTATTTTTTCATATCTGCTCGTGTGATATAGGGTTTTTAGCCATGCAAGATCGGCGTATCTCACATGATCACGTGACCACCTGTGCGGGACATGACGTAATATTGCGGGAAAATTGATACACATCAAGGGTCATGACCCCTATTGTTTGCTGTATGCTTCATCGAAGACAGATACAGTCATATTGTAAATATAGTACTTTTAATTAATTTTAATTTAAAAATCAGAAATATAACAAGTCTAGGCTTATCGAGGCAGTGGATATGTTTTTTTGGGCATCAACACGGTATAATGCCTCTTATCCTTCGTATAATAAACGGTCCATACCAATGAAGACGCAGTGGAACGACAACATTCCTGAAGTATTTTTTGTCTTTCAGAAAAGGCCTTTAAAACCGATACATGTGTTTGACACGTTATAGAACCTTCCCTGCACATTACTCTGAGCGCATTGCAATTGTCATATACCATTTTGTTATAATTTATTCATAAAATACATTCAAAAATGGTATATAACTATACCATTTTTTGAATGTATTTTATGATTAAATTAAAAAATGGTATATGACACAATGGTAAAAATTTCTGTCATTTAACATATAGCTGGTGACATCTCGATATAAGTTAAATATTTTTGACTGGAACGTAAAAGCTCATTAAATTAACAAAATTATTACTATATCAAGTCAGATAGAATAATGCGAAATGTAATATCTCGGACGGAAAACCCCAATCAATAAATCTTAGCTGTTTCCAAAATCTTCTATATCTACATATAGATTCTGATCAAATTTGGTATACCAATTTAAAAAAAGAAATGTGTCGCATACCACAATCAGGTGCATAGGCCAACCGCTATGACCAATTGCATTGACAAAAACATACTGGGAAGGGCGATGGGCTATAAGTTAGTTTCATTTCTAGTTTTAATCGGTATATATTTGAGTTGAGTTGAGTAATGGTGTTTAGCGTCCCAGTCAAGAATATTTCACTTATATCGAGACGTCACTACCTATAAGCGAAGGTACAGAAATCCTGCTTGTCCGTTGCGATGATGGCTTTATATAGCAGGGTTCTTTATCGTGCAACATCTACCGTTGCACGTGACCTCGTTTATTCTAAGTTCCCATCCGAAAAAAATCCTGACTTTCATTTTGTAATGACGAGAGCTTGGCGAAAAAACAGTAACTACCCACTTTCAAATGTTGGGTCAGATCTGTTCAAACCAACGACCTCCAACTTACGGAGCACACTACCAACGGTATCGGTATCGAATTTTAAGGTTTAAATTTAATAGAAAATTGACAATTAACGTGTTTCGGAACAAAAACTAAATATTTAGAATGTCATTATGGCTGCGTTGCCTCCAATTCGCTATCGTGGTTGGGGTCGACATTATATCAAACCTGATTTTTATTCTCGTTGGGATTTACTTGTTTGGCCAAAGACAATACAGTCAAACCTGCCTTTAAGGCCACCTCTATATAAGGGCCAGCAGAATTGTATCCTAATTGTTCTTTATTCATAATATTTGAACCTGTATATAAAGACCACCTCCCCAGAAAGGCCAATTTTTCTGGTTTTCTTGGGGGGCCTTTATAGACAGGTTTGACTGTATAACGTTTAATTCGTAATATCCGGTATTCTGGCCCTGAGTTAACCACACTGTACACATCATTGATATAATTTTAATTACATGTCGCGTTTTCTGTCAAATAACATCAGGCTTAATACGTCACGTTTATTAGTTTGCTATATTCATACAAGATACTTCCTTTGTTATTGAAATGGAATACCCCTATAATAAGAAGATACCGTAATCTGATTATCTGTGTACTTGTTAAATGAGGAAGGATATATATATATGTATGTATGTATGTATGTATGTATGTATGTATGTATGTATGTATGTATGTATGTATATCATAATTTAAAGCAAGAAAGAACAACTGTAACACATATTATTGAAAAGTCCTCTGAAGGATGAAAAAGTTAGAATTATATATATACGAGGGCCGTTCAAAAAGTCTTGTCCTTCATAATAAAAACACAAATTAAGACGTTTTATTTATGATATTTTATTTTCATTCCTTCAAAATAATCACTTGTAACGGCTACACACTATTTAAGACGCTGGATCCATTTTCTAAATACATTTGCATATTCTTTTTTGGATATACCATTGAGAACTGATGAATTGCTGAACCTAGCGATGAACGAGATCTGTATCGACGACCAGAAAGGTGTTTCTTAAGTTCAGGAAAGAGATAAAAGTCACACGGTGAAAGATCAGGTGAATAAGGTGGATGAGGTAAAACAACAACACGTTCCTTGTACAAAAATTCAGTCACCAACTTAAATTTGTGAGCAGGAGCATTGTCATGGAGTAACCGAATACGACGGATTCCTGACTTTGGTCTTTCCTTTCATATTTTTTTTTTTTCATTTTCTTAAGAATTTTATCTTATTAAATGTTTTCCGTGATACCCTGGCCTTTAAGGATGGGAATTTGGGCACCTATGTGGTTACTATTGAAAAATATAGGATAAAGAACGTTTTTTGTGCTCTGTGCGCCTTGCAATTTCAGGTCGTTTTCCTTTTCTGGTTAGCCATATTTTATTATTTATCTTTCTATGTGGCTTAAAGTAATAAACCCATGTTTCGTCACCTGTAACTATATTAGCCAGACGCCTGATGTTACAATTACCATATATTTTCAGCAGATTTTAGCCATTTTGACACGTTTGACCCGAGCTTTTGCTCTTTTGACAACAAATGAGGGATCCATCTAGCACAAATCTTTCTCATGACTATTTTTTTTCTGAGAATGAAATGTACGGCCTCCATTGATAAACAAACGACTTCAGCTATCTGTTAAACAGTCAACCTTCCATCCCTTTTGACTAGTTTTTGAATTTCTGTAATGTTTTCTTTGGTGCATGCTGTTTTTGGTCCTCCAGAACGGGCCTTATCAGAAATGTCGTTAACACCATTTTTAAATTTACGTATCTAGTGAGATGGACCTATATGACAGCTTTCGCTCACCAAAAACATCTTGCATTTCAATGAATGTTTGGAGGATTTTACGAGTTTTGCACAGGCTTTCATGAAGCTTCTCATTTCAATAATGTTTTTACCTGTCATGTCCGTCATTTTCCATGCAGTGTAACGAGTGTTATGATGAAAATATGGCAAGAAAAAACTAATTCTTTTGCATATATAATCTAAAAATGTTCCAAGTGTTTGGGAATGAACTCAGTCACCCGTGACAAGTGACAATATAATAAATTACGGTGTTTTATTTACGGTTTACAGAAAGGGACAAGACTTTTTGAACGACCCTTGTATATATGTTTATATAACACCAGTCCCTATTTATGATAACCAACATTGGTCAAGTGATCAATACGAGACCTGTTCAGTTTACATTGTAACACTTTTGATTTACAAAATCATCTTTAATAATTCAGATCTCACTGTAACAATTTTTTCTTTTTGTACACCGTGACAGTAATATTCCATTCTACAAAACATTGCCCAACTCAGAAGCGTCTTATTTGTGTAGCTCTCTTCTACTGTAGGTACCACTCTGTTTGTGACAGTGAAATACTCTTCATATCCATAGAAAATCAAATTAAATTGAATAAAGATTGATATTTTTCACTTACTTGTACTTAGTCGTAACAGGAAATCTGCATGCGCATCCGTGATTAGCCCAATATATATCTGCATAGGGTAAAACGTTGACGCTTTGGGGATTTAACATGTTGAAAGTCAGGCAAATGTCGGCTTATGCTGCGCATATGACGTAAAACGTCACCAAAAACATCACTTCCGATGTAAACGCCATTTTTTGCCATGTCAAATCCCCACAATGCCTACAATTTCCTTTCTACTGACATACTTTATGACAATCGCGGATGCGCATGTAGATTTTCTGTTACGACTAGGTACAAGTAAGTGAAAAATATCAACCTTTATTTAAATTTTTTTATTTTTATGGATATAAAGAGTATTTAACTATCACAAACATAGTGGTTCCTTCAGTAGTTTTTTCCATTTATCTTTGAGAGCTCTTTTAAGACCAAATAAAGTTTTTAAAGACGATGTTTTAGGATTCCCCAGGTACTGGGCATGGGGCAAAAAAGGCGCTTATCGATAATACCCTGCAACCACATGTATTCTTGTTGCCAAACGGACATATGTGTACTCTACCGACTGCCTGCTACACGGACATATAAATGTCTCCGTTAAATGTAATTACCAACTCTTTGTTAAAAGACTAAGACAAATTTAAAATGTTTACTAGTGAGAAAAATCTAGCATAAACTAATGATGTCATATGACTACAAACGCGTGTGACGTCATAACATATTGACGTTGGATATATTAATATCTTTTCAATTTTTAAATTAATTCGTTACACAAGGTGAAAATAATCTTTCCCCAACGTGTGTATTTTTGCACAATTTCCATTAAAAATGCAACAGATATTTTAAAAATTCTTAAATTATCAATTCCTGCTTTATGATATCTATAAATCTTCACACTGTGTACGTAATTTCATTATTGTACCCTTCTTTTACGTTTTTCAATCAAATTGTTTTCACTTGTTTTTTCTACTTAGATGACCCTTAAACTTTCGACATGTCTGTACTCTATTTTGCAGTGAATCATGTTATCTTAATAAATAATGATTAATATTAGTTAATGACAAGGTCAGTATCATATCGAGTTAAAAATGTAACAGAAAAGTACTGCTAATGAAAATTTGATTACCTTTTCCTTCAACTAAAAAAAAGTTTACATTATTTTCAGGAAACATTTTAGTGCTTTCTTTTGATATGTAATTAACCCGAATAGCATCACAGTGTGCATTATCTTACCCTGTGTGACATTTGTGTTGATGAACGACTAAACGCTTCTATGATATATAGGCAAACAACATTGACCTGTCCGCTTGAACTTTAAAAAACTTACAGATTAATAATACATGCACCTAAAGATTAATTATTACAGTGCATGTATGCATAAGGTGATTATTTTATCCACGCAAGAATTGACATACTGTTTTGTGTCGTTTATGAGGTGATAAACTACGGAAGCAGATTATGTGGAAATTGTGCGGGCTTCACTGTCATTTATCACATCATAAACGACACAAAGCATTATGTCAATTCTTATTCTTTTACATGTATTTACAATTTTAACAAAACATCAGATACAGTAATGCATAAAACCAAGTGCTTTCACGTTGCAATAGACATTGTGGCCTGTTTGAACAATGTTTTTCAACCGCTGTACATGTGCTGTTTCGGTTACTTGTGAAAACAAGTTTACAGAAAACAATCTGTTCTCGCAATATAACCAGATAAATAAGGCCGTCATCACAGTATTGTTGATAAGTTTGATGTCTCTATGTCCAGGATTGCAATGGATACATATGGCATCCCATAGTTCTATGTTCCTTTCACACAATTTTGATTACACACGTGGCGGGTGTAGGTAGCTAAACAGGCGCTGCTTACTCTTCCAGAGCATCCGGCCTCACTTCCCTGGTGGAATTTACGTGTTTAACCGAACTTGTCAGTTCCAAAGTTTTTAATTTTTCTACTACTGCATATTGATTCGAAAATTGATAAGTATGTTTGTTTTTGATTTATAAAACAAAGAAAAAAAATGGAAAGAAACAATACAACAGTCACGCGTGAAAACTATTTCTCGGCTTATATTTGTGCATTGGAAACAATAAATACACATATCCTTAATTTAGTCTACCAATCGCTACTAGAGCGGCAATGAAATTCAGACACCTGGAACTGTTTAGATATGTATGCATGCATTATTAAATATATATATATATATATATATATATATATATAATTTATCCTTGTCAGAGTTTTTTTTATATATTACACACACACATATATATAAAGTTTCTGAATGTGATTTCTCAATATCAAAATACATATCATTTGCTCATAAATATTTTTTTAAAAAGCTATTTGCATTATTGCAAGAAGAGTTCAAAATTTCAAGAATCCCAAGTCCGGGACCTATTGATTTTACATTGGGATTTGAGATTTGAACTGAAAAATTCCGATGGACCTAGGCCTGTCATATTTAACCAGGAAAATACTATATTTCTATATGATACCATAGGTAAAACTTATTTATCTTCGCCTATAGCTTGCGGCGCCTCGATAAAAGTGCAATATTCTTGATTGGGACGTTTAACACCATTACTCAACTGAACTGAACTGAACCCAACTCTTTTGTATAAGTGCATGTACACTACTAATTAAATGGGAAATATAGTAATTAATTAAATACTCTAGGTTAGAGAAACTTGATTCCCCTTACTACCATAAACATTATTACCAATTATCGTCAGGTTCATGACACTCATAACATTATTTTGCCGTCATTCCTTTACCTTGCTACCTATAGACAGTGCAGACCTGTCAAAAGTTTAACAAGCTAACGAATTGACGTATCGCCGACCACGCCCACAATAATCCGACACTGGCCGCCATTACGGTACAAAAGCAGCGTCACAGCAACTAATGACGTTATAGTGTCAGTGACGTCATTAAACCGCACAATTCAGGCCGAGTTTTCATTCGTTTTGGGTGTATTTCAAGCATGTCGGCCGTTTGTCGGAACAAAGTAGGCGTGGCCAGCGATCTGTCAATTACTGCTAACATCGACTCGATAGCTATATCTCGACAGCTTTTCGTCGGAAGCTGATGCCTATTTCTAGGCAACTTTGCCGCCACAAGTATGTACCTGGCAATAACAAATTTATCATATTGGGTCAAATAATACATCATTTTGATTTAAAAACGTAAATACGTTTTAGACCCGCCATCAACTAAATAAGTTATGTATACTTGAATGTATAAAAGCAATTTTTTCATAAAATAAGTCTTGTTAACTCTTAAATTCTTAAATACAGAAAACAATAGGTGTGACGTTTCTTTTTGGAAATTTAAGGATGACGTTACTTTTTTAACGGACCTGTACATATATACATGCTTATTTTTTTTCTCAAGACGAAAACATTTTCTGTTAAAAATGTTTAAACGCCTACTTTCACTTAATAAAGGTTGTTGCACAACATTAATTTTGCCATTCCCTATTCCACCCACATCAAAATATCCTCACAACCTTTTTAATCAATTATTCTTAAAAAAAAACGCTTATCCGAGGATATCACAAACTCAGGAGGCAATACTTTCGTATTATTGTCAGAATGATACTATAATTGTTTAAATTTCCTGCAAGTTAAAATTTAAAATTTCTCAAAAACTAAGGTATACTCCCTTATGCAAAGTATTTCCTTAGCTTAATTTGGTAAAATATACTTTGGTCTTTTGAGTAGCTGTTCAACATCTTAAAAATAATTTTGGTTTCATGATTTTGGTCCAAGCACTACTGATTAGGAATTGTAAAACTGGTATACTATGTAATTTAAACCCCTGAGCCGATACCTCTGCCGGTGGCTGGTGCCCCGAGGATATCACAAACTCAGCAGGCAATAATTTCGTATTATTGTCAGAAATATACTATAATTGTCTAAATTTCCTGCAAGTTAAAATTTGAAATTTCTCAAAAACTAAGGTATACTCCCTCATGCAAAGTATTTCCTTAGCATAATTTGGTAAAATACATTTTGGTCTTTTGTGTAGCTTTTCAACATCTTCAAAATAATTTTGGTTTCATGATTTTGGCCCAAGCACTACTGATGAGGAATTGTATTTCGAAACGGCCGTCTAGTGCTGTAAATATATACAACTGGTATAATATGTAATTATTAAGTCGCATTGAGTGATATCTTGCGGCAATTCGGCTTTTAAGTTTACGCGCATTTTAGCGCTGTTGTATTGGCGCAAACGGATATCAGCAAAAATACCAACAAATCAATGATTAAAATTTAACTTAATTACAGCTTGTGGGTGTTTTCTCGGATATATATTGCAAACTCAGTAGGCAATAATTGTGTAATGCCAGAAATATAATATTGTCTATATTTGCTACTAAGTTACAATCTTAAAATCTTCAAAATGCATAGTATTTCTTTAGCTAAATTTGGTGAGTATATTTTGGTCATTTTGGATATTTTTTCAACCCGCTTGATGAATTTTGGTTTAACAATTTTGGTCCAAACACTATTGATGTGGAATTGTATTCTGAAACGATCGTTTAGTGCTGCAAAAGTAATACTAGTATAATAGGTAATTAGTATACAGTCAAACCTGCCTTAAATGTCACCTCTATATAAGGGCCACCTGCTTATAAAGGCCAGTAAAATTTATCCCAATTGCTCTTTATTCATATTATTTGAACCTGTATATAATTATTATAATAACCTTTATAGACAGGTTTGACTGTAACTCAAAACAGTCATACTTATCCATGTCCGATAATATTTTGAAAAACCAACAAATTTATTGAGACTTTAAATTTACCAGGCTTTACGCTGAGGAAAATCTTAATTAAGGAATGATTGTTTCATAATCTATTTTTAATTCATAACTAAGTTTTCCTTAACTTAAATCTGGCAAAATTTCAAATCTTTATACTTTTGTTAATTCATGTTAACTTATTCAGGAATCCACGGTGTCGCCACTTCGAGCTTTGATTAATTGTAATTAGTTTTGACAAAAACATTTATAAGTAGTTCCAAAAAAGTTTAACTTAAGTTAAGAAATGATTGTGAAACGGGTGCCAGGTCCTTAACTAAGATTTTCCATGATTTGAATATGGTAACTTTTAGTGGTTTTTATGGAACTACAGGTAAAAAGATAGAGTGGTCTTCAATATGGCACCTGTCAGCAGAAGTTATGCAGAACCTTGTTATCTGGAGAGAAAACTGTTGCCAAATCATTCAACTGCACATACAGATATAAAGGTGGCGTTTTGTTTCTAAACAATCCCAAATGTAGAGACTATGTGAATGCCATCTATCCTAGTGAACTTGGTAAAAAGATACGATTGGATCCTCTTTGAAACTTTATGACAAACGTGATGACTTCTGTTTTTCTATTGTCAACTTTCCATTCCTATGCAGCAATATACCTGGGTATTGTGTGTTGTTTCCCAATGAATATGCTATAGTAGAGCTTGGTTCCACTACGGGGACTTAGGCTGCTTGCAAAAAAATTGTTTACCCAGGGATATTGCAAGCCTAGGCTTATCAAGACCCTTTAAAAGTTTTATGGCCGTCATCACTGTATTCCTGATAGATTTGATGTCTCTGTGTCCAGGATTTGCCTGGATACATTAGACGTCCCATCATTCCATGTACACACAATTTCACACGATTTTGATAATACACGTACCGGGTGCATCTAGCTTAACAGTAGGTGCTTATCCTTCCGGAAGGACCGGCCTCACTTCCCTGGTGAAAGTTCACGTGTCTTATTTAACTTGTCAGTTCCAAAGTTTTTACATTGCTTCCAGTTTGTGACTCGGACATGGATTAGAACGTTTGTTTTTGATTATAAATGTCTTGAAAATAAATAATGGAGATATGGAGATATCTCATTTTCCAGGTTCAATTTGAAAACAATCTTAGTTAAGGAATAATTGTAAAGCTCGAGCCTGGAGACTTGAGGCTGGAGTTACTGATGAGTCAACAGATAAGGGGTTTGAATCAAGTTAGTTTTCACAATAACTTATGTGATTTGCACAATACACATCTTGAAAACGCGTGATTTACAAGATAAGAATAAAACACAAGTGATAAGTTACATTGTTTACGTAAACTAATCCTTCTGCGTGTTGTGATTTCAAGCATGGTTAAACACGGGGATTAGAAGTAAATTATCTAGTTGTTTTCCGAGTTATATAGCTTAATTGAAGAGTTTAGATACATACGGTACAGACCTGTCGAAAGTTTAACACTAAGCTAACGGATAAGTGTCGAATCAGCGGCAAATCGTGTCCCCGCTTTACCTATATCTCGACAACTTTTCGGCACCTGCTATATATCTTCGGCAGCTATTCGGGCACTACCTATTCATATCTAAGCAACGGAACTTCGAGCTTTTCAGCCACTTGGCAGCTTCTTTTCGTTAGCTAAGTATAAAACACAGTTATCAACTGTAATTATACATTATTTTGTAAGCGTTTAGTATCCTAGATACGTGAATATTTTTTAAGCGCCTGGTATCGTAGAAACGTGAATACTCTATCGTTAATCCAATTATTTCTGTCGTCAAATTGGGTGTTTCTTAATTGGTTAAACGTCATATCATTAATTTTTACCCATTTGCGACAAGATAATGTTTTAGTCTTAAGCAAATATTCATGTAGGATGCAAACTGGTATGAATGAATCAACTTTGTACATAAACAACCCAATTTGATAACATTTAGTTTTTACTTTCGGTATAAGGAGTGGAGCAGAACGATGCAGTGTTACGCTGCCCTCAAAGAGTCTTTTATTTATATCGAGGCGGTTAGTTCTTGGATGGTGGTGGAAGCCAGTTAATCCGGAGAAAATCACAAACATTTAAAAAGCGAACTGACAAATTTTTATTAGGATTTGCCCGAACAGTATTTGAACATAGGCAGAGAGGGGCATTTTAATCCTTTATTTGACGTCATAGATCTAGACTAATGTGTCATCGAGGACATTCCCTGTAAACGAGAGCCGATATGTCTGAATCAATGGTGTCATCTTATATATTGGAGATTTAGTGTAGTATATTGAATGGCTATCGTATCAATGCTTTTGAAATGACATCATTTTTTAATTTTTTTCCATATAACAATTATTAAATTCTACGTAAATATAACTTGTTCTGAGAAATGTTCAATATTATTTTATTCTGTCATTGTATGAGAGTATTCAAGTCAATGTTATAACTTTTAGGGAGGATGGCAGCCTACAAAACTCCCTGTACGTTTGGAAAACTGTGTAGGGACATTAACATATCAACATAATACAGTCCAACCTGTGTTAAATACCACCTCTATAAGGGTCACCTGCTTAAGAAGGCCAGTAGAATTGTATCCCAATTGCTCTTTATTCATATTATTTGAACCTGTATATAAAGACCACCTGTCCAAAAAGGCCACTTTACTGGTTCCCTTGGGTTGCCTTTATAGGCAGGTTTGACTGTACGTTTTAGCTATACCTTTAAAGTAGGCATGTTTTATATATTAAAAGTGTTTATAAACATTAAATCCATTTGTTTTTACGGTAGCTCACTTGGTAGAATGCTCGCTTCGTATATGGGAGGTTGAGGGTTCGAATCAAGACTTGAAAATAGGTAATAACTATTCTTCCGCCAAGTACTCAGCATTTTGAAATGAAAGTCATAGATGCATTTAAACCAATATCCCGTGTAACGGAAGGCTGTCTCAGAACACACCCTGCCAATTCCCCTGAATGCTCTCAAAAACGTGAGGTGTTTTTTCGTGAATAAGGCTCTTAATTAACATTATGCCGTCTATAAAATGCTGTTTTAAAATATAAAAAGCCATAGATAATTGCTTTATGCATCGCTTTTGTGCTACGACGTACGTGATTATTTCAAATTGTTGGTTATAAAATCGATAAAATTTACTGGTTTTTAAATGCATATGAACAAATAATTTAAAAACTTAATTATTGAATTTTTTAAAATCGTTATTAACGTTCATTAAATTCTAATTTTTATTTCTTTTAGCGTTTGTACATGGTAAAGGAAAATTCAATAGAGTGTGCAATATCATGTCCGTGCCTATGTATAAAATGTTAGTTGTAATTAACAAAAAAAAAAGAATTATATTATATTTTTTATTTAGAACAGCAGTAGCAATATCCAACTAGTAGTAGGTGTTTAATCTGGAGAGGAGACTTAAGTCATATCATTCAACAGTACACACTGTAAACGTCTTTTTTGCGTGGTATTAATTTTCGCTTATTTCGAGGTCGTTTGTTTTACGCAAAAAAAATAGAAGGCGAAAATTATAATATACCTATTATATATAGAGCATATTTAAAAAAACTCGAAAATTTAACTACGCGGATATGTTTAAGTTTCCTATACCGCGAAAATAAATACATGCAAAATTAAATACATTTACAGTACAGATACATGTATATGGATGAAGTTCTATTTCTTTATAATCCCAATTTTTGAGAGTATGTGAATTTTATCTACCTTATACAACAAAACCAGCTCCTTGAAAAATAATTGTTGATCCAAGGATATAGCAAACCAAGGATTATCAATACCCTTAAAAAGTTTTATGGCAGTCATCACGGCACTGTTGATAAGTATAATATTTCTGTATATAAAATTACCCTGGGTGTATTTGACGTTCCATGTTCCTTTCACTAAATTTCGATTTACACTTGGCTGGTGTAGCTAGCTAAATAGAAGATGCTAGAATCCTCTAGAATGCCCCACCTCACTCCCCTGGTGTACGCTAGCGTGTTTAACTTAAATTATCAGTTTTTACTTTGCTTTTGGATTCTGTTTAAACATGAATTGGCATGTTTGTATTTTTTTTTTATTATAGAACTAAATATTTAAATGCATTTAAATACAGAAATTTTTGGATCAGTAATAGCGCTAGCTTTACAAAAGCGACCAAACTTGTATATTGAAATATAACATTAGGAAATAAGGTAAATCGTCTCTTCTTATATAGCTCTGAATTATGTACTTCAGATTGCAACTTCAAAATCCTGTTTTTTTATTTTATAAATCGGATTTTCAAGATGACTACCTGAGAATTTTATTACTGTACCACTATATTGCTCATGGTAGAATGATCAGTAGGATATTTCATTCCATTAAAACTGATTATTATTGGGAGTTGATCTACACAATTTATTAGATAAGGAACATGCTATATTAGAGAAATTTCCGTGAGAGATACGCCATCCTGGTGTGGTATTAGACTTTAACTCATTGATGGTATTATGTTTAAAATGGTTCACAAATTACTCCCCATCTATCCTTTTTGTTGTTATATTTATTAGATTAAATATTCACTACAGTAACAGGAAAACGCGTGGTATAGACAAACACCATTGACTTGTCCGCTTGACCTTTCATTTAGAATATTCATGTATTAGGGTCCATCCTTTACATGGGTAATGTTAGGAGTCGCAGACAATAGATAAACAATGCACGTTTTTCACCATGTGGACGATTCATTGTGATAGCTCAGTTAGTAGAGTGCTCGCTCCGTAAGTGGGAGGTCGCGGTTCGAACCCCGGCCGTGTCTCATCCAAGACTTGAAAGTGGGTAGTGACTGTCGAATTATCAAATGAAAGTCATGGATGGGAACTTAAAATAAAAAAAGTCCCGTGCCACACCGATAGGCGTGACACTATACAGAACCCTGCTTTATAATGCCATGAGCTCACCGCACAGGCAAAATTCCTGCACATTCGCCTTAAACTGGCGACGTCTCGATATAAGTGAAATATTCTTGACGTTAAAAAACATTACTCAACTGAACTCAATTCACTACCGTAACAGGAAAACGGGTGGTATAGGCAAACAATAATGACTTGTCCCCTTCACCTTTCATAAGAAATATTCATATAAAAGGGTCCATCCAGACATGGGTAGTGATAGGATTCGCCGTTAATACAAAAAACAGTACACGTATTTTCAGTATGTTGACGCAATAAACACCTGTATTCCTTTAAAGAAATGTTCTAGTCCAAAACATTTCAGGTCAATATTATTTGTCTATAAAGGTAAAATCGCGTGGCATATGCAAACAACATTGACTTGTCCGCTTGACCTTTCATTAGGAGTGTCCAACCAATACATTGGTAGTGAAAGGATGCGTAATTAACGCTTGAACATCTCTAAGGAAAGTGAGACTTTGCACTCCGGAAGGGTAAGTACCTCCTGTTAAGCTGGCTACACCAACCACTTTTGTAATCAAAATTAAGTGAAAGGAACATGGAACTACGTGACGTCAAATATACCCAGGGTAATCCTGGACACAGAGACATCAAACTTATCAACAACATCATGAGCACGGTCATAACACTTGTTGACGGCCCTGGTAAGCCAAGGCTTGCAATATTCCTGGGTTAACAATTTATTTTTTAGCAGTTGCTTCGTTGTATATAAAGTCCCCATAGTGGGAAAAAGCTCTACCATAGCGTATTAATTTTGAAACAAATACACCATAAGCAGGAGAAACAGATATATTGCTGCATAGAAAAGGAAAGTTAACGATATAAAAATTGAGATCAACACGTTTATCGTATAACAATATAATATTTATAATATTACATAATATTACATCTGGTCCATTGGATCTATAAATCACCATATTCTGATATTAGCATGTATATATACTGAGTACACATACATCGACATAAATAGAAGAATTTACATGTTTACCGAATTTTGAATTCATTCAACAAGTTTAATAAATTCAATATAACAAAAGCACTCATGTAAGATTCTATTATATTATCCTGAAAAAAAGGGGTTTTCGGATAGATATAACTCGTCTTCTTTATACATACGTGGCGTACAATGTGTACATGCATCCGAAGAGTACCGCTTAATCTATATGGATATAATTATGTCGAAAATACAATATTGACTTTTTCATAGAACCAATACAATTTTTTTCAAAACTTATACAGTCAATCTTGTCTATAAAGGTCAACTAAGGGAACAAGTAAAAGTGGCCTTTATGGGCAGATGACCTTTATATACAGGTTCAAATAATATGAATAAAGAACAACTGGGATAAAATTCAACTGGCCTTTATAAGCAAGTGGCTCTTATATAGAGGTGGCCTTTAAGGCAGGTTGGACTGTATGAATTATTTTTATGATGTGTAAATAAATAAACAAAGTATTTCAATGAAATCAAACAACTGTCGACATCTTACTCGCGCACATTGGTATACCGCGCGCTGGTAACCAAGGTCACGAACACTAGGTAAGGTTCCAAGGTCACAATATTACACTTGTGTAACATGATTTTTATTACACGGCTTTATTTTGTGGACTATTAAGATGGTTATATAATTAAATAAAGGTGATACATTATTGACCACCAGTATCAATAAACCGGCATAATACTGAACAATATACTTGTAAGTTATTTACGTTACGACCGACTTTTCCACATTTGAACGATAAGCAAGGTAACACCATACATCAACAATGCACGTTTTTCACCATGTGGACGATTTCCGATTCAAATAACTTATTTACGTTGCCACCGACTTTTGCACATTTGAACGATAAGCAAGGCAACACAACAAGGATGTGTCAATCCTTGCTTACAATGTTGCAGTATTATTGAAATGCAAGTAGACCGAGTTGAAAACAGTAATAAAATGCAATGTTCAGTGACTGCCAGCAGTGAACAAATAAATTGCGATATAAGCTATTTGGCTGACCAACATTTACACGATAAGGAAAGCAACAGAACACGGTTCTGTTCTTGCCAACAAGTAGTTGCAATACTTATCCTTGAAAATTTAGTGTATGATAAAGAAAGTGTGTTTAAAAAATAGCCTGTTCTTCTCTAGTTTAAATTTTGTATAATTTGTGACAGGAAAGCGTGGGTATGTATCAACAAATAATAACACGAACTCAAATCTCAACGTCATCATATGTTTTTTTTATATGTTATGATCATGTAAGTGACTAAGCTTTTCTCAATTTCGACAGAATCTGTTGGGCGTTTTAACCTTTTTTCAGGCCTCGGTTTCACAATCATTACTTGATTAAAATTTTGCTTACTTTAAATCAAGCTACATTAAAATCTTTATATAATTTTCCGTTTCCCAAATTATCAGAAATTTCAGGTATCACCTTGAAGATCAGGGTTCAAGCCTATGAAATTTTATTCTAATTTTGTCAAAATTGTATTTTGAGTTGCATAAATATTGCCAAATTTAACTTTATTTAAGGAAATCCTGCTTTAAGGAAAGATTATGTAACTGGGGTCGGTTAAAAATGTCACAAACTTTAAATATATTAATTATTTTATCAAATATGTGACAGGAAAGCGTGGGTATGTATCAACAAATAATAACACGAACTTAAATATTACAGGGATCATACATTGGTTTTTATATGCTATTTTGATATAAGTGACAAAACGGTTTTCTTTATTTCAATAGAATCTGTTGGGCGTTCTAGTTGTCTAGCCTCGGTTTCACAATCATTACTTGACTAAAATTTTGCTTAACTTAAATCAGGTTACATTGAAACCTTTGTATAATTTTCTGTTTTCCAAATAATCAGAAATTCAAGGTATCACTTTGAAGATCAGGGTTCAAGCCTTATGACATTTTTATTCTAATTTTGTCAAAATTTGTATTTTGAGTTGCATAAATATTGCCAAATTGAAATCTAGCTTTAAGGAAAGATTTTGTAACTGGGGTCGGTTAAAAATGTCACAAATTTGAAATATATTAATTATTTTATCAAATATGTGACAGGATAGCGTGGGTATGTATCAACAAATAATAACACGAACTTAAATCTTACAGGGTCATACGTTGGTTGTTTATATGTTATCATCATGTAAGTGACATAGAGTTTTTTTTAATTTCGACAGAATCTGTTGGGCGTTCTACTTTTATTTCTTTTTTCAGGCCTCGGTTTCACAATCATCACTTGACGATATTTTTACTTAACATAAATCTGGCAAAATTAAAATCTTTATATTAATTTGGCTTTTTTCAAGATATTCTGGAATTTGGATTTTGGGACAAAATCGTTTGTTGATAACAGAGATGACAAAGCTTTTGAAGGGCATGATAAAGCGATTTTACTCTTGGTAGTAAAATGCAGCCTTGATCCTTAAACAAAAATATTCGCAACCCATTTTTTTTTTGTTCTTCATTTCGTTCTTTTTTCTTTCCTCATTTATTTATTTAAATTTATAAATAAAAACATTTTAAAGACGTCTATTTACTTTAAGTAGTAAAATGTAATCATGTTCCTAAAACAAAAATATTCTATCCCGTTTATTTTTTTTCTTTTTTATTGAATTTTTTAAGTTATTTTGAAGTTGTTCCTTGCTTTTTTTTATTATACTCCATTTATTTAAAAAATATTTCAAAGATGTCTATTTACTTTAAGTAGCAAAATGTAATCATGTTCCTAGAAAAATTATTCTGTTTTGTTCTTTCTTCCATTTTTATTCATTTATCTTAAAAAATATTTCAAAGATGTATATTTACTTTAAGTAACAAAATGTAACCGAAACTAACATAAAATTATACCGTTTATTTTCCTTCTTTTTTTTTATTCATTTATGTTTTTAAAGAGGTTATTTTAAAGTTGTCTATTTCACTGCTACAATTAGAACATGGATTCTAGGAAAGTGTCTTATGTTAGTGGTTATAATGAAGGATCGTATGTACGCTAAATAGTTATGACACAATAATATCAATATCTTAATGAATAAATAATAGCATAATAAAATAGGCCGTAATTGCTACGATAAGTGATATAAGGACGGCATGTAGCAATTAAACCAATACAATGTTGATGAAAATACTCACAAAACCATTGAGGTGAAAATTTAAGCATCGTACAGTACAGATCTGTCAAAATTTTAACACTTAGCTAACGAAAAGAGTTGAAACTCAGCTTCCGATTGGCATGCCGAGACATGGATAGCAAATGGCCGAAAACCTGCCAAAAGGCAGATAACAGCTGTCGCGATAAAGCTAGCGAGGAGTCGAAATTAGCTGCAAATTCGGCACCAATTCTTTCGCTTAGCGTTAAACTTCCGACAGGTCTGTATTTAGATAAGAACCAATGCGTAAGATGAACGAAATTAGAAATGTATTATCCGTGTAAGGAAATGTTAAATTGATGAACATTTAGGTAAAGATTAAAATAAGACTGATAATAGCGGATATATACGAGAGCTAAGACAACAGTCGGGTCACAATGTAAACTACAGTACAGACCTGTCGAAAGTTTAACAATAACCTAACGAATAACAGTCAAATCTGTCTATAAAAGCCACCCAAGGGAACCAGTAAAACAGTCTTTATGGACAGGTGGCCTTTATAGACAGGTTCAAATAATATGAATAAAGAACAATTGGGATACAATTCTACTGACTTTTATAAGCAGGTGACCCTTATATAGAGGTGACCTTTAAGGCAGATTGGACTGTAGTGTTCAATCGGCAACTTTTATTGGCCCCTCGTCAGCTATATATCGATAGCTATTCGGCAGCTATCTTACATTATAATTCAGCAGCTTTTAAACTACTGTAAGAACCACTCTGTTTGTGACAGTGAAATACTCTTTATATCCATAGAAAATAAAATAAAATAAATGTTTTTTCTTATTTATTTATTTATTTATTTTATTTTATTTTACTTATTTATTTATCTATTTCAATACTGCATTTAAATTAGCGGGAGTTTTAATAGTATGTCTATTAATTTATTTTGAACCGGGAATTTGTGGCCAAGTGCTCTAAACCGAGCGCTTATGGATCACAGCGCCTATATATAACAGTATGGGTTTGAACTCGGGAGAGAACCCAATTTGAAAAAAATAGTTGTTAGTTCGCTTGTAGAAGGTCGTTGTTTTTTTTGGACTCTCCAGTTTCTTCAACAATCACTGAATTTACCACATAAGTGAAAGAATAATAAATAAATAAATAAATAAATAAATAAATAAATAAATAAATAAATAAATAAATTAACAACCACAAAGCAGCCATACCAAGTATGCATGTAGTATTTAATAATTTTTTCAATATAATATTGAACATTTGAGGTAACATTCCCGGACAATTCATTTGTTTTATAATTTTTTCACTGTAATATTGAACATTTGAGGTAACATTCTTGGACAATTCATTTGTTTCCCAAATGTTAAATTATAATATTGGACATTTGAGGTGATTTTCTGGGACAATTCATTTGTTTTATAAACTTTTCACTATAATATTGAACATTTGAGGTAATAGTTTTGGACAATTTATTTGTTTCATAAACTTTTCAATATAATATTGAACATTTGAGGTAGTTTTCCCGGACAATTTATTTGTTTCATAAACTTTTCATAATAATACTAAACATTTGAGATAAAATTCTTGGACAATTAATTTTCATAAACTTTTCAATATAATATTGAACATTTGAGATAACATTCTTGGACTATTCATTTGTTTCATAAACTTTTCAATATGATACTGAACATTTGAGATAAAATTCTTGGACAATTCATTTTCATAAACTTTTCAATATGATACTGAACATTTGAGATAAAATTCTTGGACAATTCATTTTCATAAACTTTTCAATATGATACTGAACATTTGAGATAACATTCTTGGACTATTCATTTGTTTCATAAACTTTTCAATATAATATTGAACATTTGAGGTAACATTGTTGGACAATTCATTTTTTCATAATTTTTTCAACATAATATTAATTATTTGAGGTAACATTCTTGGACAATTCATTTGTTTCTTAAACTTTTCAATATGATACTGAATATTTGAGGTAACATTCTTGGACAATTCACTTTTTATAAATTTTTCAATATAATATTGAACATCTGAGGTAACATTCTTGGACAATATATTTGTTTCATAATTTTTTCAATATAATATTGAACATTTGAGGTAGTATTCTTGGACAATTCATTTGGTTCATAAACTTTTCAGCAATATTTTGAACAACAGAGGTAATATTCTTGGACAATTCATTTTTCATAAACTTTTCAGTATAATATTAAACAATGGAGGCAACATTATTGGACAATCATTTTGTTTCATAAACTTTTCAATATAATACTGAACATTTAATGTAACATTCTTGGACAATTTATTTGTCTCATCAGTTTTTCAATATAATTTTGAACATTTGAGGTAATATTCTTTGACAATTCATTTGTTTCATAAATTGTTCAATATAATATAGAACATTTGAGGTAACATTCTTGGATAATTCATTTGTTTCATAAACTTTTCAATATGATACTGAACATTTGATGAAATATTCTTGGACAATCCTTTTGTTTTATAAACTTTTTAATATACTATTGAACATTTGAGGTATCATTCTTGGACAATTCATTTTTTTATCAACTTTTCAATATAATATTGAACATTTAAGGTAGTATTCTTTGACAATTCATTTGGTTCATAAACTTTTCAGCAATATTTTGAACAACAGAGGTAATTTTCTTGGACAATTCATTTTTCATAAACTTTTCAGTATAATATTGAACAATGGAGGCTACATTCTTGGACAATCATTTTGTTTCATAAACTTTTCAATATGATACTGAACATTTGAGGAAATATTCTTGGACAATCCTTTTGTTTTATAAACTTTTTAATATAATATTGAACATTTGATGTATCATTCTTGGACAATTCTTTTGTTTCATAAACTTTTCACTATAGATATCGAAACGTTTAGGTAATATTACCGGACAATTCATTTGTTCATAAGTTTTTCAATACAATATTAAACAATGGGGTCAATATTCTTGGACATATCATTTTTTATAAACTTTTAAGTATAAATAATATTGAACATTTGAGGTAAAATTCTTGTACAATTCATTTGTTTCATAAATTGTTCACTGTAATATTAAAACATTTGAGGTGATTTTCTGGGACAATTCACTGTTTCATAAACCTTTCAATTTGATATTAAACATTTGAGGTAATTTTATGGGACAATTAAAAAATGAAGACCAAGGTAAACCTTAAGACGAATTATCTTGTAAACAAAAAAAGCACCATACCTGTCTTTTTGCACCTTGTTCATGAGCCATGCGATGAATTTCTTTTCTTTCTCCAGTCTGTTTTCTTCATTTCTGATATAAGAACCACCCAATGTATCTTCATCAAAGAATGAAGAATCCATGTCATCTTCTGCTTCGGTGTTTAAATCGGACTCTAGTCCACTGTAATAACTGTCTCTGGCTTTTTGTACATTTTTAAAAAATTGATCTGAAGACGATGTTCTTTTCCCAGCAAAATGAAATCCGTTACATTTGCAGAGGTTACCTCCGAGACCTACATTGCATTTAGTTTTGCAGAATTGCTCTAGAAATCCGCCATCCACGTGTAGAACAAAGAAAGTCAAAAGCAAAAACACACACGAGCATTTCATAACTTCAATTGTAAAATATGCCATCTGGGTTATCTGTCCGATGTTTTAAATAAATATTCACTTGTCGTGTTTGCGATATGATTAAAAACACTTAACTATATAAATATTTTGATCTTAATAAAAATCTCGTTTTAAACAACTATGAAAAATTTAAATCCCAAATCCACCCAATATTAGTTAGAAATGTGTTTTATCAATATTAACAGGTAGATTTACGTCCAAGATGTCTTGCTAGGTGTCACTTATTGAAGATTATTTTAAACTTCATCACAACGTTACTGTATAGATATCAGTGGATTATATAGACCTAATAACCGTCACACACCTTTATAACGTAGACAGATAGTGTTGTAACCCTTGTTAATTACGAGGCTGGTGATATTGATGTGACGTCTGGATGAAGATTGAACAACAATAGGCCCCAGTCCATACTAATTCATATATATTACTGACCTATAGGATACGGTTACAGTTTCTAATGTAAATAATTAATTAATTTTATGTCAGGAATTATTTCGATATTGGATGAACAGATACGCTCGGTCATTAAAATGCAGCTCCGTAACAGAATAGGGTAAGCCGGTGTGATCAAACTTCATTCGCTAAAACCAATTGGTAAGCCATGATTGGTTTTTGTAATTTTTCGCATTAATTTCATAGCAATCCTACAAATTAATTAATTTTGTTTACTATAACATTCAAATAACCCGTTACAACCTACTCACAATACGTGGGTTATTGCTCCCAAATGCCACATACAAAAATTATATCCTGCTACTGTTGCTGATACTTGAACTATCCTGTTTTTTGTTATAAAAATACATAAAAAACTATTTTTAATAACAACTACCTGTACGGAATTCGTCATGCGTTTTTGAAATTGAAACTATCATGTTTTTGTATCAAAAATACATAAAAAACCTACCTGTCTGGACTTCGTCATGCGTTTTTTGAAACGGAACAATCCTGTTTTATAAGTGAAATTAAAAAAAAAATACATTGATTTTTAAACTAGTCTGAAATGTGGAATTCATCAAACGTTCAAAATTTTGTGATTTTTTGATATATGAATCTTTTTGTTTCGTTTCAATTTTAGATAATGTTGCGTTTCGATTTGAGTCTGGTGGTTTAATGTAACGGCGTATTTAACTGTAAATTACTGGTAAAGGCCTGTCGAAAGTTTTACACATCGCTTAAGAAAATGAGCTAAGCTGCCGAGTGTCTGAGAAATCGATAGCTAGTGACCATAAACGTACGTATTCTCTGTTTTTACACTGGTGCGCCAGACAGTGGCGGGATCTCCGGAAAAATGAACTCGCGAGCTCCCGTTTCGTTTGTTAATATGACGACGTATTGCAGGAAAATTCACGTGAATTTGACACAAATTTTTAAACTCACCAATATATGGATTGTTGTATTGTATTAATGGACTTTTTGTAATTTGATTGATTTAAGAATTATATACACGTTGTCTATAGTGAAAACTGCGCTTTTTATCATTATCTTCTAATATTTACAATCACATTGTTTTTGCTTCAATGCAGTGTTTGACCTCGATTCTACTTCATCACTCGATGCAGTTGAATGGAGCACGCGAGCAGGGAATTGTACCATTTAATGACGTCACTGATACTAGTACGTCATTAGTTGCCGTGACGCTGCTTTGGTACCGTGACGGAACATTGTGGGCGTGACCGGCGATACGTCAATGATGCCGACAGTTGGAACAGTCAATTTTTAACGAGGTAGTTATAGTTGTTTTTCTTTTATGAAAAGTGTTAAAATTTCAGTTTATATTTTGTGTTTATTTGAAAAAGTTACAAATGATTGTAAATATAAGGAATGACATTTACTTTGACTGTACTGCATGGAGTTATGCAGTAGAATGGACTGTCTCAAATAACCATGAAAGCCTTCGGCTTTCATTTAATTTGAGACAGTCCATTCTACTGCATAACTCCATGCAGTACAGTCAAAGTAAATGTCATTCCTTAATTGTTTCGCGTTTTTGCTGGGGCATTTCCTCTATTGGTAAAATTTATATTTTTATGGATATCTACAGTATATATTTTCCGATAATGGACCAGAATATGTATCAAGACGTTCGTTTAACAGGTTCTTTTGGATGAAATCCGTTTGCGCCATTTTAGCGTCCTTTTGCGCCACAACCTATTTGCGCCAGTATATCATTTCTGCCACTATTTTTTAAAATGCCTGAGTACTTAAGCGCCAATATAATATCAAACTGCATTACTTTATTGAGGGTGCGATGGAGATAATGAACAATAATTTTGACTTCCCTACTCCTTTATCCGGTCTTTCGGACATCATGTCTATGGCTTTACACAACCACTGCGGAAGCTTAGTCGGTAGAGTGCTCGCTCTGTAAGTAGAAGTTCGTGGGTTCGATCCCCGGCCGGGTCTGACCCAAGCACTCGGCATTACGAAATGAAGTCACGGTTCTTTCGGATGGGAACTTAAAATAAACGAGGCCCCGTGTCACGGTGGGGTTGGCACGCTAAAGAACCCTGCTGTATAATGCCATCAGCGCAACACACAGGCAAAATTTCTGCACTTTCGCCTATAGCTGGCGACGTCTCGATATAAATGAAATATTCTTGACTGGGACGTTAAGCACCATTACTCAACTCAACTAAACTCATCTCTACAGCTTTACATTTGCATGCATTTGAAACATTTTACTTATTGACATTTACATGAATGTACAGTTAGACTGGCGCGAAAGACCTCCAGATTCCGGAATTCAAACACCAAAAATTGAATTTAGTGGCGGAATTGATACCTCTACAATATGTTATTGGCGCTAACGGACGCTTCCCGCTCTTTTTGGGATCATAAAATTTAATTGGTCGACGTCAAACGGCCAGAACTATCATTTTGCACTACCTGACCTAAATCACACAGGTTTCGTTCACGAAGCACGTTTGTTGTAAAAGCCAGCAGTTTTGACGTTCACGCTGCTTATTACACGAAAAACAAATGACAAAATGATCTTAAGATGCTTTCATTACTTGTGCACTGTGTGAAGTATGACATTTATACTTTTACAATCGGTGTCGATGTAATTTTTGTCACGCTTTCTGTAACTAGAAAATTAGATTTTCATTTGGAACGTATTGAATACAAACTACATGGAAATGTTATTTATTTATTAATTTATTTATCTATTTATTTATTTGTTTATTATAATTTTTATTTTATATGTTTATTCATTTTAATGAATGATAATAATTTTTAATTATTTATTCATTTTTTCATTTTTGTTTTCTTTTTAATTAATAAATATATTTTATTTCTTTATCCATTTATTTAAAATTTATTTATTTATTTATTTATTATTTATTTATTTATTTATTTATTTATTTATCTTTTATTTATATTGTCACTTGTCAACATGAAGTACAAATAAAAAGATCTAAAAAAAACCCGGCAAATTGACATGTCCATTTAAGCGGTGACCAACGACACCCAACCCAACCCGTGAAAGTCTTACCTATTCAACCACTGCGGTAGCTCAGTTGGTAGAGTGCTCGTTCCGTAAGTGGGAGGTTGTGGGATCCCCGGCCGGGTCTGACCCAAGACTTGAAAGTGGGTAGTGACTGTTCTTTCGCCAAACACTCGGCATTACAAATGAAAGTCACGCTTCTTTTGGATGGGAACTTAAAATAAACGAGGTCCCGTGTCACGGTGGGCTTGGCTTGCTAAAGAACCCTGCTGTATAATGCCATCAGCGCAACACACAGGGAAAATTACTGCACCTTGGCCTATAGCTGGCGACGTCTCGATATAAGTGAAATATTCTTGACTGGGAGGTAAAACACCATTTCTCAACTCAACTCTTACCTATGCAACTTATGATTGATTGATTGAATCAATGCGGTTTTACGTCTCAGTCAAGAATATTTCACTAATACCTAGACGTCACCAGCTATTGGTGAAGTTTCAGATTTGTTGGTCTTTTCAATGCGCAGAGAGGTTTAATTAACGCGCCACGCCTGCCGTGACGCGGGGCATCTGTTTTTGAGATCTCTTCCGAAGGACCCGTGATTCTCATTCTGAATGCCGGGTGCTTGGCGAAAGTATAGTCAATACCAATTCTTAAGTCTTGGTCAGGCCAGACCGGAGTTCAAAACCCACGACCTTCGTCATACGAAGCGAGCACTCTACTGTCTGACCAACCGCAGTGATAATGTAACTAAAGACATTGGAAACTTAGCATACAGTGCTGACTTGTCTAAAGTTTAACACCGAACTTACGGAAATGAGTCGACACCCGGCTGTCGAACAGTCGAGATATGGAGAGCTACAGTACAGGCCTGTCGAAAGTTTAACACAAGGCTAACGAATTAGTGTCGAATCGGCAGATCATTTCGGCCTCTCGTTGGCTATATATCGGCGGCTTTTCGGAAGCTGCTATATAAATCTCGGTAGTGTATCTGCCACTAGCTCTCTGTATCTCGGAAGCCGACCTTTGATTCCTTTTTAGTTAGCTCAGTGTTAAACTTTCGACAGGTCTGTACTGTAGTGCAGGAAAAGCTATCGAGAGATATGTGAAAACTGCTGAAAATCTGTCGATATTTATGTAACGAGGGATTGAGAAGAACTGATCATTTGTTACCAGTTCGTTTATTTGGTGTTAAGCTTTTAGACATGTCTGTACTTTTTAAATCAGGCTTTAAAATTATGGTTCCTCTGGTCTTAATATACAGGTGGTCTTTATAAAAAGTTGTGTGTAATTCCAGGTCGCCCTATTTGTTTAATGTTAATAATTAAAATGATATTACGACAAAACTTATAGAAAAAAAATCGAATTGTAGGCTGATGGATTTTTATAAAAATTGCGAGATGGAATTGCGGGCTAGCTCCACACCAGTTTAGAACTAACATACCATTTTAAATATTACAAATACAGTCAAACAAACCTATGACTAGCATAGCTTAACAAAAGTAAACAAAGCGAAAGTAATCAACTTTACCTATAAAAAACATTATATATTTATTTTAGTTTTTCAAAGGAAAGTGATAAGATCATTTAGAAGTTACTCATCGCCTTCTACAGTATAGGCCTGTCGAAAGTTTAACACTGAGCTAACAAAAAGTCGAAATTCAGCTTTCGAATGGATGAGATAGTGACGGAGAAGCTGCAGTTCCAGATAGATGACACCTGCTAAAAATGTGGAGATAAGGTAACGAGAGCAGTGGCATGGCGTGCATATAAGCCAATAATCCTGTGCTTTTGATAATAAAAAAAATTCAATCTGCCATTGTGTACAAATTACAGAGTTGTTGCTTCCACGTTACATCAGAGAGCGCGATTGATTGATTGAGTCATGCAGGTTATACGTTTCTCTTTTCTTTTTTTACCGGCATATTGTTTTAGAATGCAGAAAAATGCACTTAATTGTCCCGTTTTCCCTAAATCTTTCTTTGGAGCATGGAATCGTAACTCCTAGCGTGGACGTGACTAAGGCACCAGGCTTACACATTCATTCTGTTCTGGCTACGCCGATGGAGGGGGCGAAATGATGAGCTGCCAGGTAAGTCAGGTAAATGTTAAACTTTTGACAGGTCTGTAGTGTATATTTGATTCACTACCAATCAGTTTAATTGCCTTTTTTCCAGGCTAATATAGGGTTATTGGAAACTAAAACCAAACATCAAAGCCTACTTTGACATTTTTTCATTTATGTCGCCTCCCACTATTACACTAGAGAGAAGAATGCTTTTCAGTAAATTTCTAACAACATACTCGTTTTATAAGAAAAAAAATGAATATTTTTGTTTAGTTCATTTTGGGATTTATTAACAAAATTAATCTTTTATGTCTAAAAAGTATGATCCAACGTAAAGGAGTATGATGGATAGGTGTGTTCATCGCCTCCAACAAAAGTACTCATTGAGGGGTAAAAAATAGTTATCAGCAGAGGAAGGTTGGTTGGTTGGTTGAATGTTGCTTAAACGTCGCATCAGCAATTTTTCAGCTATTCGGGACTTATTATTTTTGGATCAATCTATGAACAATTTTATGTATGCATGTGAAGTGCGGTGTATTGTATGGTCTGCCTTGTACTAGCGACTTTAACGTGCTAGCTGACAGAGTCAGTACGCCACAGACAAGCATACCACTCACCCAGTCCATTATACTGATACAAGGTGAACCAGTAAAGCACAACGACAAGGAAAATTCACTACCCCACAGGGGCTCGAATTCACAGCGGTGAGAGAACCTGAATTTGAAGACTGAAGTCTTATCCATTAGGCTACCGCGGTCTCTAGCAAAGGAAGAGATTTCGTAATGTTTTCATATATAAAACTGTTTCTAAATATAAGTGTCACTTGGTATGTTACTAAAAAATAAGAAAACACAACTATGTTCTCATATAAAAAACCTTCAAAATTATGAGTTATATTAACCATTATTAGGTCCTCCGCAAAACCAAAAACTATGTCAACCGCGGAGGACCTACTAATGTTTATTAAAATCCATAATTGCAAAGATTTTTCTGTTAAATAAGCATTACGAAGTTGTATTTTCCTATCATTAAGTAACATACTCGTATCTAGTAATACTAAGAGTCAATCACGTTATATAAATTCCGAAAACAAAACGTTGATGTTCACGTCTTGGGGATTATTCTACTCAGTTTCCCTTTCGTCCATTTCGTTTTACTCTGTAGGAAGGATAGATAAGTTGACGTAACGATGGTTTTGGTAACGAAACTTGTGTTCTCACGACCGAAAAGTTTATTTGTGACTACATTCCCCACAAGTTCTTTTCCGACTGGAAACCCGAGTCGTCATCTATGGGCGCCGCCATGACGCAATGTCATTGAAGCTCTCACGGGAACAACGTCTCATTAGGGGAGATAATTTATATAACGGAGCTCCGGGCTTATATACGATTATATGGCCCGGAGTAGTTAAAATGGTTTTCAGTAAAAACTAAAATCTATGAGGTATAATATATGAAAATATTACGGACTTTCTTTCTCTGCTGAATCTCACATTAATCCGCCTTCATAATCTCTTTGTCTATGTCATTAATTTTTTAATTTGCGGGTATCTCGAGCTCACCGGGCCAGGAGATGCAAATTTCGCTTATTCTTCCCCCTTATTACGTTAGCTGTCGGTCGATAATGCGTTAATTATTAATTTTTAAATTTGCGGGTATATTTCGAGCTCGCCGGGCCGGGATATGCAAATTTCCGTAATTTTTTCCCCTTATTACTTAGATAATGCGATTATATGGCCCGGAGTAGTTACAATGGTTTTCAGTAAAAACTAAAATCTGAGGTATAATATATGAAAATATTACGGACTTTCTTTCTCTGCTGAATCTCACATTAATCCCCCTTCGTAATCTATTTCACTATGTCATTAATTTTTAAATTTGCGGGTATATCTCGAGCTCACCGGGCAGGGATATGCAAATTTCCCTAATTTTTTCTCCTTATAATGTTAGCTGTCATTCGTCAAGTAGATAATGCGTTAATCTTCTAATCAAAGGCTTTCCACGGTGCCTGTTCGATCCTGTCGACCGCCATCATAGAGTAAAGTACGTCCACCTTTATTTTCTAGTTGCCTTGGTGAGTGAGTGTTCAAACTCTCTCAAACACTCTAAAGGTCGATATAAGTACGCATTATTACAAAACATGAGAAAAACTCAATAAAATCATACACCATACCATCTTGTCTTAAGAATGATTTGAGGAAAATGTTACGTCACAAATGACTGAACAATCCCTGATTGGCTTCAAACAACATTCTACCAGCTAAGGCAAAGAGTTTCATTTGTACCCTCCACAAAAATTTTAATTTCGACTTAAAAGCATAAAAATGACGTAATGAAGCAGTTTTGAGCATTTCTGTGAAAAGTAATTTTTCAAACATTTTACATAGAATGTAGCTTAAAATAGACGTTAAAGAAATTGTAAATAAATCTTACACAATGGTTCTTTTGTTTTACTATAGTTTTATATTCTAAAAAATACTGTTTTTATTAAACGATAAAAATAAAAAGGAAATATACAGTAATTCTTCAAACCGTTGTATAAGTCGGTTACCGACCTCGTTGTCGGTGTGTATGAAAATAAAAAACACCCGAGTGCGTGCAGTAATTCTTCCAGCGCTTTGCGGTGTCACGTTCTCCAAGCACTCGGGTGTTTTCTTTTTCATATACACCTCCGGCTCAGTCGATAATCCTTACATTTCAATAGGATATTTAATTTTCATCCTCAAATATTTTTATTATATAATACGCTACAGAAAGTTTAAACAGATCACATCAATACTACATTTTTATCCTTACAAATTTTTATTATATAATACACTACAGAAAGTTAAAACAGATCACATCAATACTAAATTTTTATCCTCACATATGTTTATTATAAAATACACAACAGAAAGTTTAAACAGATCACATCAATACTAAATTTTTATCCTTACACATTTTTATTATATAATACACTACAGACGGTTTAAACAGATCACATCAATACTAAATTTTTATCATCACATATTTTATTATATAATACACTACAGAAAGATGACACAGATCACATCAATACTAAATTTTTATCATTACATATTTTATTATATAATACACTACAGAAAGTTTAAACAGATCACATCAATACTAAATTTTTATCATCACATATTTTATTATATAATACACTACAGAAAGATGACACAGATCACATCAATACTAAATTTTTATCATCACATATTTTTATTATATAATACACTACAGAAAGATGACACAGATCACATCAATACTAAATTTTTATCATTACATATTTTATTATATAATACACTACAGAAAGTTTAAACAGATCACATCAATACTAAATTTTTATCATCACATATTTTATTATAAATACACTACAGAAAAGATGACACAGATCACATCAATACTAAATTTTTATCCATTACATATTTTATTATATAATACACTACAGAAAGTTTAAACAGATCACATCAATACTAAATTTTTATCATCAATATGTTATTATATAATACACTACAGAAAGATGACACAGATCACATCAATATAAATTTTTATCATCACATATTTTTATTATATAATACACTACAGACAGTTTAAACAGATCACATCAATACTAAATTTTTATCCTTACAAATTTTTATTATATAATACACTACAGAAAGTTAAAACAGATCTCATCAATACTAAATATTTTATTACATAATACACAACAGAAAGTTCAAACAGATCACATCAATACAATTTTTATCCCTACACATTTTTATTATATATAATACACTACAGAAAGTTTAAACAGATCACAACAATACTACATTTTTATCCTTACAAATTTTTATATATAATACACTACAGAAAGTTAAAACATATCTCATCAATACTAAATTTTTATCCTCACATATGTTTATTATAAATTACACAACAGAAAGTTTAAACAGATCACATCAACACTAAATTTTTATCATCACATATTTTTATTATGTAATACACTACAGAAAGTTTAAACAGATCACATCAAACTAAATTTTTATTCACATATTTTTATTATGTAAACACTACAGAAAGTTTAAACAGATCACATCAATACTAAATTTTTATCATCACATATTTTTATTATGTAATACACTACAGAAAGTTTAAACAGATCACATCAATACTAAATTTTTATCATCACATATTTTTATTATGTAATACACTACAGAAAGTTTAAACAGATCACATCAATACTAAATTTTTATCATCACATATTTTTATTATGTAATACACTACAGAAAGTTTAAACAGATCACATCAATACTAAATTTTTATCATCACATATTTTTATTATGTAATACACTACAGAAAGTTAAAACAGATCACATCAATACTAAATTTTTATTCTCACATACGTTTATTATATAATACACTACAGAAATATTAAACAGATCACAACAATACTAAATTTTTATCATCACATATTTTGATTATGTAATACACTACAGAAAGTTTAAACAGATCACATCAATACTAAGTTTTTATCCCCACACATTTTTATTATATAATACATATCAGAAAGTTTAAACAGGTCACATCAATACTATATTTTTATCCTTACATATGTTTATTATATAATACACTACAGAAAGATGACACAGATCACAACAATACTAAATTTATATCCTCACATATTTTTATTACATAATACACTACAGAAAGTTTAAACAGATCACAACAATACTAAATTTTTATCATCAAATATTTTATTATGTAATACACTACAGAAAGTTTAAACATATCACATCAATACTAAATTTTTATCACCACATATTTTTATTATGTAATACACTACAGAAAGTTTAAACAGATCACATCAATACTAAATTTTTATCTTCACATATTTTTATTTTGTAATACACTACAGAAAGTTTAAACAGATCACAACAATACTAAATTTTTATCATCACATATTTTTATATATAATACACTACAGAAAGTTTAAACAGATCACATCAATACTAAATTTTTATGATCACATATTTTAATTATAAAATACACTACAGAAAGTTTAATCAAAACACAAAAATACTGAATGTTTATCCTTACATATGTTTATTATAAATACACTACAGAAAGTTTAAGCAGATCACATCAATACTAAATTTTTATCCTTACATATGTTTATTATATAATACACTACAGGAAGTTTAAACAGATCACATCAATACTAAATTTTTATCATCACATATTTTATTACATAATACACTACAGAAAGTTTAAACAGATCACATCAATACTAAATTTTTATCATCACATATTTTATATTATATAATACACTACAGAAAGTTTAAACAGATCACATCAATACTAAATTTTTATCATCACATATTTTATTACATAATACACTACAGAAAGTTTAAACAGATCACATCAATACTAAATTTTTATCATCACATATTTTATTATATGAGCCGCTCCATGACAAAACGACCCTTATGGCAAAAACATCGATTTTGAGTTTTTATCATATCCTGAAAGAACATTTTCTTGTGATTTCAAAAATGTAAATCTTGTCTTATAACTCCAATATTTGACGTCGCTATGGTAACTTTAACACACAGGTGTTCCTTAAGTTGTGACGTAATCGTAACGTCACTGTAAGTTAAACGTAAAAGAATTAAATTATAGTCTCGGAAAACATTAACTGTCAAACACGTATTCATAAGTTTCAAGTTTCCAAACATTTTATTCTCAGAGCATATTTCAAATCCTGTTTTATTGAAAAAGAATAAATTTCAAGAGCATTGATAAAAAAAAATTACAATTATTTGGTGATTTCCAATCATTGGCACAGGGAAAAACTTCTAGATTTTTCTCTTTTTCAATTTTAACTTTTGTTGTTGAAAAAATTAAACAAAATTAGAATTATCATTGGATTTTGATGACCAGGTGATGCAGTGGCTTGTGTTTCCACTCACCACCAATCTAGTACATAACCATCTTTCTACGTGACACCTAATTGGATTTATCCTAATCTCCAATTTTTCAGAAAAACGCTGAAATCCCGGTCAATAAATAGATAGAAGTTTATCATTTTATTCTGGTTTTAGTAGTTGGGAATATGAAATGTTGATCAGTTAATATATTTTAACAGGTTTTTCATACGTTTTGATTGACAACAGATTCCTGCAAACGAGAATGACATATATTTCTTGGGACAGTGTAATAATTTGCTTGTTTTTTACCCCTCGCCCTCACGGGTGTTTGTGTATGTGTTATTGGATAATTTGGTTTCTGTGCATTTTAAAGAAAACCGTACATCAGATTGAGATGAGACTTGGTCAGTTGATTTATTATGGTGGTGAGTGGTATGGGTTTGCTCGACAGCCTTATAGCATATCCAAGATGACCACCGTTACTATAAATAGCAAAAACCTGTAAATGGTCATTACAGCCTTATTTATGTACCGATTTTGTTTAAATTTTTAACATAGAAAAACAAACTCATGTTATTAAACATATTTAACGTTTTTCGGTTTTCCTTATTTATGTACCAATTTTGTTAGAATTTTAAACTTAGAACAGTGATCGACATTAACACTAGCCCGTTAGCCAGAGTGTAGTAAAATTAGTCAGGGCTAGTGAATCTTGTATTACCAGTATCCTGATTCTAAAAACAATTAGTTCATATACTCGATTCAGATCTTTTAGACCTAAATATATAATTTTTTTCGGGGGTGGAAGGAAGGTGGCTAGCGATTTCCGACAACTACTAGCTCTGTGGGCTACTATTGAAAAAAAATTAGTGTGAAACCCTGTTGAAAAATGACTCTGGGCATTAAACATATGTAATAGGTTTTTTCCCGTTAAATTTTAGTTTGCATAATTTTTACGCAAATAAGGTGTATTTATAGCTCAAGTTTTTAATTATTTGGTGTGGTTTTTTAATCTATTAAATGGCCCAACCACCCTACTTGTATTACAACCAGTGGTCAATAAAAGCATATTTCACTTTGTGTGGAATTCACTGATGTTCACCATTGCAAGGGAGGTGGGGTGGGGTGGTGGGTAGTGTTCTCTGAACACCTTGTTTTGCCTGGTAACATCGTGTGAACAGTTGTAATCAATTCACACCCTGGAATAAAAAAAAAACCATGTGTAACATTCAAAAGTATACCAACTTTTCTTCCGTCAAACAATCTGCAAATAAAACTGCTTTGCTTTAAAACAAGGCTTGATTTTTGAAATCTGAAGAAGATGGGATTATATAAAACTAGTTTTATACACCGTTGACTTAACCTTTGTAGGTGTGTGTTTTTTTTGAAAAATAGATTGTTGTTGTAATATTGTATAAACTCACATCAAAGAAAACTAATTTATGAATGTCTAACGATTACATGTAATATAAGAACAAGTTCATGTATGCGTGTGTTTTGTACTAGCGTGAACTCATGCATGGTCACTTTATGGTGCAACTTAACCAAGTGAGTATGCTAATCTTGTAATCCAAGTCATGTTATACTGAGCTCATTTAAACTAATCAATAATGTGTCCTCAAAATACTGAGCGCCAGGTGAGAAAGCAGTGTCTCAAATGTTAATAATCTTAGGTACGGACCCGGCCTGGGTTCAAACCTACAACCTCCCGCTCTCAAGGCAAACGCCCTAAGAGAGAAATTTCACCTACAATTTCTTGTCTCCATATTTACGGTTATTGAGACAATTAAGATAGAATGCTTTAAATGTGCATTAATGTAATAGGGTTGAGTTGTATAAAGATATTTGACATGCACTTACATAAAAGTTTGATTTAATTCCTCCAAAAAATGTGCTAAATTTTCGGCAGATTTTATTGGAAAGACAACATGCCCTCATATACTAATAACTCCAAAGTTGCTTATTTGAGTTTATGCTTCTAGTTAAGATTTTTTCAGTTAAATAGTCAGGGATGGAGAAACCGGGTTGTCGGGGAAAAACGCAGACTTTATTCAAATTAACTGACAAACTATCTTACAGTGTTCCGTGTCGTTCGAATCTAGGCAGTGAGAGGCACAACAATCATTAATTGGGCACTAAGCCACCAAGGGACTCGCATATTGCAGGTTAAGGATAAAAAATATCCCTTTAAATACAGTGTATACCTCTCTTAGAAATAATGTAGTTGTATTCAAAGATAGCATGTGACACTTTTATGGACATTTACTACAATGTATACTGAGTACTTAAAAGAGGATACATACAATTTTTATCCAATAATAAAAAAATAAAAAACGGATCTTCGCCAAAAAAGTTACATGTCCCTTATTTGCCAAAAGTAAACCGTGTGTATGGTTTCAAATTCAATTTCAACCAAGGGACGTAAATAAAATGTCCTCTTCTGAAACAAAACTTCGTTATATCATGCATGGCATTACATTTACAAAACTTGACATTGTTACAACTGTATTATCCATTTACAGTCTCTGGATTAGCAAACGATATCATAATAAATACCATTGAAAAAATAGCGATTAAAGGTCTGAGATTCAGCACACTAATTTCAGTACAAGAAATTTTGTTTTTTAAATTTAAGGACACGCCACTTAGTTCAGATGAACTGATTTATTTTATTTAGTTATTGTTTGCATATTCTCTTAAAAAAACAAAACTGTGCAACACCATCTCGATCATGAAAATCCAATTTTCTCCAAATAGAAAATTTCCTTTTGAAAAAGATAAATAATGAATGTTGTGTTTTGTGTGAATGTCACATGTAACAGGAAAGAAAAAATGCAGGGTCGGACAGGGAATCGATCCCGACCTCCGGCACTATAGGCGGGTGCTCTACCACTGAGCTACCCAGACCGCTACACACGATTAATACAGAATCATTATTATTTCTTTTCGGTAATTTTCCAAATATTTTCTGTTCACTAGTCTAATTGACAGTGAAAGCTAAAGGGTAAGGAAAAGTTCTAAAATAATCAAGCTGGATTTTTTTTTTAAAAATCTTCCACAGTATTTTAGTGACGTTAAAATGGAATATGATTTTTTTTTAAAATAATGTATGAAACTGCGATTATTTCTACATTTTACAGTGAAAAATTCATAAAAATTCGTCCAAAAGTAATCCATGTACAGCGTTTTAAAAATGATTTTTTTTATTAAGATTAATGTAAAATCTAACGACGTAATCGAATATGTCGAGAAACAAAAGAAAACTTTGACGTCATTTTCTCATATTATGACGTAATTGCCATAAGGGTTGTTTTGTCATGGAGCGGCTCATATAATACACTACAGAAAGTTTAAACAGATCACATCAATACTAAATTTTTATCCTCACATATGTTTATTATATAATACACTACAGAAAGTTTAAACAGATCACATCAATACTAAATTTTTATCATCACATATTTACTATATAATACACTACAGAAAGTTTAAACAGTTTTAATTTTACTTTGGGATTGTGGTTTTGGTCTTGGAATGGTATGTTCGCCTTGTCTTTGCTTTGGGGCTGTTTTTCGGCATGGATTGGTATGTTTGTTTCTGATTGGTATGTTTTCCTTCTGTTACATGTCGTCCATGTTAAATAGTATAATTTTACATTGGGCTCATTACGTTCTTTATTATTTGCTTTGAACAAATTACAACTTAATCAGACTATGAAAAACCCAAATAAAAATAACAAAGCATATGTTACATTTCAAAAGGTACAGGGAATAGAATCACAATAACTAAAATTAAAACAAAAATGTACATCTAAGAACAGGCCTGTCAAAAGTTTAACACTAAGCTTACGAAAACGTCTGTGCATGACTGCGGAGTGCTCAAGATATGAATAGTTAGTGGTAAAAAATGCCCAGATATATCTGACAGCTGCCGAATATCTATCAAGGTATCGAGGTGATAAGATGATCTACCGATTCGGCACGAATTCGTCAGGTTAGTGTTAAACTTTCGACAGGTCATGACAGTATATTGCTCTGAACTGAGGTAATAAATGACGGGCATTACCAGTCACAAACATATCATACTGCATTCTCTAAAGACACCTGTAATTTAAATCAATTGACTTGAGACCAGTCTAAAATGTAATTAATGTTCGCACATGCCGATCAGTTCGATTTTGAATTATAGGCTGTTTCTGATAGATTTCCCATGAGCAGATTTTAATACAGTATAAAGATGGTTATTTGATAGTGTATCAGCTTGGATCTAGTTAATATGGACATTCAGAGCTTCTATCTCTAATATGTTGTATTTCTATTTTCATTGTATTATCAAATAAAATTAAGTTTAAATTGCTTGTGATATTAAAGTGATGTGTGCTTATTAGCACCGGTATTACTCTTTTTGCTTTGTCTCTATTTAGTCCTTTTTCTATTCATTCTATAAACAATCGTGTTTTACAAAACCTTTTCGTTTTTTGCACAATAATTCGCCTATAAATAAATATATATTACTTTAAAGTACATTATTATTTCGCAACATTAAAATGTAACATGAAATTAATACTATTGTTAACACTATAACACTGTTAACACTATAAAACATGCAAGTTCTAGGAAAAGTTAGAGTAAATTCATATAATTCACTTAAGTTTCACCCTGAGAAAATGTTTTTGTTGGAAAATAAAATGATTTGAAAATGTTAATTTTACCAAATAAAAATGTTTTGAAAACATGCTAAAAATATGGGAATACTTAATTTTTAATGGAAAAAACATGGAAAACGCATGGGGACCACAATTTTGAGCAAGTATTGAAAAACACATGGTAAACACATGGGGATCACAATGTTGAACAAGTTCACTATAATTTGAAGATTTATGGGAACTCATCGTAAATACACAGGAAACACAATTTTGAACAAGTATGAGAAAAAACATAACAAACGCAAAACAATTGGTAAAGGCAGGGGGAACATAATTTTGAACCAGTATGGGAAAACACAGGATAAAGGCATAGAAACATAATTTTGAAGAAGTATTTAAAAACATCTGGTAAACACAATTGTGAAGAAGAGTTGGAATGCACAAGGTCAACGCATGGGAAACATAATTTTGAACAAATATTAAAAAACATCTGGTAAACACAATTGTAAACAAGTATTGGAAATCACATGGTAAACGCATGGGAAACAATTTTGAACAAGTATGAGAAATCACATGACAAATGCATCGGAAATACAATTTTCAACAAGTATTTGAAAACATCTAGTAAACGCATGGGAAACATAATTTTGAACAAGTATTTGAAAACATCTGGTAAACACAATTGTGAACAAGTATTAGAAAAAAAACATGGTAAACGCATGGGAAAAAATTTTGAACAGGTATGAGAAACACATGGTAAAGGCAGAGAAAACATACTTTCTAACAAATATTTGAAAACATCTGGTTAACACAATTGTGACCAAGTGTTGGAAAACACATGGTAAACGCATGGGGAACATAATTTTGAACAAGTATTTGAAAACATTAGATTAATACATGGGGAAACGCAATATTGAACAAGTATTACAAGGAAACTTTTGAAAAGCAAATATAATTCATATGTTGTTATATTTGTTTTTTAATATGCTTCTTTTTATAAAATGTTTTACCTGTATACTTTGTGTATAATGTTTATAGATAATTATTTTTTTGTATTTGATTGATTAAATGCCCGGACAAAATCAGCTAGATTGTTTAGAGCAGAACCACCTACCATGTTATGACAGGAATTATCCAGGAGATGTATCCTATAGGAATAACCCTGAATAATGTAATTAATTATCGGATAAAACATAAATTGATATCTCTATTCCCCAGGAATGTAATAAAAGGAGACAAGCCTGTAAGAATCAAAGAATTCCACGATCCAGAGATAATCACTTAATTTTCTGCCCTAATCCGTTATTTTAATCTATAAATAGTATATTTGCTGAGTAAATATCCACTTGAAAGACAATTTAATAGTAATTTGTATCTGATAATGTTCAACTTAGCAATACACTGCTTCTCCTGCATATGGTGTATTTGTTTTACAATTTATACGCTATGGCAGAGTTAGTTCCCACTAAGGGAACTCTATACAAAGAAGGTAATTTATTAGTAATTTGTATCTGATAATGTTCAATTTAGCAATATACTGCTTCTCCTGCTTATGGTGTATTTGTTTTTCAAATTTATACACTATGGTAGAGTTGGTTCCAACTAAGGGAACTTTATACAAAGAAGAAAGTTTAATAGTAATTTGTATCTGATAATGTTCCACTTAGCAATATACTGCTTCTCCTGCTTATGGTGTATTTGTTTTTCAAATTTATACGCTATGGTAGAGTTGGTTCCAACTAAGGGAACTTTATATGGAAATTTATTTGTAATTTATATCTGATAATGTTCAATTTAGCAATATACTGCTTCTCCTGCTTATGGTGTATTTGTTTTTCAAATTTATACGCTATGGTAGAGTTGGTTCCAACTAAGGGAACTTTATACAAAGAAGAAAGTTTAATAGTAATTTGTATCTGATAATGTTCAACTTAGCAATATGCTGCTAGTCATGCTTATGGTGTATTTGTTTTAAAATTTATACGCTATGGCAGAGTTAGTTCCTACTAAGGGAACTCTATACAAAGAAGGTAATTTATTAGCAATTTGTATCTGATAATGTTCAACTTAGCAATATGCTGCTTCTCATGCTTATCATGTATTTGTTTTAAAATGTATACGCCATGGTAGAGTTAGTTCCCACTAAGGGAACTTTATACAAGGAAGGAAGCCGCTTACAGATGGATTGTAGACACAAGGATAATGCAAGTCTAGACTTATCAAAGCCCTTAACAAGCTTTATGACCATTATCGCAATATTATTGATAAGTATGATGTCTCTAACCAAAAATATCCCAGATTTAACTAGTTTCGTATATCTTTCATTCTCAATCTCAATTGCACACGTGAAGAGCGTAGCCAGGTAAACAGGAGGAACATACCTTTCCTAAGCACCCAGTCTCAATTTCCTAGTGGGTGTTCATGTGTTTAATTTAATTTGCTAGTTTCAACGTTTTTACTTTGTTTTGCGATTGGATTGTAATTGGACATGGATTGGTATGATTGCATTTCAATATGAAAAGAAAACCATTAAACGGATACATTATGGTATTTATGCACTTATTCCATTTGTTTCAATTATTTTAATTCATTACTAACTACAGTATTAAATACTTTTCACAATTAATTGTCAACCGAATTTAAACCTATCGGTCCCTGTTCAATCAAAAACAAACATACTAATCCATGTCTGAACCACAATCCAGAATCAGAGTAAAAACTGGAACTGACAAGTTAGGATAGACACGTTAACTTCCACCATGTGAGTGAGACCGGGTGCTCTGGAAGGGTATAAATCTTTGAAAATGGAAAAAATACTTAAACATATGACCTGCCTCCTTGGTAGCGATGCTGAGTACTCTGGAAGGTTGAGCACATCCTGGTTTGCTAACTCCATTTTCAACTCGTGAAATCAAAATTAGCAATTAAAGAAATATGAAAATATGCGACGTCAAATATATGCACGAAGCACTTCATTATAAATTCTTTTTTACTTGATACTTGTTAATTAATATATTTAACCGTCATAAGAAGTCATTGTATATCCAACTATTTAAAATATAAAAATAATATACTGATCAAGAAATGGCTTTTATTATTCAGGCATTATTTATTATAATAATCACTAAGATTTCGTTGACTGTGAAAACATTTGTTGCAATGACTTCAAAGTTCCGTGGCTCTAAGAAAAATAATAAGTGGGAGGTCATGGATTCAAACCCCAATCGGGTCTCACCCAAGACTTGAAAGTGGGAAGTGACTATTCTTTCGCCAAGAAATCGGATATGCGAAAAGAAAGTCATTGTTCTTTTGCATGTAAACTTAAAATAAAAGAGGTGCCGTGATACGCCTACTACCGCGCCACTTTAGGCGTGGCATGATAAAACCATGCTGTATAATGCTTTCAGCGAACGTACGGGCAAACTTTCTTCACTTCACCTTCGTCTATAGCTGTTGACGTCTCGATACTTTGACTCGGGTCTTATACAGCATATTCAACATTGACTGAACTCTACAAAATGTTGTGTCAAATTCGTTGTCCCGTTAAGTGCAGAGTTGTTATATACATATTTAATTGACATCTGACTTTGTAGGTCAGAATTTGTCCACCAAAACATCTAAAATAGTGATACCAGGAAGATTTATGAATTCAATTTTAAGTAATCCATGAATATAGCAACATTTATTCCTCTGAAAATGCGAGACGTGTTAAATTTTTAACGAAACAACCTGATTTTCTTGCGTTTCATGCATTAATTCCGTACAAAAGAATTTTGCTTGTCAGACATATGGCCAAGTTTACCATGACTTTTTACATATTTGAAAATTGTTCAAGAAAAACTAACTACGTTATGGAAGGCATTGTTTTAGAGGTTTTGAAGTTGAATATCAACAACAGAAAGATTGTAAAACAAGTAAAAGATATCTATTTTTTTCATTGCTTCTGTGTACCGGATTAAATATCGCAAAGGTATTGATCGAAATATCAACCAAAAATTAGAAAAGTTAAAATACAAATAAAAAAAGTTTAACAGCATCTACTCCTAATGTGATCAGAAAAATACGTCATATGATAGACAGAATTTATCCTGCCTCCCAACATGAGATAGCAATTAAATGTGATGTTTCTATTGGAACCGTCTACTCAACGCTAGACTACGTAAACAGAGTCCAGTCTTTACACGTAATGACGCACAAATCAAGAAACGACGTGCTCGAGCATGACGTTTCTATCTCTGTTTAATTAACGTCAAAAGGAAAGATATGCTGCCACAGACGAGGTCATGTTTTATATGGGTGACAGTTATGACGCAAAAAAGTACATTACATCCTTGGAAATCAATATGATCGACAAAAATGAAAGTTCGTTAAACGTGGTGCTTTTACACCCGTATTTATAGTTTGGGCTGGCGTCAGTTTTTATGCCAAAACGTTACTGAGAATCATTAACTTTACAAAGATGTTACAAGATTGTTTATGGCCATGAAAATGATATGGTGGTTCATCAGGACTCAGCGTCTAGTCACACGTCTAAGACAACCATTAAATTTCTGAAGAAACGTGAAGTCAGTTACATTTCACCAACTTGGGCTGACATAACCGAGTGGTACTGTCACTGGCTTTGGAAGTCAAGGGTTGCATGTTCGTACCTCACTCGGGACTTGGATTTTTTTTAAACGATTTACATTTGCTTAGAATACTAGAATACTAGAGCGAAAAAGGCTAATTACTAAAGGCTAAAGGCTAAATTTCCTACAAGTTAAAAATTGAAATTTCTCAAAAAACTAAGGTATACTCCCACATGCAAAGTATTTCCTTAGCTTAATTTGGTAAAATATATTTTGGTCCAAGCACTACTGATGAGGAATTGTATTCCGAAACGGCCGTCTAGTAAAATTAAAACTGGTATAATATGTAATAGTCTTTCGGATGAGACTCAAAACCAAGGTCCCGTGTCTCAGTGCACGCTAGACATCTACGTTGATTTCGAAAAAAGTAGACAACATTTGGCCGCTACAGTAGACGCTTACAACTAAAAATAAAATGGCGATTGAAACAGATTGGTCAAAGTAAAAGAACTTAGTACAATGTACCTTAGAAGCCAAGGTATCAAAGTACAAAATAATAAAAACGCAATAGCATTTAAAAGTTGCTGGTTTCAAGCATGAATCATAGAACTTTACCTGTATCTATATATAGAAATAATGAATATTACAGTAGCCCCTTGACCATATAAATAGCTCTAAGGTGCTATATCTGCGTTTATTTCTCTGTGGGGAATTGAAACTTTTATTTCAAATTTCTCAGACAAAATCGAGCTGAGACATTGAACTGAAATTGGAATTAAATATTTAATTATTGATTAATTTAATTACGCGTTCATTGACAGCATGGATTTTAGTTGAACAGGTAATGCAGACATTGAAAAAATTAGTAATAGTTAATAGTTTATTGCAAATTAAAACAATGCACAAGGTCGTGCCTTTAAGTTATATATTATGCATATACGGCGTAGGTTAACGACCGGTTGGATTTCTTGATGAAATTGCCGAATGAATACAGTATAGACCTGTCGAAAGCTAACCACTAAGCCAAAAACGAATTTGTGCCGAATCGACAACTCACCTCCAACAAATTTGTGCCGAATCGAGAACTCACTTCTAACGAATTTGTACCGAATCGACAACTCACCTCCAACAAATTTGTGCCGAATCGAGAACTCACTTACAAATAATTTGTACCGAATCGACAACTCACCTCCAACAAATTTGTGCCGAATCGAGAACTCACTTCCAACGAATTTGTACCGAATCGACAACTCACCTCCAACAAATTTGTGCCGAATAGACAACTCACTTCTAACGAATTTGTACCGAATCGACAACTCACCTCCAACAAATTTGTGCCGAATTGAGAACTCACTTCCAACGAATTTGTACCGAATCGACAACTCACCTCCAACAAATTTGTACCAAATCGACAACTCACTTCCAACAAATTTGTACCAAATCGACAACTCACTTCCAACAAATTTGTGCCGAATAGACAACTCACTTCTAACGAATTTGTACCGAATCGACAACTCACCTCCAACAAATTTGTGCCGAATTGAGAACTCACTTCCAACGAATTTGTACCGAATCGACAACTCACCTCCAACAAATTTGTACCAAATCGACAACTCGCCTCCAACGAATTTGTACCGAATCGACAACTTACCTCCAACAAATTTGTGCCGAATCGAGAACTCACTTCCAACGAATTTGTACCGAATCGACAACTCACCTCCAACAAATTTGTGCCGAATCGACAACTCGCCTCAAACGAATTTGTGTCGACAACTCAACTCGGCCCCCTGTTGCTTTATCTCGATAGCTGCTTTCTATTTTCGGCAGTTTTTTGGCTATTAGCTCTCTATATTATGGACGATCGACAGTCGAGCTTTGACTCCTTTTCGTTAGGTCAGTGTTAATTTTCTACAGGCCTGTAGCTCAGTGTTAATTTATGACAGGTCTGTACTTCATGTGATAATTTTATAAAAGTAATAGTTCATGTACATACTTATGACGTTGCCATCTTTTTAATTTCTTACCCCGGCTCCAGATGTACCGTAAAACCTCAACTAAGATTTTCCTTAACTTAAATCTGGCAAATTTTGACAATATATGTTTTTATTATTTAGATTTTTTCACATTTTTACAAAAATGAGATAGACAAAGACAACATTCAAACATACTTACATTCACCTTTCATACATGAAATGTTTGTACAAATGTCTGAAAATACAATGGCATCAATGAAGTACATGTATAAAATTCTATTGAAATAAACAATCAAGTTCCAGTAAAGTAGTAAATAACATGTATTCTGGTGATCATGAAGATTTTAATCTATCTAGTTTTCAAAAAGTGTTGCACAGTTATTCCATTCTTATTCCATTATTATTATTATTCCACAAACTTGTTAGTTTCGTGTGAAACTTTCTACAGGCCTGTATTGTATTCATTTATTGATGAATGTAAACATGCATGAATGTAAACACACATATGATTATACGCTCAGTGAAATAGTTAAAATTTATTATTAATAAATAGGATCATATTTAGAGAAAATTTTAATTAAAAAGATGACGATAAGTATGATATGTATGATGTCCCTGTACTCAAATTTATCCTTTATATATTTCGTATATATATATTAATATTGTGGTGCCAGATATGTTAATCTCAACCCAAGTTCTAATATATTTGGTCCAGAACGAGGCCTGCCGAGTTCTGGACCAAATATATTAGAACGAAGGTTGACATTTTCTTATCTGGCACTACAAGTAGTGGTTGATTCTATTTCTTGCATCAAAAAGTACAGTTTTTCAATTTAAATACAATTTCAACTTGACAAGTTAGGTTAGACACGTGAACTGCCATCAGGGGAGTAAAACCGGGAACTCCTGTTAGCTTTACTCCCGTCAAGTGTGTAATCAAAATTGTGTGAAATATAAGGAACATGGAACTATGAGACGTCAAATATATCAGGGCATTCCTGACCACAAAGACGTTAAACTTATCAACAATACTGTGATGACGGCCATAATACTTTTTGAGGGCCTTGATAAGCCTAGGCTTGCAATATCTCTGGGTCAACAATTTATTTGCAAGCAGCCTGGTTAGTTGTACAGAGTCCCCGTAGTGAGAACAATATCTACCATAGCGTATTAATTGTGAAACAAATACACCATAATCAGAAGAAGCAGTTATATTGCTACATAGAAAAAGACAGTTTACAATAGAAAACTTGAAGTCATCACTTTTGTCATTAAGTTTCAAAATGTAGCAGATTGTTAGATGTGAGGGTACGTTATGAGCTGCCAAATTGAAACTACACCGTAAGCTCGGTGTTTAGACATGTATGTACTGGCCTTAACTTTTCCTTAACTTAAATCTGGCAAAATTTTAAATCTTTATTATTTTACTTATTTTCAAGATATTCAGAAAATTGAGGTGTCATTTATAAGGCCAATTCTAGATAAAAACATCTGCATTTAGTTAATTTCCTGTATATCTTTAAAATAAAAAAATTATAAAGATTTGAAATTTTGCAAGATTAAAGTTAAGGAAAATCTTAGCTAAGGAATGATTGTGAAACCGAAGCCACAAGCTAAAGATTAAGTCGCAGAAATATTTACCTTTGCAGTGCGCTAAGGGCAATGTGTAGGGAGGGTTATTTGACGTGCCACGACTGCCATGAAACGGGGCATTTGTTTTTAATGTCTCTTCCGAAGAACCCCGTGATTTTTCTAAATGCCGACTGCTTGTCGCAAGAAGAGTCACTACCTGTTTTCAAGTCTTGACCAGATCCGAACAGGGTTTGAACACATGATCTTCCACATAGGAAGTGTTAAGAATTACGGAAAATTAAATACAGTCAAACCTGTCTATAAAGGCAACTCAAGGGAACCAGTAAAAGTGGTCGTTTTGGACAGGTGGTCTTTATATACAGGTTCAAATAATATGAATAAAGACAAACTCGGATACAATTCAACTGGTCTTTATAAGCAGGTGGCCCATATATAGAGGTGGTCTTTAAGGCAGGCTGGACTGTAAACAAGTCGACAAGACAAGATAAAGGTATTAGAAATAGATATTGTTACAGTACAGACCTGTCGAAAGTTTAACACTTAACTTACGAATTAGTACCGTTCAAATCTATTTCTCGTCAACTTTATATAGACAGCTGCTATCTGTCTCTCGTCCACCAGCTTACCACTACGGTAGCTAAGTTGGCAGAGTGATCGCTCCGTAAATGGGAAGTTGTAGGTTCGAACCCCGGCCGGATCTGACGAAAGACTTGGAAGTGGTTAGTGACTGTTCTTTCGCCAAGCACTCGGCAATACGAAATGAATGTCACGGTTCTTTCGGATGGTAACTGAAAATAAACGAGGTCCCGTGTCACGGTAGGCTTGGCACGATAAAGAACCCTGCTGTATAATGCCATCAGCGCAACGCACAGGCAAAATTTCTGCTCTTTCGCCTATAACTGGAGACGTCTCGATATAAGTAAAATATTTTTGACTGAGACGTAAAACACCATTACTCAACTCTCTCAATTACTCAGCTCGTCCATCAGTTGTCTACATGTATATATCTCGACCGCTCGTTAGCTCAGCTTTCGACTCCTTCCAGTAAGCGTAGTGTTAAACTTTCGACAGGTTAGTACTGTAGCTAGTGTTGAAATCTGTCCAGAAAAAAACCAGCTATAGAGATTTAGCTAACTAGAGGCTGTGATGAGCTGCCGGTCCGGCACAAATTGGTTAGCTTAGTGTTAAACTTTCGACAGGCATGTAATGGTTTAAATGGTTTAAAAACACTTGAACTGTTGCGACTTTTGATAGGCAATTGAATAAAACATTTACTTGTTCAATGTTGAATGCTGCAATGTCGAATAAGTAACGCAATTTAGTTTTTACTTTGCTTTGGGATTGTGGTTTGGTCACAGATTGTTATGTTTGTTTTTTATTTTACCAAGACAAATATGTTGGGTTCAAACTACATCGTGACAAGAAGTTGTAATATTTTGTTTGTTTAGGCTTTGTATGTGAATTTTCTTTATGAATAACGTTTGTCCTGTATGTCAACAAACTTGTGCAGAAAAAATTTAGATTTGCTTGTCATCGTGATGTATGTAGATATGTGAGATAATTCTTTAATTAGCAATTTCCTTTTTATCGAAGATACGTGCTATATATATTAAAATGATACAAAAAGTGAATGGTGTGCTACGCCCCCGGAGTCAAAGTAGTTCTCATATTTACAAGTGGGCTACCGAAATTGGAAGAAATGAGGATTATTCCATTTTAGAGTGAAAACATCTGATAGTTTGACAATATTTAATTTTTTATATATTTATTTTGTTTATTCCATATTCAATATATATATTTAACACAAAAAAGAATGATAACACAACAATACCTACATTTTGATGTTCATATATACATGTATATATATATTGAACAGTTTTAAGAGAGAGAGAGAGAGAGAGAGAGAGAGAGAGAGAGAGAGAGAATTTCACACAATAATTACAAGGTTATATATATCTTTATTTCCTCCTCTCAGGGAGATCAGTTAGAAAGGATAGAAAGGTAAGGAACTAACAAACGAAAGCTAGAAATTCAAACGTATATACATAAGATTAGAGTAATATGAAAAATGTCCTTAAAATGACAACGCGACTGTACAGCTATTCAATAAACTGGAATCAACGGTTGATCAGCAAACACCTTCTGTATGAATATGGAGCAAAACATTCTAAAGTCTAGCACATCATAATCGATTATAGCATCTTCCAGACCCATGTGAGTTCCACCAAGTGCCACTGTTATTAAACTGTCCTGATCTAAATTGTCTAAAAATGAATAAAGTTGGACACCAAACCTATCTATAACATCATCCCAGAATGTTTCTTGTATGTGTGCAGTTGCATAACAGCCAAAAAACACATGTTTTACAATATCTATGACGTCCGATTGACATCGTATGCACTTTATTTTGCTGTTGGGTAGGACACAACACAGTTTAATCATAAGAAAACATGCTGATTTAAGGGACAGTTGTTTTCTGCTAATTTTCCACCAAACATTTGGAACATTATCATTGTGAATACGGGTAAAGCGAGAGAAGTCTTCAGAAGTTGAGATTCTAGTATACCACTCAGAATTGTGTTTTTCCATAATAGTTTCTGATAATAACCGCTTCCATTGGTACTGTGAATACATTTAATTTCGTGGGCTCCAATTTTCGTGGTTCTGAGAAAAAATACAATTTCGTGGGATGATAAATTCGTGGATAAAGCACCATGTGCTCTGTATTATAACGATAATACAGTAAGTTTATTTTATATCGTCAATTGTTGTTATTTACATTTACTTTTAATCAAATTAATTTAATTCAAATGAACTGTCGATATTGATAGATTTGCCTTTCGAAGTTCAACATTTTATTTACAAATGAAGTTTGAAAACTTCGAGATATCATCGTGAATTTAATATTTTTAAAGTGACTGAAACCTAAATCTAATGAAGATCGCCTCTCGATGTTCGGTCGCTCGAACCCCCAGATGGCTCGAATACTTGGCCAAAGTCCCATGGACTTCGAGCCATCGAAGTTCTACTGTACATATATATTCGTTGACATGTGAATTCGTGGGTCAAGGTATCCACGAAAACAACGAAAATTGGAACACCACGAAAATTAATGAATTCACAGTATTTAGATAAACAAACATTTGATAACACATAATCTTCCATCAACTGATCAAGACCATATCTGATTAGAATGCGGTGTATATCTTGCATATATCCAATGTTCGATTGCACAGATCCAAAACTAAATTGAAAATACCGGATTAAAAACAGTTGTTTCACCGCTGAAGCGTTCGGCAATCGACAGAGCGACCCAAAGAATGTTAGCTTGTTTTTGTCGATGATATGTTCGATTGAAAAAGTTCCAAGAAGTCCTGTCACCATATCTGATCTTGTTCGCATATGAAGGTTCTGTATTCTTTTTAAGCAATAGTGATGTATTGTGGTCAAACGACGTAATGATGTTACTGGTATCGAAGACCATAACTCGGATCCAAACAAAGCACGTGGTAATACGATAGAGTTATAAATCTTTAAACTTGTTAGTGGATGTAAAAAGTCGCCATGTATTCCAGATTCCATTAAACCGAAGAATGTCCCTCTAATTTTGTGGCAGAGTTCGTCGACATCGATCTTATAAATGTCATATTTGTTTAGTGTTATTCCTACATGTTTATATTCTTCTACTTCGGATAAGGTTTCATTACCGAATTTCCATAATCTGACCTGTCGCTGAAAGTCAACTTTACGTTCATTGAAAACCATTACCTTACACTTTGAAGCGTTAAATTTGAATCTCCATTTTCGACTGAAATCGTAGCATTTCTCCAATAGCGCATCTAATCCATGTTTTAAAAGAGAAAGCAGCACAATATCATCAGCTTGTGTTGGACAACTGAAGTTTTTTTGAGAATAGAAAAGCCACCACTATATGAGCTGAGCAAGTTTAACAATGGGTTAATGTACACAAGATAAAACCACGGCGATAAAATGCCACCTTGTCTTGTTCCACACTGAATTTGAAAATCCGTTGATAACAGGCCCTTGTGAAGAACTCTAGCTGACATGTTTCTGTAAAGTTCAATAATCATTCTAAACAGTTTTCCTTTCACTCCAAATTCATGTAATCTGTAGAAAAGGCCCGTATGCCATACTCGATCAAATGCTTTTTCGGCATCCATAAATGCAGCGAACACTTTACTATTCTGTTCCTTTCCATACGAAACACATTCTTTGACGATAAATGAGGCCATATTACTGTTCATTTGTTTTTGAAAACCATTCTGTAACGGATTTATTTTCTCATTCAAACAAGAGTTTTCAATACGATTTAACACAAGTTTCTCAAAAACCTTTTCTATGACTGGCTGTAGTGAGATGGCCCGATAGTTATCGGGATTGTCCTTCGATTTATTTCCTCCTTTGTGTAATGTGATAATTAATCCTACTTTACAGGCATCGGGAATTATTTCATGTTTTACGAAAGCATTATATAAGTTGAGTAAGCAGTTGTGCGTAAAAGGACTTGCAAACTTAATGTGTTCATATGTTACTGAGTCAAGTCCTGACGCTTTACCATTTGGTAAATGATTCAAAACGGTTGTTAATTCTTCCATGGTAAACAGCTCATTTAACAAGTCCTCATTTTCATTACAATTGTTGTTTCTTTTATACTCCTCCACCAAACATTCAATGTTACGCCGATGATTATCATCGAAACCAGAGTCATCTTGCACACCATATAGCTTTTGGAAATATTCACCCCAACTATCAACTATGAGTCTTGGGTCTCGTAATGTCTCCTGATTAAATCGTAACTCAGCACCTGCCACAGACCTTGACTTAACCCGTTTAGAATTAACTAATTTCCAAAATAGAACCTGGTCAACATCAGCCGCGTTATCAATCTGGTCGAACTGTTGCATTATGTAATTATCGTGGTGCTGTCGCATTTTACATCGAAACTCTCGTTTTGTAGCTTTGTATAAAGCATAAGAATGGAAGTCTAAACCACGAGGTTTTCCTTCAGATATCCAAATCGATCTAGCTTGCCGCATGGACTTGTGTAGTGCTTTAAGTTCTCGGTTCCAGTAAGGTTTTAAAAAAGGCTTAAATCCGGTTTTTGGAACATTTTGTGACGCTGCTTTAACAAAACAGTCAACCATAGTATTATAGTAAGTTTCTAAGTTGTCATTGTTCATCTCACATGGTAGAGTTTGAAGTAGTAAATCATCTAGTGTATATCGATAAGCGTCTAAATCCGCAGATTTCCATTTGTAACGAACACGTGTGTGGTCTTTAATATGATCTTCAATGATGTCCGTATGTGAATATGAGAGCGAGAATTTGATTGGACGGTGATTTGATACTTCAAGAAATTCGTCACCTAAAATGATACAGTCATTCACGGTATCAACGGCAGTGTTCGGGATCACTATATGATCAATCAGACTAGGCGACCCATAGCCACTTGGTACATATGACCACTGCTCTCCTGTACATAAACTAGATGTTGTTAGACAAGACATATCACAATCGTCAAGTAGCTGTTGTAAAAACCTATCCCGCGGATTTAACGCGCCAAAATACCTTTCTCCCTTGAAATGGCCATTAAAGTCACCCATAATTACAACTCTTCCAAGAGAGCCATAACTTGAACTTAATTCACATAGTTTGTCAATATAATTTTGATATAATTCAACTGTGTAACGAGTTGTAGGTAAATAAACTTGAAATACATATAATATTTCATTGTCACTTAAAGTCACCTTTATTCCTATAATTCGATCATCTGGTGGTTCAATTTGTAACGGCTCAACAATATTGTCTAGACGTTTGTGCCACAATAAGCATACACCTCCTTTACCTATTCTGTTTGTGAACACGGGGTGTAAACTGAAGTCAACAGTAGCCAAACAATTATAATCATTGTCAATGGATTCTAAAAAGCAAACTGTCTCAGGTTTCAGCATATGTTCCGATATGCCACAAATGCTAATATCGTGTGCTTTGAGAGCTTTTGCTAAGTATAATGAACTGGACATTATCCCTGTAACGTTCCAAGACAGCATATTAAGAACACTAACCATAACACAGATAAGTAAACTGAAAAAAGCTTTTGAATCTGACTTAATCCACTCCATAATAAGAGCTTTTTCGAGAGCCACGGCCGAAAACTAATACCTTTAGGCCAGAAATTCCTTTGTTCTACAATCTTACAGTTCTGTGCTACTATATTCACACGAGCAGAAACTGTATTTTGACGGCGACTTTTCATTAGACGAACAAAGGTGCAATGGACTTCTCTTTCTTCTAGATATTTTTTGATGTCATTAACAGTTACTTCTCCTGATATTCGTCCGATAAAATATCGTTTTACCCGCTGACGTGCCGAATAAACAGCGTGAAAACCACTTGTAACACTTGCTGAAGTATTATTGCAGTCATATTCATTATCTGCCTCGGTGATACGGATTTGCGTTGATGGTGGTTCTGATGTTTCACGGGTTACGTCGTTCGGTTCCAAACATTTTCCGCCACTGTTAGTGTCATTTTAATAGTGTTTGACATTTGATCATTGCATTTAGAACGTGCAGATGAGGATAGCATAGAAGATGAGTCAGATGAATAAGTTGTTTTTGCAGTTGTGATTACATCATTGGCTACTTGTTTTGGCGATCTGTATTCAACCTTACTTGTCGGTTTAGATTCAGAACTTTTCTTTATTAAAGTGTCGACATCATAACGTAATTCGTTGACATCTTCATACATAGTTCTAGCAAAACTTTCAAGCGTATTTTTTAATTTGTCGCAAAACGTATCATCTATAGACTTAAGACGGTTTTCTAGTTTCTTTACGGAAATTTTGACGTTATCTAAGTCTTTGTTTGGCGATTGTGTGACTACCGATTCAACATGCGTCAACCTCGCTTTTATTTCTTGAACATCCGGTTTATTCTCATTCTTTAAACTGTTATTTCGATCTTCAAGTCTTTCGATGCGTAACTCACTATCTCTACTAGAAATACTAATAGTCTCCAATTTCTCGGTAACAATTTTCCTACTTCTATCCAGAGTAACTAACTTATTGCCAATAAATCCTAATCTGTCCGACATTGACTGCAATGGTTTAGATCCTTTCAACTCGCACTTAAAAATTTCATCTACCTTAGAATTGCAGCTCATGATATCATCATTGATGTTCTTTACAGAGGTTTTTAAAATTTGCATTCTTCCTTTATAGTTCTTATATCATTGCGCATGTCTTCTTTGTGGTTTTGAAAATCTAATGCTAGCTTAGCAATTGATTCGCGCAGAGATCTTATTTCGGAACTTAGGAGATTGTCACCTACTACTTTTGTTATTTTCTTTGCACATTCGGGTGTTTGTGTTTGTGATTGACTTCTGGCTGGTGAGTCAGTTTTATTCCTTGTGTTACTTTTGTAGCTATTGAAGATACTTTTTATCTCCATACAACGTTCTCCGTTTAAAAACTGGTTAAGCACAAAGCAGTCATTTGCGTATTTTTGTTCACACGAGCTGTTTGACGTTGTTCTTCTGTCGACTAATTTGCCTTGTGGACAACTTTCCATAGAACGAGCTCGAATCAAAGTACCCCTCTGTAAAACGTTATTGCCTCCTCAGAGTTATCAGTAATCTGTATAAGTGTATCTACATATTTATCCTTTGGAAGGTACATCAACTGTTCATCCAGTGAATCAATCAATGATTGGAAACGATTGTCATCAGGCGTACTATGTGAGCTATCGTATGCAGGTAAAAAAGTTTGATCCTGACTATTTTCAAATCCGTCCATTGTATTGAGGTTAAAAAATTCACATTCTTTTGTAAATGACGGCGGTATAAAATCGTTGTCGGGGTTTTTCATATCCGAGTCCATGATACCTATCCATGTAGAGCCTCACGTTATTTTTCAACAGTATACTACACCACACTGTAATTGTTACCCACTCGTATAGAGCCTCGATTAATCTACATTGTCTTTAAGTAGTGAGTACTTTTCATTTGGACTTATAACGGTTCAATGTGTTTATATGGGATTGAATAGGTGTATAGTAGATTGTAAACAAATAAATTGTATCTGTATTATCAGTTTGTTATATACAAGATGCAAAATATCTTGAAAAATATCTTAAAGTATCTATAGTATATATACAGAGACTCATATTTTATCACTGTTGTATCTATCCAAAGCCAAATAATAACTAGTTCCATAGGCTTTGTTTACATTCCATTCACACAACCTCCAACGTTGTAAGTCCGTCTTCTGTTTTACACTTATTTTTTTACACTTATTTTACACTAATTTAGTCCAACACTGACACAACGTCACATTTTACACTGTCTATGCTAACTCTGAAAGCAGCACTAGTTCTAACTACCACTGATAAGGCATAATTCTAGCAGAAATGGCTCCAAAGTAACAGAGACATAAAACAGCCAACTTAACACATCCGCCATCTTGAACCTAAAAAATTAGTAATAGTTAATAGTTTATTGCAAATTAAAACAATGCACAAGGTCGTGCCTTTAAGTTATATATTATGCATATACGGCGTAGGTTAACGACCGGTTGGATTTCTTGATGAAATTGCCGAATGAATACAGTATAGACCTGTCGAAAGCTAACCACTAAGCCAAAACGAATTTGTGCCGAATCGACAACTCACCTCCAACAAATTTGTGCCGAATCGAGAACTCACTTCTAACGAATTTGTACCGAATCGACAACTCACCTCCAACAAATTTGTGCCGAATCGAGAACTCACTTACAAATAATTTGTACCGAATCGACAACTCACCTCCAACAAATTTGTGCCGAATCGAGAACTCACTTCCAACGAATTTGTACCGAATCGACAACTCACCTCCAACAAATTTGTGCCGAATAGACAACTCACTTCTAACGAATTTGTACCGAATCGACAACTCACCTCCAACAAATTTGTGCCGAATTGAGAACTCACTTCCAACGAATTTGTACCGAATCGACAACTCACCTCCAACAAATTTGTACCAAATCGACAACTCACTTCCAACAAATTTGTACCAAATCGACAACTCACTTCCAACAAATTTGTGCCGAATAGACAACTCACTTCTAACGAATTTGTACCGAATCGACAACTCACCTCCAACAAATTTGTGCCGAATTGAGAACTCACTTCCAACGAATTTGTACCGAATCGACAACTCACCTCCAACAAATTTGTACCAAATCGACAACTCGCCTCCAACGAATTTGTACCGAATCGACAATTTACCTCCAACAAATTTGTGCCGAATCGAGAACTCACTTCCAACGAATTTGTACCGAATCGACAACTCACCTCCAACAAATTTGTGCCGAATCGACAACTCGCCTCAAACGAATTTGTGTCGACAACTCAACTCGGCCCCCTGTTGCTTTATCTCGATAGCTGCTTTCTATTTTCGGCAGTTTTTTGGCTATTAGCTCTCTATATTATGGACGATCGACAGTCGAGCTTTGACTCCTTTTCGTTAGGTCAGTGTTAATTTTCTACAGGCCTGTAGCTCAGTGTTAATTTATGACAGGTCTGTACTTCATGTGATAATTTTATAAAAGTAATAGTTCATGTACATACTTATGACGTTGCCATCTTTTTAATTTCTTACCCCGGCTCCAGATGTACCGTAAAACCTCAACTAAGATTTTCCTTAACTTAAATCTGGCAAATTTTGACAATATATGTTTTTATTATTTAGATTTTTTCACATTTTTACAAAAATATGAGATAGACAAAGACAACATTCAAACATACTTACATTCACCTTTCATACATGAAATGTTTGTACAAATGTCTGAAAATACAATGGCATCAATGAAGTACATGTATAAAATTCTATTGAAATAAACAATCAAGTTCCAGTAAAGTAGTAAATAACATGTATTCTGGTGATCATGAAGATTTTAATCTATCTAGTTTTCAAAAAGTGTTGCACAGTTATTCCATTTTAGAGTGAAAACATCTGATAGTTTGACAATATTTAATTTTTTATATATTTATTTTGTTTATTCCATATTCAATATATATATTTAACACAAAAAAGAATGATAACACAACAATACCTACATTTTGATGTTCATATATACATGTATATATATATTGAACAGTTTTAAGAGAGAGAGAGAGAGAGAGAGAGAGAGAGAGAGAGAGAGAGAATTTCACACAATAATTACAAGGTTGTTTTTTGTATTCTATATAATAATATGGTGGATTTGACATTCTTTTTTAAAATTTTCTAACTTATTTTTACCTATTGCTATTTCTTTTTCGCTGTAATATACAATTTTTTAAAATATTTTTAACTTTTCAAGAGACAGATTTTTAAAAAATATTTTACGGTACTACAAATTGAAAGATTCAATAAAATTAGAATATTAAATTACATATTATACCAGTTTCAATTTTACAGCACTAGACCAGAGTTAAGTTAAAAAAATCGTAGTTAAGAAATTATTTTTATAAATGACATACTCTTTATAGTGTTCAAAAAATAGAAATATATGGCTTTTATTTTTCGTTCTTTTTGCAACGTTTTAATATCATTAGATGCATTATACTTCTACAATAGAAACAAAGCAGAATTTTAAGTCAACATGTGGAATTTGCCAAAGTGCATGGTAATTTTCCGTTTCATAGATGCATGTGTTTGAAAACCAACTTAAAAATTTACTATACAGTCCAACCTGTCTTGAAGGCCTTCTCTTTATAAGGACCACCTGCTTATAAAGGCCAGTAGAATTGTATCCAAATTGTTTTTTATTCATATTATTTGAACATGCATATAAACGCCACCTGCCTATAAAGCCCACTTTTAATGACTCCTTCCATTAAACTATCAATAAAATGAATATCAAATGCACTGACTTAGCAAATTATACTTTTAAATGACAACTTAGTTATTCAGTTCGCCTGTACATACAAAAAAAGTCTTGGATTTTTTTGGGGAGATTTAATACCAATTAGCCTTCATTCAAAATTACCTTAGGGTATTAAGGGTCAGGTAGGTGATTGTTGTTCGTTTTTTTAGGTGTGACCATCAAGATATTTCAATTATTAGTTGTCCCGAGAAAGAAGGTACAGAAGGGAAATCCTTTGACATATTTTTCAAGTTATATTTATTGTTTTGTTAAAACTTAAAAAATTACTCCATGTACAGAATTAAATTTACTCTTGTATCAATGAAAAATATTTTTCCTATTAGGCCAGTAGATGTTGTATTAAATTTTGACAATAATTTTTAAGTTTGTCGGAAGGAACGGCTTTATTGTTGCATTTTCAATGTGCACTCCATTTGTGAATATACCAGTAGTCTACCGATTGCTGCTGTACTCATGAACTCAGTTGCGTGTCTATCAAAATAGAAATCATTAATTTTAATATTGTACCTTCAATAGCCTCTTGACCATACCTATCACATGTACACTAGTTAATTTTGGCTTTTTATTTCTCTGTTGGGAGTTATAAATTTATTCTGAATTTCACAGACTAGTCATGTATAGAATGTGAACTGCAATCGAATATACAAATTAATTAACAATTACCTACGGTACAGAACTGTCGAAAGTTAAACACCGAGATAACGAAAAAGGAGTCGATGTGGAGTGGCGGAGATATGGAATACTAGTGACAGAATGCTGGCGAATAGTACAAAGCGGCATGCAGAAGATACAGTCATTCCACAACAGCTGCCTCCGAAAATTTACAGAATAATCTGGCCAAACAAGATAACTAACAAAAACCTGTTCAAGGCCAGTAAATGCAACAACATCACAATACAGATAAAACAACGGCGCTTTAGATGGTTAGGCCATGTGACGAGAATGCCCAATGAGAGAACCGCATTGAATTGGACACCACCGGGAAAAAGAAATCCTGGTAAACCTTGTACTACCTGGAGGAGAACCATTCAAAAAAAAAAACACTTTAAAAAAGTTGATTGAAATAGTGGACTTTATAGACAGGTTGAGAAGTCATTTGGGACTAAAAAGGGTAGACTCTATTCACATTAGACAGGTGGACTTTATATACAGGGTCATTATATAGTAAAATCCATTGGGGATACTTCAGACCGGTTGCTATAGACAGGTGGACTTTATACAGAGGTGGACTCTATAGCAGGTTATACTGTAATTTGTACCGAATCGACAACTCACCTCCAACAAATTTGTGCCGAATCGAGAACTCACTTCCAACGAATTTGTGCCGAATCGACAACTCACCTCAAACGAATTTGTGTCGACAACTCAACTCGGCCCCCTGTTGCTTTATCTCGTTAGCTGCATTCTATTTTCGGCTGTTTTTTTTTTGCTATTAGCTCTTTATATTATGGACGATCGACAGTCGAGCTTTGACTCCTTTTCGTTAGGTCAGTGTTAATTTTCGACAGGCTTGTAGCTCAGTGTTAATTTATGACAGGTCTGTACTTCATGTGATAATTTTATAAAAGTAATAGTCCATGTACATACTTATGACGTTGCCATCTTTTTCTTACCCGGCTCCAGATGTACCATAAATCCTTAACAAAGATTTTCCTTAACTGGCAAATTTTGACAATATATGTTTTTGTTATTTAGATTTTTTAACATTTTTACAAAAATATGAGATAGACAAAGACAACATTCAAACACACTTACATTCACCATTCATACATGAAAACTTTGAACAAAATGTCTGCAAATACAGTACAATAAAGATAAATACGATGGCATCATTGAAGCAAAAAATTTCATATAAATAAACAGTGAAGTTACAGTCAAGTAGTAAATAACATGTATTCTGGTGATCCTTGTCTAGTTTTCAAAAAAACTGGATTCCATTTTAGAGTGAAAACATCTGATATTTTGACAGTATTTTAATTTATTTATATTTATTTTGTTTAATCCATATTCAATATTATTATATAGCAATATATGCTTCGCATAGAAATTAAACGTTAAATCCCGAGGTGTTATAATTAGCGTGCAATATATGCCGATATTTGCACGCTAACTTTGTTCCAGTCCGAGGTTTCCCGAATCAATTTTTTCATATTGCACACTTTGTCACATCACGCTGTCGTTTATGACGTCATATGATTGTTGTCGACGTCATTGCTGTGTTGTTTGTCATATTGCACTAGTTCTTATATCCATTTACAAGAACTAGCGTAATATTTATGTATTGTACAACAAAATGGTATTTTACATGAAATACTTGACGGAAGTAAACGAAATTTATTTTGCTATATAATAAAAGGGTTATTGAACTGATATTGTGAAATGTTGTCCCGAGTTGACTCGACATTTGCACGAGCTTGCGAGTGTCGAGTCAACTCGGGACAATATTTCACATTATTACATTATGATATCATTTTACTCTTAGACCTTTGTTTTGATTGGTTAAACTACTTGCACGCGCAACACCGTTTTTCATCATATTGCACTCTGGAACATGATAAAACACCATATTGCACTAAGCCAATCAAATCCATCGTTTGAAACTTGAATTGAACGCAAAAAGAATGAATTGCACCATTTAATGACGTCACAGACACTAGTACGTCATTAGTTGCCGTGACGCTGCTCTGGTACCGTTATGGCGGCCAGTGTAGGAACATAAAAGACAAAAGATATTTATTAGTAAAATATAACACCTGTCTTCCTTCTCATTTTAACATAGTTTACATGTAATAAAACAATTATAGCATTTGAGTGAGTGCAATATGATGTTTTATCGGCAAAGAAAAGTAATATTGACCTCGGCCTACGGCTTCGGCCAATATTGCTTTGCTTTGCCGATAAAACATCATATCGCACTCACTCAAATGCTATAATTGTATAATATCAGTTCAATAATCCTATAATATTTAACACAAAAAAGAATGATAATACAACAATACCTACATTTTGATGTGCATATATATATTAAACAGTTTTCACAGAGAGAGAGAGAGAGAGAGAGAGAGAGAGAGAGAGAGAGAGAGAGATTTTCCCACAATAATTACAAGGTTGTCCTTTGTATTCTATATAATAATATGGTGGATTTGTTGACATTCTTTTTGAATATTTTTTAACATTTTTTTACCTATTGATATTTCTCGTTGTAATATACAATTTTTAAAATATATTTTAACTTTTCAAGAGACAGATTTTTTAAAAATATTTTACGTTACTACAAATAGAAAGGTTCAACAAAATTAGAATATTAAATTACATATTATACCAGTTTTAATTTTACAGCACTAGACGGCCGTTTCGGAATACAATTCCTCATCAGTAGTGCTTGGACCAAAACTATGAAACCAAACTTATTTTGAAGATGTTGAAAAGCTACCTAAAGGACCAAAATATATTTACCAAATTAAGCTAAGGAAACACTTTGCATGAGGGAGTATACCTTAGTTTTTGAGAAATTTCAAATTTTAACTTGCAGGAAATTTAGACAATTATAGTATCTTTCTGACAAGCATACGAAATTATTGCTTACTGAGTTTGTGATATCCTCGGGGCACCAGCTGGCAGCAGAGATATCGGCTCAGAGGTTTAAATCAAAGTGATCTTCAATATAAGACCTTAAATTCATGAATATTTAGAAACTTATTCAGATTCCACCAGAGTTAAGTTAAGAAAAATCGTAGTTGAGAAATTATTTTTATAAATGACATAATCTTTATAGTGTAATTCAAACAAAAATAGAAATATGTGACTTTTAATTTTCGTTCTTTTTGCAACGCTTTAATATCATTAGATATATTTTACTTCTACAATAGAAAAAGTCAACGTGTGGGTGGGTGTATAACGGTGTTTTGCCAGGGTACATGTTAATTTTCTTTTTCATAGATAACCAAATAAAAATTTAATTATGTATAAAATTTATATACATCATACATTTCCTATGTGGACAATACCACTGCGGAAGCTCAGTTGGTAGAGTGCTCGCTCCGTAAGTGGGAGGTCGTGGGTTGAAACCCCAACCGGGTCTTACCCAAGACTTGAAAGTAAGTAGTGACTGTTCTTTCGCCAAGCACTCGGCATTGCAAAATGAAAGTCATGGTTTTTTTCGGATGGGAACTTAAACAAACGAGGTCCTGTGTCACGGCTGGTTTGGCACTCTAAAGAACCCTGATGTATAATGCCACCAGCGCAACGCACAGGCAAATTTTTTGCACTTTCGCCTATAGCTGGCGACGTCTCGATATAAGTAAAATATTTTGACTAGGACCTTAAACACCGTTACTCAACTCAACTCCTCTGTGGACAGCAAAATGTACCTACTGTATTTAATGTATGTCCTCAAATGGAGTGCAAATAATTTTTATTATTTATTTCTTTCAATTGAAAATGTTTCCATTAAACTATCAATAAAATGAATATAAGAAATGCACTGACCTAACCAATTATATTTTTAAACTTAGTTATTCAGTTCGTCTGTACATATAAAAAAAATTGGTTTTTTTTTTTTTTGGGGGGGGGGGATTTGATACCAATTGGGCTTCATTCCAAATTACATCAGAGTATTTAGGGTCAGGTAGGTTATAGTTGTTCGGGTTTTTCCAGGTGTGATCATCAAGATATTTCAATTGAAAGTTGTCCCGAGTGAGAAGGTACAGAATCGATAACTTTTGACATAGTTATATTTATTGTTTTGTTAAACCTATGTAAATTCACGATTGTGTGAATGAAAAATATTTTTCTCATTACTAGATTTTGTATTAAGTTTTGACAAATTTTTTTAAGTTTGTTGAAAGGAACGGCTTTATCCTTACATTTTCCATGTGCACTCCATTTGTGAATATACCAGTAGTCTACCGATTGCTGCCGTACTCATGAACTCAGTTGCGTGTCTATCAAAATAGAAATCATTAATTTTAATATTGTACCTTCAATAGCCTCTTGACCATACCTATCACATGTACACTAGTTAATTTGGGTTTTTCATTTCTCTATTGGGAGTTATAAATTTATTCTGAATTTCTCAGACTAGTCATGTATGGAATGTGAACTGCAATCGAATATACAAATTAATTAACAATTACCTACGGTACAGAACTGTCGAAAGTTAAACACCGAGATAACGAAAAAGGAGTCGATGTGGAGTGGCGGAGATATGGAATACTAGTGACAGAATGCTGGCGAATAGTACAAAGCGGCATGCAGAAGATACAGTCATTCCACAACATCTGCCTCCGAAAAATTCACAGAATATTCTGGGCAAACAAGATAACTAACACAAACCTGTTCAAGGACAGTAAATGCAACAACATCACCATACAGATAAAACAACGACGCTTTAGATGGTTAGACCATGTGATGAGAATGCCCAATGAGAGAACCGCATTGAATTGGACACCACCGGGAAAAAGAAAGCCTGGTAAACCTTGTACTACCTGGAGGAGAACCATTCAAATAGAACTACAGGAGCTGGATTACACCTGGGGGCAAGCACAACATATGGCAAAGGACAGAGACAAATGGAGTACGCTTGTAGGTGTCTTATGTTCTAGTGGGGATGAAGAGGATAAATAAGTAAGTAAGTGGCAGAATAACTGCCGAGATACCGAGATAGGCTGTCGTTTTGGCACAAACTTGTTAGTTTCGCGTTAAACTTTCTACAGACCTGTATTGTATTCATTTATTGATGAATGTAAACATGCATTCATTGGGAACAGAGACGCATACAATTATACGCTCAGTGAAATAGTTAAAATTTATTATCAATAAATAGGATCATATTCGGAAAATTTTAATTAAAAGGATGATGATAAGTATGATGTCCATGTACTCAAATTTGTCCTTTATATATTTCGTATATATATATATATATTAATATTGTTGTGCCAGATATGTTAATCTCAACCCGAGTTCTAATATATTTGGTCCAAAACGAGGCTTGCCGAGTTCTGGACCAAATATATTAGAACGAAGGTTGAAATTTTCTTATCTGGCACTACAAGTAGTGGTTGATTCTATTTCTTGCATCAAAAAGTACAATTTTTCAATTTAAAATCAATTTCAACTTGACAAGTTAGGTTAGACACGTGAACTTCCATCAGTGGAGTAAGACCGGGAACTCCTGTTAGCTTTCCGTCACGTGTGTAATCAAAATTGTGTGAAATAAAAGGAACATTGAACTATGGGAGGTCAAATATATCCAGGGGTTCCTGAACACAAAGACGGTAAACTTATCAACAATACTGTGATGACGGCCATAATACTTTTTGAGGACCTTGATAAGCCTAACCTTGTAATATCCCTGGGTCAACAATTTATTTTAGAAATGACATTCTGATCATGGTATTTCAAGGGGTAATGAAAGATAGTGTGGCGCGTGCCAAATTCGATGAAGGGTAAAGCCCTTCATTTTGAATTTGGCACGCGCCACACTATCTTTCATTACCCCTTGAAATACCATTAGCAGAAATTTCATTTCTAATATTTACAATTCTTTCTTTTAATAAATATTTTGTACCTTGGCGCTATTTTTTCCATATCTGCTCGTGTGAAATATAGTTTTTAGCCATGCGAGATCGGCGTATCTCACATGTCCACGCGACCCTCTGTGTAGGACATGACGTAATATTGCGGGAAAATTGATACACATCAAGGTCATGACCCCCATTGTCTTTCATTGGGAATTGCAATACAATTGCAATACAATTGCTTCTGTATGTTTCATCAAAGACAGGTACAGTCATATTGTAAATATTTGCAAGCAGTCTGTTTCGTTGTACAAAATCCCCGTAGTGAGAACAATATCTACCATAGCGTATTAATTGTGAAACAAATACACCATAATCAGAAGAAGCAGTTATATTGCTGCATAGAAAAAGACAGTTTACAATAGAAAAGTCATCACGTTTGTCATAAAGTTTCAAAATGTAGCAGATTGTTAGATGTGAGGGTGCATTGTGAGCTGCCAAATTGAAACTACACGTCATTTGTAAGCTCAGTGTTTAGACATGTATGTACTGGCCCCGGTTTCACAATCATTCCTTCGCTAAGATTTTCCTTAACTTAAATCTTGCAAAATTTAAAACCTTTATAATTTTGTTAATTTTCAAGATATTGAGGAAATTGAGGTGTCATTTTAAGGTCATTTCTAGATTAAAACATTTGCATTTAGTTTTTACAAAAATATTCATCAGTTTTTCCAAAATGTGATTACTTAAATTGGCTAAATTGTATTTGCTTGAGTTAAAACGGTCATTGATCCTATATATCTAGTTACAGTAAAACCTCGATTCATCGCCACTATTTGTTCAGTCAAATTTTGGCGTTATAAAGGAGTTTGGCGATAAATTGAGGGAGGCGGATAAAGAAAAACATAGACAAAATGGATTTTTGGACTTCAAAATAGTGTGGCGATAAGCGAGGTGGCAAAGTTATCGAGGAACATTATAACAAGGTTTTACTGTATTACTAATTGTTGCCATGGTGATATTGCATCTCATTAATTTTGCAAGACCGAGTATAAAATACTGTTAGTTATTCTTTGGGTAGTGTGATAATCATTACATGGGCGTTTACGTCCCATTCCGGCAACAGTTTTTTACTTATATCCAGACGTCACAAGCTGTAAATTAAGTCACAGAAATATTTACCTTTGCAGTGCGCTAAGGGCAATGTGTAGAGAGGGTTATTTGACGTGCCACGACTGCCATGAAACGGGGCATCGGTTGTTAATGTATCTTCCGAAGGACCCCGTGGTTTTTCTAAATGACGACTGGTTGTTGCATAAAGAGTCACTACCTACTTTCAAGTCTTGACCAGATCCGAACAGGGTTCGAACACATGATCTTCCACATAGGAAGTGTTAAGAATTACGGAAAATTAAATACAGTCAAACCTGTCTATAAAGGCTACCCAAGGAAACCAGTAAAAGTGGCCTTTATGGGCATTTAGTCTTTATATACAGGTTAAAATAATAGGAATAAAGAACAATTGTGATTTAATTCTACTGGCCTTTATTAACAGTTGGCCCTTATACAGAGGTGACCTTTAAGGCAGGTTGGACTGTAAACAAGTCGACAAGACAAGATAAAGGTATTGATACAGTACTGACGTGTCGAAAGTTTACACTTAACTAACGAATTAGTACCGTTCAAATCTACTTCTAGAGAGCTTTTAGACAGCTATTATCTATCTCTCGTCCATCAGCTAACCACTGCGGTAGCTCAGTTAGTAGAGTGCTCGCTCCTTAAATGGGAAGTTGTAGGTTCGAACCCCTGTCGGGTCTGAACCAAGACTTGAAAGTGTTTTATGACTGTTCTTTCGCCAAGAACTCGGCATTACGATATGAAAGTTCTAGTTCTTTCGGATGCGAACTTAAAATAAACGAGGTCCCGTGTCACGGTATGCTTGGCACGATAAAGAACCCTGCTGTATAATGCCATCAGCGCAACGCACAGGCAAAATTTCTGCTCTTTCGCCTATAACTGGAGACGTCTCGATATAAGTAAAATATTTTTGACTGAGACGTAAAACACCATTACTCAACTCTCTCAATTACTCAACTCGTCCATCAGTTGTCTACATGTATATATCTCGACCGCTCGTTAGCTCAGCTTTCGACTCCTTCCAGTAAGCGTAGTGTTAAACTTTCGACAGGTTAGTACTGTAGCTAGTGTTGAAATCTGTCCAGAAAAAAACCAGCTATAGAGATTTAGCTAACTAGAGGCTGTGATGAGCTGCCGGTTCGGCACAAATTGGTTAGCTTAGTGTTAAACTTTCGACAGGCATGTAATGGTTTAAATGGTTTAAAAACACTTGAACTGTTGCGACTTTTGATAGGCAATTGAATAAAAAATTTACTTGCTCAATGTTGAACGCTGCAATGTTGAATAAGTAACGCAATTCAGGTTTCTTCAAAATTTTTACTTTGCTTTGGGATTGAGGTTTGGTCATACATTGGTATGTTTGGTTTTTATTTTACCAAGACTAATCAAATATATTGGGTTCAAACCTCATCGTGACAAGAAGTTGTAATATTTTGTTTGTTTCGTCTTTGTATGTTAATTTTCTTTATGAATGACGTTTGTTCTTAATATCAACAAACTTGTGCAGAAAAAAATTAGATTTGCTTGTCATCGTGATGTATGTAGATATGTGCGATAATTCTGTAATTAGCAATTTCCTTTTTATCGAAGATACGTGCTATATTAAAATGATACAAAAAGTGAATGGTGTGCTACGCCCCCGGAGTCAAAGTAGTTCTCATATTTACAAGCGGAATACCGAAATTGGAAGAAATGAGGAATAACGTCATAGGATTAACAAAAAATCAATCATATTTATTTATTGATTTATTTATTGGAGTAATCTGGCCACGGCAAAAATTAAAAAGCTGAAACTACAAATGATTCTGAAATCGTCATCCTTTAAAAATTAAAATAAATTGTAAAAAATACGTTGTACCCTGGTAAAATTTGTACTACATAAAATGTCTAATGTTGTTCTAGTATTATTTTGAATAAACAGACTTGTAAAATTTAATTTGAGTATTTGCAATTGGAATACCGTCAACAAGGCGTAAGCGAGGACTTATGATCACATAAGGCCATAAGCTCAAACAGAAATCGACAGGATTCTATCTTCATTTGTAAACTGCATGACAGGGACGTCTAACAACATATTATCAACTAGTCCGACCAATAAGTTCAATAAACCCACATTTAATTTTGACTTGTTTCGGGTTTGTGGCCTGACACCTTCCGTTACTGAAGTCTTGAAATTTCTGGCGAAAACGGTAGAAACGCGCGTCGATAGCTTCCAGTATTCCCTTACCTCGCTCTTGCAGGCAACATGGACCATTTGCTTAAATTTTATTCTACCGATCCATGCTTAACTTTTAATTAAAATCCATCGATATCAGTAAATAGTTTTATGATATCTCTTCAGCTCTCTATCACTTTCGCACCGTGAAGACATTACTAATTTGCATTGACCAATCAGATCGCGTGTTGCATTTGGATGGTGAAAATCGCAGCTCTATCTTTACTTTCCTAACTTTACCAAGCACGTGACGATGTTTATTAACTTTACCGCGTTATTAATGGTGTTTTCACACGTGTAAATCCCCAACAAGTTAAAAAAAAAAAATAAAAAAAAAATAAAATTAGGGTTTAGTGGCATGGGCTGATTAGCCAGACTAAACAATGTTTGGGGGAAAGCACAAAGTAAGTCCTTAAAATAAACTTACATCACTCCTTTTCCTTAATCCCGTCGTGTGAACATTATTTTGTTTTTTCTTGTTTGTTAAACAAACTTGTTTCGAATAAATTTGGATTTGTTTGTCATTGTGACGTCTGTATATACTAATACAATAAGGTGTGGTATAATTCTTTAATAAGCAATTTCCTTTTTATTAACACAAGTATACCTCCTCCATGCGTTTGACGTCGATTAAATAATTTAACCTTTTGCTGGCAAATTAAATTTTAAAACAGTGTTGACAGTGCCGGATTGAATTTCAACGCAACGTTAAGACATTGCCAAATTAAAATTCGCAATGCAAATTGATGCGTTATGACGTCACCTGCGTTTTGTTATCGATGTCTGTCATTCATTATATATTTTTTTTAATTTTGCATAATGGTTATATACGAAAGCGTGTTCGTGCCACTTTGTTATCTGATTTTTTTTTCTCAATTCGTACGTACGATTTTGAAATTCGTAGGTACGATTTTTTTATTCGTATGTACGATTTTCAAATTCGTATGTACGATTTTCAAATTCGTAGGTACGATTTAAAAAAAAAATCATATTACAAAGTGGCACTAACAAGCTTTCGTAGTTACTAGTATAGGTAATGTAATGTTGTTTTTTTTTTTTTAAAAAAGGTGGGGGTGAGGGAAGCATTGAATGGACCCATGTCTGTCAGTGAGGTAGCGACTTCTGTAACTGCTGTCTTAGCTTGATGAGCTAACACCTTATGGTCGCCCTGGGTATGCGCTGGTAATAAATAGAATACGAATAATAACCACTGCCGGCGTTTTACGTTTACGCTTTTAGGCATAACTTTTCCGCCGATTTTTTACGATTCCGCTTTTTCATGTATCTTTTATCTGAATTTTTTTACTCCTTTTTGCTAATTTTTTTAAAAAAAGATTAAAAAAAAGTAAAAAAAAAAAATACAATGTCATGACTATTTTATTGCAATAACACAATAACACTTCTAAAATATCTGCTAAAATTACTATGAAAACTAATAAAAGCATTAAAATGGAACCAATGTAATAAATAAATAGCAATGTAATAAATAATATTTAACAATTGAACTGTTTAGAAATGCGGTTCATAGTCGATATGAACGCAATTGATATGCAAGCAAACTGAATAATTAGTTTGCCTTGCATATCAATTGCGTTCATATCGAATATGAACCGCATTTTTAAACAGTTCAATTGTTATATTTACGTTTAAAACAATTTTCTTTTCCTTTTCTTGGTTCAAAATCATTTTAGAAAATTTTAATTCCGCGCTTTGTCAACAACGATTTTCGATTAACGGAACAGCTGATGGAACAGCAGATCCAACTGATCAGCTGTGCAGTTTGGCGCCAGAAATTCTAGGACAAAATAGTGCGTGGAAAAAAAACAACAAATTGCATACAAAATTTCTACTAAATTGTTCTTTTTTTTATTTATTAAATACAATTATTTCGGTAATAAATAATCACAATTATGCAAACAATCAATAAAAAGTAATATAGTTCCGGTTTTGTGTATTTCATATTGTGTATTCATACGCCGATTGTTGTGAATGGAATTCCCGTGACGTCACCAAGGTAGATCTTGTAGTTCATAGCCGATATGAACGCAATTGCTCTGAAACCTTGTGTAGAAGACAGAAAACAGACAAAATGTAAATGTATGTGATTGTATCAAGTAGAAATCGGTCAAAATCTCCACGTCAACATTTTCAGTATTGTGACCTTACAATTTGAAGAACGACGTCATCATTATACAGAGATCGATGCCGTGAAAACAGGTAAATTTGCGTGTTTATTCACAACACAGCAACAAGGAGGAAGTTATTTTTTATACAACAAGCAAATGAATACTACATTTATCCTGCATGTGACTGAAAAATTGTACTAGACTTAAAGCCCCAATATTGTTAGAATTTCCTATAATTTTTTGCAAATTCAAGTAGTTTGCGTGCATTAACAATCCGGTGATACGTAAATAGCTACGTCATAAATGACATCATAGCTATGGTATTTGTTTGAATTTTTAAAAAAAAAATTTGGCAAAACGACAGAAAATGGATTTTTATATATTTTAAAGACAAAAAATGTTTTTGTGAAAATTTGAGATTTCAACCAATTTCTACTTGATACGATCACATATTATACCAGTTTCATTTTACAGCACTAGACGGCCGTTTCGGAATACAATTCCTCATCAGTAGTGCTTGGACCAAAATTATGAAACCAAAATTACTTTGAAGATGTTGAAAAGCTACCCAAAGGACCAAAATATATTTTACCAAAATAAGCTAAGGAAATACTTTGCATGAGGGAGTATACCTTAGTTTTTGAGAAATTTCAAATTTTAACTTGCAGGAAATTTAGACAATTATAGTATATTTCTGACAATAATATAGGGTTATTGAACTGATATTGTGAAATATTGTCCCGAGTTGACTCGACATTTGCACGAGCTTGCGAGTGCAAATTTTGAGTCAACGAGGGACAATATTTCACAATATCAGTTCAATAACCCTTTTATTATATAGCAAAAAAAAAATTCGTTTATTTCCCACTAGTATTTCATCTCAAAATACCATTTTTTTACAATACATAAATATTTCACTAGTTCCTGTATACGGATATAAGAACTAGTGCAATACGACAACAACACAATCACGACGTCGTTAGCCATGTAACAACAATCGTATGACGTCATAAATGACAGCGTCATGTGACAAAGCGTGCAATATGAAAAAAAAAAATGATTCGGGTAACCTCGGACTGCAACAAAGTTTGCGTGCAAATATCGATATATATTGCACGCTAACACCTCGGGATTTATCCTTTAATTTCTATGTGATGCATATATTGCTATATAATAATACGAAATTATTGCCTACTTAGTTTGTGATATCCTCGGGGCACCAGCCACCAGCAAAGGTATCGGCTCAGGGGTTTAAATTACATATTATACCAGTTTTAATAAAACGTCCTCTACCACACATGTACAATAACAATGCTAAAACTACGAAAATATCTCCAAGTACTACTGAAATAGCAGCTAAATTGTTAGATTTGAAAACTAAAAAAGCACAAGAAAAGTAACTGACCGTAACTAAATTGCATTCTCAGGTAATTCAAGATAATGTCTGAATTGAAAACAGCGCAAATAAAACAGGGTTTTTCAGCATATTTTATACATGGTAAATTTTTCACAACTCATTGTCACATAAGGTTTGATCAAATGTTGCTTAACGTCGAATTAGCAAGTTTTCAGCTATTCGCTACGATAACTGTTTTATTATTCTCTATGGATTAATTCATGAACAAGTTCGTGTATGCATGTGAAGTTCGAGTGTGTTATATGGTCTGCCTTGTACAAGCGCGACTCGGGACGACTTTAACGTGATAGCTCAGAGTCAGTGCGCAGCCAGGTGAATCAGCTGTAAAGGCCAACGGCAAGGAAAATTCACTTTCCCACATGCGGTCTGAGCGGGGCTCGAACTCACAGCGGTGAGAGACCCTGGATTTAAATAAGGATCACCAAGTGTAATCTGACTTGATCTAAAGTAATAGAAAATGAAATAAAATAAAATAAATAAAAACAAAATAAAATATAATAAAAAAGATAAAAAAAAAAAAAAAAAAAAAAAAAAACATAACAAAACAAAACAAACAAAATAAAATAGAATAAAGTAAAATAAATATATAAATAAATCAAAACGATAAATATAGATTAGAATAAATAAACCAAAAATAAATAAAAATAAATAAAAATAAAATAAATAAAACATAAGAAAATAAAATAAATAAAACATAAAAAATAAAATAAATAAACTATATTAAAACTAAATAAAATAAACTTAAGATAAAAAAAGTAATATAATAAAGTAGAATAAAATAAAATTGAATAGAATAAAATTAAATAAAAGATGAGAAACAAATAGGTAAACAAAATAAAATGAAATAAAATTAAATAAAATTAAGAATACGTGTATTAATTAAATGATTGTTACACGCGTCAAATGATAACCATCCTTAGACAAAGCATTTATTGTGTTCACCCCTGAATGATGGACGAGCCAGTCAGTCCGATCCCAATCTTGATCATTGTATTTACATTGGCAAATAACATTGACCTGTCAGCTTGACCTTTAGTTTGAAAATTTATTACAAGACTACAATTATTCATAGAGAACACGGGCGTTTATTTTGAGCGTTTACAACATGTGAAGCATGCATTGTTATTCTAACACTACCCATACATTGAGTAAATCCTCCTATATGATTATTCCCAACGAAAGGTCAAGCGGACAGGTCAATGTTGTTTGCCTGTACCCGTTGTTAGAATTTACCTAATGATGCCATCACTACATCCCACTCATCCAAGACATTTTAAATGAGAGTTACTATCAGATAAAAACAATAACCGATTCCATTATCAAAACAATGGAATATTACAGAGGGTTTCCAATTTGTTCGTTTTTAATAAAATTAGATGGGTAACGAGTGTTACAATCGTAATACAATCTTGATCATTATTGAGTTTGTAATTTTAATTATAATAGTTTTTTTTTTTATTAATTCAAGGTATTTCCATCGAATGAGTAATAAATTCAAAGCGACCTTCCTCATCAGATGGAATGTCAATCCAAAGCGACCCTCCCGGAATGTTAATCCTATTAAAGGTTATAAACATGTAATAAAATATTATTAACAACATCGATAGGATCTTCAAAGCATTTTGATATGCATGGGAGTTGCTGTTTCTTTGTAAGGATAACTATGGTGGCTTAATTCTGACATCCAGATAATTTTGGTCGACATAAAATTATCTCGACGTGTTGACTTAATATACATCACGACAAGACGAAATAATATGATGGAAAGTTGTAGTAGTAAAATAAAAAGTTGAAATAATAATAAACAAACATACTAATCCATGTCCCAATCACAATCCAGAAGCAAAGTAAAAACTTTGGAACTGACAAGTTAGGTTAGACACTTGCACTTCCACCAGTGAAGTGAAGCCAGGTGCTCCAGAATGGTAAGCACCTCCTGTTTAGCTAGCTAAACCCGCCATATGTGTAATAAAAAAAGGGTAAGAGTAGCATGGAACTATGGGACGTTAAATATAACCAGGACAATTCTGGACACAGAGACATCAAACTTATCAACAATATTGTCACGAAGGTCATAAAACTTTTTGAGGGCCTCGATAAGCCTAGGATTGCAAAATCCCATGTCCATATACTTATGTCGAGATATTCATCATAACTAGTCGACATAAGTGGCAATGTATAACAATATAAAAGACAAACTACGCATTTACCACCCAACGCAATGTGACTTTGTTATCAGAACTACGAAAATTTTGGCAACGAAAATAATTAAACACATCAATCCGTGTCCAAACCACAATCCTAAATCAAAGTCAAAACAAACATACCAATCCATGTCCAAACAACAATCCGAAATCAAAGTAAAACCAAACATACCAATCCATGTCCAAACTACAATCCGAAATCAAAGTACATTGTTAAACAAACATAGCAATCCATGTCCAAACCACAATCCAAAATCAAAGTAAAAACAAACATACCAATCCATGTCCAAAATCAAAATACCAAATCAAAGTAAAAACAAACATACCAATCCATGTCGAAACCACAATCGCAAATTAAAGTAAAAACAAACATACCAATCCGTGTCCAAATCACAATCCCAAATTAAAGTAAAAACTAACATACCAGTCCATGTCCAAATCACAGTAAAATCAAACATACCAGTCCATGTCCAAATCACAATCCCAAATCAATGTAAAAACAAACATACCGGTCCATGTCGAAATCACAATTCCAAAGCAAAGTAAAAAACAAACATACCAATCCATGTCCAAACAAAAATCCCAAATCAAATTAAAAACAAACATAGCAATCCATGTACAAATGAAAATCCCAAATCAAAATAAAAACAAACATACCAATCCATGTCCAAAACACAATCCCAAATATTAACAATATGACTGTATCTCTCTTCGATGAAACATACAGATGCAATTGTATTGCAATTCCCGTTGAAAGACAATAGGGGTCATGATCCTTGATGTGTATCAATTGTCTCGCAATATTACGTCATGTCCCACACAGGGGGTCACGTGATTATGTGAGTTACGGCGATCTAAAATATGGAAAATATTTATTAAAAGAAGGGACTGTAAATATAAGAAATGACATTTCTGCTCATGGTATTTCAAGAGGTAATGAAAGATAGTTTGGCGCGTGCCAAATTCAAAATGAAGGGCTTCGCCCTTCATCGAATTTGGCACGCGCCACACTATCTTTCATTACCCCTTGAAATACCATTATCAGAATGTCATCTCTTTAATCAAAGTTAAAACAAACATACCAATCCATGTCCAAATCACAATCGTGTATCAAAGAAGACACTCTGTAAAATTAGCCGGTTAAATACGCGATCTTTCACTAAGGAAGTAATGTCGGGTGCCCTGGTATGGTAAGCAAATGATTAAAATATAAAAAAACAAACACATTAATCCATGTCCGGACCACAGTCCAGAAGCAAAGTAAAAACTTTGGAACTGGTTAGACACTTGAACTTCCACCAGGGAAGTGCGGTCGGGTGCTCCGGAAGGGTAAGCACCTCCTGTTTAGCTAGCTACACCCGCAAAGTGTGTAATCAAAGTTATGTAAAAAGAACATAGAACTATGTGACGTCAAATATATCCTGGGCAATCCTGGACACAGAGACATCAAACTTATCAACAATAATATGATGACGGCCATAAAACTTTTTGAGGGCCTTGATTAGCTTAGGCTTGCAATATCCCTGAGTATTTAGATTTCACGGTTTATAAATCTGCCAGAAGGAAATGAGGCAATACAAAATGAACCACGCAGTGTAAAATCACTTATCAAACTAATTGCTGATGAAATAAATAAATAAATATTCTATTTGCTTTTGCTGATAAATAAACCAACAGCCTATTCGTTCATAAAGAAGCAAAGGTTTTGGAAGTGACAGAACAGTCCTGTCGAAAGTTTAACACTAAGCTAACGAATTTATGCCAAATAGATCGTTCAACTCGAATCCCATTAAGCTACATCTCGATAGCTTTCCAACAACTACTGTTTTTCTCTAGTACACTAGCTTACTGTATCTCGGTAACTCGGTAGCCGAGCTCTTGACTTCTTTTCGTTTGCAAAACGTTAAACTTTCGATAGGTCTGTACTGTGCTTTAAATACACATTGTAAAGCAATTTTGTAATAAGTCTGAATACCCATGTACAAATATATTTCCTCCAGGGATTGCACATGAATCATTAATTATACAAATGTGATGTGTAACAGCAAAATATCTTGTCACAAAATCTAAATTTAATTTTATTGAAATGCTAGGACCATGTACAGCACAGGGCTGTCAAAAGTTTAACACTAATCCAGCGAATCGGCATTCCATCTCTTGTTGTTATTCTCTTTTTTTATTTCATTCCATATACACATTTAAACAGTATACAAGTACAGGACACAAAACATAAATGAGAGAGAGAGAGAGAGAGAGAGAGAGAGAGAGAGAGAGAGGGGCATTTCATCTCGGTCAACCGTTGCTTATACTTCTGTAGCTTTTCTGCTCTCTACGTCTAAAGCAGGGGGTTTAACCTGAATAAATCCGAAATTCCGGAATAGCTAGACCAGAGACATTTAATACATATTGCTGGTTAGACAATAATCTTAACGATAATCCTGAATGTTTAAACCCAATCCGAAATTTTAGACCAAATTCAAAATAATCAGGAAAAATCCGTAATGATTAGAATATTTTACAGCAAATTTTAAACAGTCTTAAAATTCCGGTAAGTGTCTTATTATTCCGGTAAAGACTGATTATTAGACTAAAAACCTCACTATTCCGGCAAATGTCCAATAATTACGGTAAAAAAATTCAAAATAATACTGTAATAATTTGACATTTGCCGAAATAATCAGACTTTTACCTTTATAATAGTCGTTTACCGCAATAATAAGACACTTAACGGAATTTTAGAATCCGGAAAATTCATCGTGAAAAAAGTCTAATTATTCCGGATTTTGAGTGATTATTCCTTATTTGGTCTGATTATAAGCAGCTGTTGTGTCACTAATTATCCATATCTCGGATATTCAACAGCTAAGCGTCGTCTTCGGCTTATTTTTCTTAACTCATTGTTAAATTTTGGACAGGTCTGTACTGTATTTTGGCAGTTTGTATTGCTAATCAGGATAAATGAGAAATAACATCATATATAAGTCATCCTCAATTTTAATTTAGTGTTGACATGTCTATGATCTTATCAAACTTGCAATGCTAACGACTGACGCCTGAATGGGACAATTCCATGCAATATTTTCACTTATTTGCGTTGCAAGAGCTATAATTAAAAAAATAAAAATTATAAAAAACTAGATCAGTCTCTTGAGAGACAACTACTGTCGCCCCAACAATGTCGAGTTATAATTTCTATGATTCGGTCTTTGACCTTGACCCTTGGCTATGTACCTAAATTTTGAACATGATACATCGTCTCATGTTGGTTCATAATTATGTAAAATTTGATCAAAATCCATCTTTGGACATTTAAGATTTTAAACGGACACGGTATTGGGATGGATGACTAGACAGATATCATTTGGGAGGGAGGGGTGGGTGGGTATAAAATGCCTAATTTGCAATGCTCCAGGGATATTGATTATCAAGGCCCTCAAAAAGTTTTATGGCCGTCATCACAGTATTGTTGATAAGTTTGATGTCTCTGCGTCCAGGATTGTCCTGGATATATTTGACGTCTAATAGTTCCATGTTCCTTTCACTCAAATTTGACAAGTGCAGCTAGCTATACATAAGGTGCTTACCCTTCCGGAGCACCCAGCCTCACTTCCCTGGTGGAAGTTCACGTATTTGAGCTAACTTGTCAATTTCAAAGTTTTTGCTTTGCGTCTGGATTGTGATTCGGGCATAGATTAGTATGTTTGTTTTTACTTTGCGTCTGGATTGTGATTCGGGCATGGATTAGAATGTTTGTTTATCATTATAAATTGAAGTTAATTTTTCATTTTCTTAAGGAAAAATAAAGAAAATCCATTCGATTTCTTAATATTTTGATACAAGTTTGATAATTAGATAAATGTAGAAGTAAATGGTTGGCTGAATGTTGCTTAACGTCGCATCAGCAATCTTTCAGCTATTTGCGACGAGAACTATTTTATTAATTTCTATGGGTTAATCTATGAACAATTTCGTATATGCATGTTAAGTGCGAGTGTGTTGTATGGTCTGACTTGTACTAGCGCGCACTCAGGGCGACTTTAACGTCGCTAGCTCATAGAGTTAGTACGCCGCAGACAAGCATACCACTCCCTCAGTCACATTATATTGACACCAGGTGAACCAGTAAAGGCCAACGGCAAGGGAAATTCACTTTCCCAGATGTGGTCCGAGTGGGGCTCGAGCTCACAGTGGTGAGAGACCCTGGATTTGTAGACTGGCGTCTTATCCATTAGGCCATCACGGCCTCCTGGTAGAAGGAAATATGCAACTGAAAAAAAGTAAAGTCGAACATGGCTTAAAGGCTTAGGTCACCTTTATGTAAGGGCTACTTGTTTTAAAGGCCAGTAAAAATTTATCCCAATTGCTTTTTAATTATATTATTTGAACCAATATTTATTTGGCCACGTTCCCATATAGGGCACATTTACTGTTCCCTTGGGTGGCCTTTACGGACAGGTTTGACTGTACTTAGCAACTTAGCAACAACTAACGTAACCAAGAACGCGAAACAGAACAAGTTGTTAAGTTATGCCATTTTAAAGCTTAATGCCAATAGCAAAGACTAAAATAATGTATGGAAATTGTTTTGTGTACGTAAGAATGGCGTAATATAAGAAGCACTGTTTATAAAAAAATTAAAAAAAATAGCACATGACAAAGCTAAACCAGCTAATCTCCTCGTTTACGGAAGAAGGGACACAACTCTAATTATCAATTAGTGAATTACAATTTGTAACTTTTCAAAACTTAGAGAGTCGTTTTTTAAATGAGTAAATAACGAGCAAACGAACGGACGAATGGATGGACCGTGAATCGAGTGGCAACTAGAATTGCTTTCACTGTTAGTTGAATACAGGACCGCTTGTCGAAAGTTTAACACTTAGTTTACGAATTAATGCCGGATTTGTAGCACATCCGAACCCCTCGTTATATTACCTAGGTGCCATCTTGGTAGCTTTTCGGCCACTAACTATCCATATCATTGCCACTTTGTAGCCGGCATCTGGCCCCTTTTCGTACTTTGCTCAGTATTAAACTTTCGACAGGTCGGTAATGTATGCCTAACTATCAACAACCTAATATGCATAATGATATTTTTATATATATTTTCCGTATTTCTATTCTTTACTGAAATATAGGTAGGTGTGTGTGTGTGTGTGTGTGTGTGTGTGTGTGTGTTCCTAATATTTTTCAAATTTTCTTCCACATGATACAGAATGGTAAATGGTACTGGTTTTTTATTTCCCCAATTTTCACGATATAACTTATGGCCGTGCAGGATAAGATTTGCATACGTTATCGCAATTAGTAGAGTGTTCGCTTTGTTTGTGTGTGTGTGTGTGTGTGTGTGTGGAGGGGGGGGGCGTGGTTTTGATCATGAATCCCATCAGGGTCTAACCAAGACAAATAGCTAGTTATTATTCTTTCGCCGAACATGTATTTGACAGCGAACAAGCCCGCTATCTCTCTATATTCAAACAAAATAGTGGTACCTGTTGTGTTGGATAACCTTTAAATAAATTTCAAATGATTAAATAAAAAAACTTATAAAAATAAAATGAAATATTATAGGGTTATATTGTAAAATATTGTCCCGAGTTGACTCGACATTTGCACGAGCTTGCGAGCTTAAACTAAAATACTTGTTCAATTGCTGGCCAGTTCCTGATTATTGCTGACAAAGAGCATAGACGTTCAGGATTTCCTCCTTCAACTTTTGATATTAATCAAAAACAAAAACAAAAACAATATTTATCATCTTGTTAAATTAAATTAAATTAATTTTCCTGTTATTATGTTTTTATTTATAATCTTCATTGAAATCTCTATAAATAATGATAACATCAATTCTATGTTTTAAATATTTACATCCTCTGTTTAATCAAAATATCTACAAATTCAACATGTATATAATTAATTTGTATATATTTGAATGAAATAACTCGCCACAGAACTTCCAAAAATGGTTTTCATGACCCAGTCACATATTTACGGATCACCTCGCCGGATTAGCTACGGATACGATCCGACATCATGGTGGTAATCTGTAGTGGTCCGTAGCTTTCGGTATAGTAGCCGTAGTCATACGTAGTCATTCGTAGTAGTATTTCTATATCCGTGACAATTGTTGAACATGTTCAAAGTTTGACCACGGATCAAACAATCGTTGTATATCCTTACTAAACCGTACTGGAACGTACTGATCCGTTCTAGTCCCAATCAAAACCGTACATGTATTAACCCGTGCTTATCAGTAAGCCCGAACTCGTCAAGGATTTATACGGTTAGTTACTGTTAACTACGTACTAGTGCGGTTACACTACTCGTTGTGCGTCCGTGTTGGATCCGTGCCGAACTACGTAAATGATCTTTTCAGGGGTCATCCGTAAAGTTTAATCTGTAGTGGTTTCAGCGAGGTTATCCGTGAATGTGTGACTGGAGCATTAAACAAATTTTCATTCTAAAAGTACTAAATACGTAAGACTCAGAGAACCTTCGTCTAAATCTTTTATATATAATTTGAAAATTTATAATTAATTAAACAATGAATACAAATATACATTAAAGCCTCTTTTAAATGCCACCTCATTTATCGCCAGAGAATGTCGAAGTCTGAAAATCAGTTCCTTCTATGTTCTTATTACATGTGTCATGTGCTGATTTTGAATTCTTAATAAAATAATGCATTCAAAATCAGCACATGGAAACTCTGCTGATTTTGAATTCATTATTTTAATAAAAAATCAAAATTAGCACATGACATATGTGTCCCTCATATCTTTTCCAAACCCCTTTATAATAATGCCAAAAAATTTGACTGAACAAATGGCGACAATGAATCGAGGTTTTACTATAACCATTTTCAATCTTGCAAATGGCTATCCTTTTTTTCCGAAAATAAACTTTGATAAAAAAAAAAGAAATACGTATTACTTCTGATTTTAATTCTCTACAAACTTCTAGAAAATATCAATCATTTTCTTCTCATAAAATATTAAAAACAGGTATGCTTGAGAAAACGTTTCTATCGTTTTCAGATGCACATGGAATCTTTAAAACTCGCTATATACACATGTATATGTACGGACTGATTAGCGAAAAGTGTGTTGAGGTTAAACCTTGAAATTAATAAGTAAAAACAAAAGTTTTCAAGAATACCTAAAATATCGCTATGTGTCAATGATATTCAACTAACCAACCAACATACTAACTACAATAGATGATAGCCAACACAGTCCAACCTGCCTTAAAGGCCACCTCTATATAAGGGTCACTTACTTATAAAGGCCAGTAGAATTGTATCCCAATTGTTCTTTATTCTTATTATTTGAACCTGTATATAAAGGCCACTTTTACTGGTTCCCTAGGATTGCCTTTACAGACAGGTTTGACTTTATATATATATATATAATATATATATATATATATATATATATATATATATATATATATAATGCTATTCAGGTAATAAGGTGATCTGCAGAAAATGTTCTATATGAGTTTTGCGCAAAAAATATGACGATTGCGTAAAGACTTATATTACGATTGCGCAAAATGTAATTGCCATGTTAAGTAAAAACCATCTACGAAAATTTCATTAATTTCAGTACAGAGGCACTCCAGGTTAAGAAACGTTGAAAATATAGTAATTTCGTTCTGGACATCGTTTACAAGCAACATATTTTCCAACTTGTTGGTAGAAATTCCAAAGGCATTTAATGCAACATGGACGCTCTCTAGGGTTGGTAGTTTTTGTGACGTTCTCTGTATAATGCAACAGCGACATTTTGTACATCTTTAGGTAACAAAGTATTTTCTTCTATGTTATGGAGTTCTGTCCGAATTATTTTAGAGGACCTTGCAGACATATCGCCAGATCTGTTGCACACACGGACTCTTAGGTCATGTGGTGTTTATTTACCACAGGCAATTAAGATTTTACGCAATAATAGTATACACTCTTTGCGCAAATGACATATAGGGGTTATGAAAATCTTGCGCAAATGTAATGCGCTCATATAAATATGATACAAAGTGATTAAAACTTATGAATGTTAATGAAAACATGATTTACATGCCACTTAACTACTCAAATTACGTCATTGTGATGACGTGTGTCAAAAAATATATGTAAGCGAAAACAATGTTTTACATCACTTGAGCAAATTCGAAAAAGTAAGAGCAAATGTTGACAAAAATGATATCCTACAAAAACTATAAACTTTGTTACATATCGATGATGTATGTATATAGGTAAGTTTAAAGTTGTGATATCAAAAATTGACGGATCGCCGGCCACGCCCACTATGTTCCGACAAAGAGTCTACATGCTTGAATTACACACAAAAAGAATGTGCCTCAATTGTGTGGATTAATGACGTCACTGACATTTGAACGCAATTAGTTGCCGTGGCGCTGCTTTGGTACCGTGATGGCGGTCAGTGTCGGAACATTGTGAGCGTGGCCGGCGATACGTCAATTGTATCGACAGTACAGACCTGTCGAAAGTTTAACACTGAAGTAAATAAAAGGAGCCGAAGCTTGACACAGCTGAATGGCGAGATATATGGAGAGTCAGTTGCTGAAAAGCTGCCAAAACATAGATACCATGCATTTGTCGAGATATATTGGTTGGTTGAATGTTGCTTAACGCCGCATCAGCAATTTTTCAGCTATTGGCAATGAGAACTAGTTAGTTACGACTAGGCACAAGTAAATGAATAATCAGGGGCGGATCCAGGATTTTTTGAAAGGGGGGGGGGGGTTGAGAACTATCCAGGATTTTTTGAAAGGGGGGGGGGGGTTGAGAACTATACAGGATTTTTTAAAGGGGGATGAAAATTATATCAATGCTAGATGCGAGCGCCGAAGGCGCGAGCTTCCAGAGACGATGGGTCTAGGGCCGATGGGGGCCAAGAAAATAATTTTAATCAGTCAATATCTCACTCTCTCTCTCTCTTTAAATTTTTCAAAGGGGGGGTTGCAACCCCCGCAACCCTCCCCTAAATCCGCCACTGATAATATTCATTTATTTTTAGATTTTTTGATCTTCATGGAAAAAGCGTAACTTCACCGTCACACACAGACCGGGTCCAGTAGTAGTGAATTTCGACAGGTTGTCGTCTGCTGTTATCTCTGTAGCTTTTCGACCATTATTCTCATAATCTCGACTATGCAACAGCCGACCTACGACTCATTTTCATTCGCCCATTGTTAAACTTTCTTCAACGGGTCTGTACTATAGATAAAGCATATTCCGATTGAATTTTTAACAACAACATTGAGCAAATTCATCATAAAACATATCAGGCCAAGCAGCCCGCGAAAAAGGCGGGAATAAACTAGCAGGTATCACGGCCATTGCAAAGTCATAAGGATTTTTATAAATAACATAACTGCCTTGATGTTTCATGCTTACCTTGCATTTTGACTATTATAAAATTGCCTGCAGTTATGAAAACAAACTCGGATCATGTGATTGTGCGTGTAAAATATTTTATATATCTAGAAATTCAAACGTGTATCGTATCTATTAAAATATTGTTTTACCTTCTCTTAACAACATGAACCAAATAAATTAAAAAAAAAAAAATAAATAAATAAATTAACTACATTTCTACGTGCTGTTGATCAATTAGTATATTATATATGTACAGTAAAATACTGATGGTTAAAACATGGAAACAGTCCAACCACCTCTATATAAGGGCCACCTGCTTATAAAGGCCATCAATGATGTATCCCAATTGTTCTTTATTCATATTATTTGAGCCTGTATATAAAGGCCACCTGTCCATAAAGGCCACTTTTATTGGTTCCCTTGGTTGACCTTTATAGACAGGTTTGACTGTAATATGCTAAAATTAATCTTGGTACAGGCCCATATATGTACCGGAAATAGATTTGATTTAATTAAATTACCTTTTTAATATTACAATTTTGTGTATTAGGCTATGATTTAAAAAAATACACAGTTGTTTCAACATGTTAAGTTGTTTTATGCCGTTCCAACAATACCTGTTTAAATTGAAGATACCTGCTGTAACTGAGAAAATGTTCTTTGTAATAGTCAGTTTAACCAAATATCGAAGTTTTAAGAATATGACTGCTAACATTTTTTGGAATCAATTTATGTGGTAGAAAGAAATCTAGTTATTAAGAATAAATAAAGATGTTCTAAAATTTAAAAAAAGAGTAAAATTTCAAAGTTTGGCAATTTGACCTGTTAGACATCCAAATACAATGTAGGTCTGTCGTAAGTTAACATTTCGATAGTTCTACACCATATTTCGACGTTCTTATATTAATGGGTATTACATGGGCCTGTACTCAAAACAACATGATTCCTGATTCTTTTAAAACAAATATGTACATATATGTAATGAAAATGAACAAAGATGAACGTCAATATCACTTGTCAATCGGTCAACGCGCGTCTCTTTCCGACGGGATCAAAATCGTCATGATCATGAGGATCAGGGGCACAGGAAGCACCCCCGATATCATCATGTAAATTATTCATTTGGTGTTTCAGATTTTTCAAATGTTCGTGAATATCTTGCATCTGTTTTCTTGCATTATCAAAATCAGAATCGTTAATATCCACATATGCATCACTTGTAAAAGGATCTTGTGAATAAGGTTCATCTCCAAGATATGGTTCATCGTCATCGTCAAGGTCAAAGTCATCGTCAAGGTCATCGTCATCCCAGAACTTATCATCATTTACACTTTGCACTCCACTATTAACAACAGTACAACTTATCAGAACTTCCGCACCAGAGGGTTCTGGGTACGTTCTACTGAATAGACATTCACCTTCGTCTTCGTCGTCTGCTAACATGCTGTCAGTACTAAGGTCGTCCCGTTGCTCCGAAACATCTAGATCAGATGATTCTGTGTAACCAATCGATCTACGTCGCGCTGATGCTTGTATCCCGACTACATCTTCCGGTATAATTTCGTCTTCAATAATGGCAGTTCTATCGGACGATGGAGTAATGTCAAAATCGAGATCAGGTATAATTTGAGCAGGTTCATTTTCAGGAAACTGTTCCAGTTTCGGAACTTTAAACAGTGCTTTTATAGATTCATCTAAACGGGATCGTTTTGGTGAGTTCGAAGAATCAAAGGAATCACCTTCCTTCAATTCACCATCATCGACAAAAACTGAATCACTATCATGTCTCGCCGAGTCCCAACCATACTGGTTTTCAACCCCCGAGGTAGGTATAGCACGAGTATTTTTATTTGTAATTTGAGTCATTGGTGTTTTTGTTGTTTCAGATTTTTGTCGTTTTTCATTTCCACGTAATTTACTATAACCAGTAGCTTCATCAAGACCCTGATAACCACATTCAGGAAGTTCGTCAGAAGTATCGGTTGAGTTATCTTTCTTGGAACGTCTATGTTTTCGACTTTGTTCTTTATGCGGGATTGATTCTGAAAGAGATTCGTGTTTCATCTCATGTATTTTAAAGTTGTTGTTCATCATATCTAATGGAGTGGCATCATTTTTGCCACCGGGAGTTCTCGCTATATCACGTTTGGATTCTGAAATATTTTTCGTTGTAGCGGGTATATCCATTCCAAAATCACAAGAATCATCAACTTCCTCATCAGAATAATCAAAACTGTCGGACCCTTGTACATAATCATTTTCATCATATTCGTCATCGGATGAATCCAAATTAGAACTAGAACTAGCATTTCCTTTTACATCGAACAAAACATTGTCAACGTCGTCAATGGAATCTGCTGACTCATCAAATTTATCGTCGACACTAGCCTTTGCTTCAATTACACTTTCACTTTGTAATACATTTTCCACATCCTCTACAGATTCTGCTGAGTCATCAATTTTGTCTTCCATTAGTTCCTTTGTTTCCAGAAGTAATGAAAGTCTCTGACAAACATTGTCATTAAACATTTCCATTTCTCTACTTTTTCTATTATCACTTTCGTCAATTTCACAATCAGCCTCCTCGTCTTCTTCAAAAATAGCTATTGAGGAGGGACTTGGTGGGGGTACTTGAGATATCAAAGCTTTTTCTGGAGGAGGGATGCAAGCAAGCACTGCTACTCCCGGCCCAGGTGCTGCTTCAAATGTTTCTGTTGGCGCGCCTTCACGCAGTTCATTTGCACGGTTATCCTCCATTATTTCAATAGTACTAGCACGCATTTCTGTTTTAGAATTAGTGTTGGATGATGGTATTATAATTTGACCATTGATTGTTTCATCTTTTGCATTATTCGTTGTAACATTTCGTTTCTTTTCCAACTGGTTGCTTGTTTCTGATTGAATCCTTGGAGGTACTTTGGGTATATTATGCTGTGCAAGTTTCGGGGAGCGCTTAGATGTCACCTTTGAAGCGATTGTTACAGAGGGCGTTTCCCGTCTAATTTTACTATAAACAACAGGTGATTCTTCGATCGTCATCGTAGATTGCATTTCCTTTTCCGGCGGAAGTGGAATATATTTTGCCACCTCATTAGATAAAAGCAATGCGTGTCTTCTTTGGCTGCGAGGTGAGTTAGTCAATGAATCAAGCTGAGCTAAAGCTTCCGTTTTAGATATCGATTCTTTCGGCTCTTGGACCGGTTTTGTTCTGTCAGATTTTGGTATCGAAGCGTAATTCGGTGAACAATGACTTATTATTTTTTCTTGTGTATTTGTGACTTTAGGTGATTGAACTGTACCTTTTTCGCTTTTACTAACATTTAATTCCAATGTACTTAACTTGGGCAATTCTGGCTTCATTGCAACGGATTTAATTTCACTCTTTGTGCTATTTTTCACCTCTGGCTGCGAAATCTTTCTTTTTTGTTTTGGTGTTCTTGCTTCCGGTGTTTGATATCCAGTACTACTTGAAGAATATTCATCCGCCATTTTAACTTCCGCCCAACGATCTATCTCTTTAACTTCAACATTTCCGTGACCTTGAGACCCACAATGTTCTTGTCCATTTCCAGTGCCTTTTTGTTTTAGTTCTTCTTTCGTTGAACCAGGGCCATTATTTTGATTGAGGGTTTTGTCCTTGTATTTCTGTTTCTTTTTCTTTCGTTTATCATCACGTTTTCCAGCCGAAAGGTTACTATTTTTGTCGTCTCGTTTCACCCAAATATCTCCATCTTCTTCTTTATCTTCTGATCTAGAGCCTTGCTCTTTACTCGTACACTGTCGATTTCCCATATTATTTCTTTCGCTATCTGTATATTCTATGACAGTGTCTTCACTACTCTCTGAATAATCTTCGTTCTGTTCAAAAACAGTTTCGGAAAAATGGTGGACATTTTGAGGCAAAACGATTGGTTCATTTGTTTTGTTTGGATATTCGTATTGACTCTGATTGGTCGATAGATTAAGCTGCTGGGAAGCGGCAGAAGCTTGGGAAGCTGTTAAACCAATAAATTCAAAACTCATCCAACACAATCGAAAGTATGTTTACAAGCGGCGGACGATGCCATTCTTCCAATATCATTCATGTCAGGAGAATCTCATCTGAAAATAGAGAATTAGTAAAAATTCAATTAAATACAGTTTACAAGAATCAGTTTATCTGTATGATCTGAAAAATAGACTGCATATGATTAATTGCACTATACATGTACATACATGCACTCATCGAGCACTGGAAATGAGATAATGTGTTCAGGAACTTAGTATCTCGTGATTTTCACTTCAAATTACATATTAAGTGGGAAGTCATAAGTTTGAACCCCGACCGAGTCTGACCTAAGACCTGAAAGTGGGTAGTGACTGTTCTTTCGCAAAGCTGTCAGAATTACGAAATGAAAGTCGCGGTTCTTTCGGATGGGAACTTACAATAAACGAGGCCTCGTGTCACGGTGTGCTTAGGATACAGGATGATGTGTTTAGGAAAGCTTAGAGTCGCCTGATTTTCAGTTTTAATTCAAACTGGCAAACTGAGAAAATAAGACAATGGCGTGATTGTAATTACACTTAACAATAAAACATGTGCATTTTAGCACAAGGGCCCGTGTTTAATGAGCTTTCGCTTAAAAACAACAACTACAGCAATAACATTAACAGCAGCAGAAGTAACAACATAGACAGCAATAATAATGATAACACGTGTAATATAGACAAACAACACTGACCGGTCAACTTGACCTTTTAGGAATATCCTCCATATAGAAAGATCTAACGACTACATGGATAGTGTTGAGATGCAAGTTAATGTAGGCAAACAACATTAACCTGTCCACTTGACCTTTAAGGAATATCCATATAGAAAGATCTAACGACTACATGGATAGTGTTGAGATTCAAGTTATGTAGGCAAACAACATTGACCTGTCCACTTGACCTTTTAAGAATATCCATATAGAAAGATCTAACGACTACATGGATAGTGTTGAGTTCGTCATGTAGGCAAACAACATTGACCTGTCCACTTGACCTTTTAGGAATTTCCATATAGAAAGATCTAACGACTACATAGATAGTGTTGAGATTAAAGTCATGTGGGCAAACAACATTGACCTGTCAACTTGACCTTTTGGGAATATCCATATAGAAAGATCTAACGACTTCATGGATAGTGTTGAGATGCAAGTTAATGTAGGCAAACAACATTGACCTGTCCACTTGACCTTTTAGGAATTTCCATATAGAAAGATCTATCAACTACATGGATAGTGTTGAGATGCAAGTTAATGTAGGCAAACAACATTGACCTGTTGACTTGACTTTTGATTTAAATATTCTTATGGACAGGTAAATTTAAGTAATAGGGACCACGCGTGTATATTTCGTCTATATGGTGTGAACACTAATCATCAGCAATGTGTATATGCATTACGTATTGTATTGGTCCTTGATAAATATTAAAATAAAAGGTCAAACGGGCAGGTCAAAGTTGCTTTTTTATGCACATATTATCCATTGTTATTGTAACAGGAAAGAGAAAAAAAATGCAGGGTTGGACCGGGGATCAAAATCGGGACCTCCAGTATTATAGGCGAGTGCTTGCTCTACCAATGAGCTACCCAGACCGCCAAATTCCTCCTTTCCTTTTTTGAGTCAAATCCCTTAAATAGAAACCACCAGGTTTCACCCTGGGACAAACCTGTTGGTCGGCCACTTCCCAGAGTTGGACGAGCCCACAAAATATTGAAATGAAAGGTCAAATTAAACAGGCAGGTCAAAGTTGCTTTTCTATGCACGTATTATCCATTGTTATTGTAACTGGAAAGAGAAAAAATGCAGGGTCGGACCGGGGACCGAACCAAGAATCTTCCGCACTATAGGCAAGTGCTCTACCACTGAGCTTCCCAGACCGCTACACTATAAAAGACTTATTGAAGATAAAACCACAATATAACAGCTCAGTGATAGTTATTTATGTGTTAAGCACGTGTTAATCCCGTTATCAACCTTACGTCAGTTAGGAGAGTAATAAGGAAACAACTGTTAAGAATTGTTGGCATCATTCATGAATACACTTCAGATAAACACCTCTATTTATAAAAAATGATGATTTACAGTACAGGCTGATTAACAATCGGCTAAGTCTTAAAACCAAATCGACAGTTCATGATCATAACGGTCCTTTGATACATCAGCATTTTTGCGACAGCTGTTCTCTTAATTTTTGCAGGTTTTCGGACATATTCGACCATTCGACAGCCGAGCTTCGAATCATTTTCGATAATCCGGTGTTAAAATTTCGACAGGCCTGTACTGTACAATTCTGTTTATTTACGCTAGAACTTAAACATCAAGATTGTTCCAACTTAAGTGATTTCCATTTTTATCACAGGTATATTTTTATACATACAATATAATATTACAGAAAGTTTTAGTGGTAGAGCAGTGCTTGTACAATACAGTGAGTGATGGTGTATTACATCCCAGTCAAGAATATTTCACTTATATCGAGACGTCACCAGCTATATGTGAATTTGTCCGTGCGTTGCGTTGATGACATTATTCAATTCAATTCACCAAGTCTTTATTGGCTCTAAACATATGTTAAATTTATAACCACAACAAATATCCAAGGCGACAAATACATAATATACATAATACTTAATTAATATTTAGAAAATATCCTCTTTTAAATGCATAATATAAATATTTTGCCAAATTAATAATCATATTTTCTTTTTTTCTAGATAATAAACTAACAAATTTAACATATTATACAAAAGGGTTCTTTATCGTGTCAAGCCTACCGTGACACGGGACCTCGTTTATTTTAAGTCCCCATCATTTTATTTCGCAATGTCGAACAGTCACTATTCACTTTCAAGTCTTACATCAGACCCGGTCGGGGTTCGAACCCACTACCTCCAACTTACGGAGCGAACACTCTATCAACTAAGCTACCGCAGTGGTCACTTGTACAGTACAGACCTGTCGATAATTTAACAATAAGGTAAGAAAGATGAGTTAAAAAAGCTCTGGTGCCGAGTGGTGGAAATAGGGATATAGCCAGCGACCAAAAAGCTAACGAGAGATAGATATTGTCTGCGAAACCGACTTCTACCTATTTATTGAGTGGAACATCCAAATGAAAGGTCAAGCGGACAGTTCAGTGTTGATTGCCTATATTATGGGTATAAATAGTCCTAATGAAAGATCAACCGGATAGGTCTGTGTTGATTGCCTATATTATGAGTATAAATAGTCCTAATGAAAGGTCAACCAGATAGGTCTGTGTTGATTGCCTATACACAAGTAATTAATTTTGTTATGGCCATCTCGTGTTTAACGGTAAACACAGACGAACACATGGCTAAACACTGATAGAAATGAAAATTGACCGCACGTGTAAGAATGCAAGATAACTAGATCTTCATTAACGTATGGCAAGGTACTTGAATACCAGACTGAGTTAGCCATGAAAGTGGTTTCTTTAAAGAGCTTAAAAGAAACCATGTTACATCACGGAGTCTAGAACTACACGGGAATCTTTGGTTCATGTGCATATGTATCAAAGAAAATGCCGTTAAAATTATATAATATGCAATAAAAGCTACAGTACACATGTACAGACCCGTCGAAAGTTTAACACCGAGCCAAAGCCGTCATTAGCGCGGTGTAATCTTGGACATCCGTTAGCTATATCTGAGCAGCTTGTCCACGGCTGTTATCGATATCTTAGCAGTGTTTTAATTGTCAATTGCTACCCATATCTCCAGCATCGACTAAAGCCGCGGTGGCCTAATGGATAAGACGTGAGTCTACAAATCCAATGTCTCTCACCGATGTGAGTTCGAGTCCAGCCCAGACCACATGTGGGAAATTGAATATTCCATGTCGTTGACCTTTACTAGTTTACCTGGTGTCACTATAATGTGACTGGGAGAGTGGTACGCTTGTCCGCGGCGTACTGACTCTGTGAGCTAGCACGGTAAAGTCGCCCTGAGTGCGCGCTAGTACAAGGCAGACATTTGACACACTCACACTTTACATGCATACACAAAATTGTTCATAGATTAATCCATACAGATTAATTAAATAGTATCTTTGCGAAAAGCTGAAACATTGCTGATGCGACGTTAAGCAACATTCAAACAACAAATGTAGCATCGTCTCCTATTCGTCCACCACAGGCACTTGTTTCTGATATTAAAAAAATAACACTCTATACTTAAATATAACACAAGGTATCCATCTTCACGCCATCCAAAACGTTGACCTCCCCTCCCCCACCCCCTTGGTTTTTCTGTTTTTTACGTAATGCTGGGAATTCAAAAACACAACATATACCATTCTTTTTTTACATATATTCTGCTAAAGAATGATGTATAAAATGTTCATCATTGTCGTCTCTAAAACGTGTCACTTTCTGAAATGGCCACAGTCAATTGTGAATGCTGATCCCGTACTGAATTTCGGTTGTGTCGTTCACTCAGTGTTAAACTTTCGACAGGTCTGCCCAGTGCTAGTATGTTAAAATTCACAAAACTATTTTATGTTTTAGTATGCATTAACCGAAGATAATAATAATATAACCAGCAGTTGGTTTCTAAAATTTGAAGAAAACTTGAAAATAAACATATGTTGGTGTTAGAGCGTTTGTCTCTGGTGTAATACAACTGTGCACTTGTATTTCCTATGATGTATTGGAGAAAACTACTGATAAAGAATTATATTCTTAAACTTGGTAAAGTGGTTTTCTAATCAAAACAGCAAACGTATTTTCAGTGGCATGCAATATGAACTTACGTCCGTCAGTGATATTGTGACAGAGTGTTTTTAACGGGTGAATCTATTATACACGAGTATAGTAAACAACATTGACCTGTCCGCTTGACCTTTTATTAGGAATATCCATATTGATAGGTCCACCCAATACACAGGTAATGTAAGGATTCGCAATTTCTCATAATATATACTTACGGCACTTGATTAGTGTTCACATTAATACATGTGGCCCCTAAACATAAATGGACTCGTCCATCATAACTTTTTAAACCAATTTAAACAATATTTTATTCAAAGACTTTGAAAAGGATTGGACAGCAGGCATTGCCTTATATAAGTCCTCTCCATTTACATTTTGTAGACTCTTCCATGTTTATAAACACTCTGCCAATATATTGCCGACGGACTTCTTTTGTTTTTTCGTGATGTACCCATTTTCGTGATTTCGTGAATAACCTGGTTCGAGAATTAACATACACATGCAAACTTATCAAATGCTCAAATCAAGAGCTAACTATACCTCAAAATGGTATCTTTCTTATTAGAACCACGAAAACAGGTTACCACGACCAAGGAAATAGGTAACCGCGACCACGAAAATAGGTTACCGCGAAAATTAATATTCAGAGTGTTATATTTTTACAGTAATGCATTTTTATTGTGAATATGTTAATAAGTTGATTCTGGAAATACTTAACATTAAATACAAAAACAAATCATTTCTGAAAAATTGATGGAAATAGCAAAGGTTGATCCGGTCTAAAAGCTCCGTCTTGTGGATTACAGCCTAGGATCGAACATCACTCTTGACAGATCCGTGCATGAGAAAGTCAACTCGTCAATTCGTTCGCCGAAGTTAAGTGGTGTCATGTGCTGATTGTGCATTTTTATTAAAATAATGCATTCAAAATGTGCTGATTTTGAATGCATTATTGTAATAAAAATTCAAAATCTGCACATGACAGTGGTTGTATTCTAGGCACTCTGATCCGGTTTTCTTCGCCATCTTTGAACTGACTCCATATAAATAAAGAATCTTATTGAAACGACAAAACACAATTACCCCAACTCCGTTAACAACCGATAAGTATTTTAACATGCGCTACTTATTTAAATGATAAATTCCTTATTACGTAATTAAGTGAAAAAGATGCACGAAGTAGCATTCCAATGACCTTAAAACGTTTGAACGTGATACAGGTCTTAGACTTAACCGAAGATATAAAAACCAAAGCCAAGACAATAATGCATTCTTTTTCAGAAAAGGTTCGTATGAAGATATCTGATCATTGGTGATTCATTCATGTTATGTAAACTTATTTTCGCATATGATTCATCTCATACGCTCTAAGACCACTGCGGTAGCACAGTTGGTAGGGTGCTCTCTCCATAAGTGGGAGGTCGTGGGTTCGAACCCCGACCGGGTCTGATCCAAGACTTGAAAGTGGGTAGTGACTGTTCTTTCGCCAAGCACTTGGCATTACGAAATGAAAGTTACGGTTCTTTCGGATGTGAACTTAAAATAAACGAGGCCCCGTGTCTTGGTAGGCTTGGCACGATAAAGAATACTGCTGTATTATGCCATCAGCGCAACGCACAGGCAAAATTTCTGCACCTTCGCCTATAACTGGTGACGTCTCGATGTAAGTGAAATATTCTTGACTGGGACGTTAAACACCATTACTCACTCACTCATTCGCTCTAATCTGACCGAAGCAACAAAAAATATAGTGGAGTATTTTTGTTTTGTACCCACGTCTAGATTGTTCTTGTTATATCGCGGTGATCATTTCAGGAACGGTAAAGGAAACCGAAATACCTCTGAGAGTAAACTATCGACCTACAACAAGAAAACTCGTAAACCAATTTAACCCTTTGGTTTAGTGTTGATAGGATTCTAACCTAGATGGTGAGCGATGCCTTTTCCATTCGTAATCTGACGCTTATTGACTACTCGAGCTCGGCTATCGAGGCCCCTATTCAATCCTATGAAAGGAAACCAAAACTATATGTATAAAAATAAGAAAATACTGCATACTTTTTCTTTATTGGAAATGGTTCGTTCCTAATATCAAATCGAAACAAACATACTAATCCATGTCCAAACTAAAATCTCAAAGCAAAAACCAATATAGCAATCCATGTCCAAACCGAAATCACAAAGCAAAGTTAAAACAAATTAGGCTACATATGTGAACTCCCATGTGGAGGCGAGACCGGGTGTACCGGAAAGGTTAAGTACCTCCTGTTTGGCTAGCAATGTATTCAACGCTTGTAATCAAACATTTCATGATTCAAATATTATCCTATTTTTATATTATTACAATCGAACATACCGATCCATATGCATGCTCAAAGTCACAATCCCAAAAGCAAAATAAAAATGTTGAAAACTGGCAGAATAATTAATCTGTATCGTTCTTTTCATATTTGACCCTAGTAGCGTAGAACGTACGTTTCTATATATAATGATCCTTAAGCGACATCATTTGCACTCAAAGCACCTAAGGAACACGAAAATGCATATTTCAACTGGATCCGATGCAATCAGTATAAACCATTTTGTGTGTTAGAAATCCCCAAAACACAAGTTGACAGACTAAAATAGCATCAACTGTCGGAACTGATGTCAGATTTTGTAAATGTTTCAAATGCAACATAATATGCATACTCTCTCTCTCTCTCTCTCTCTCTCGTTAACAAGATTCATACTAAGGACACATTAAATATCAACAAGGAGATTAAAATAACCTATAGAATTAATTAGTAATAGCATTGAAGATCACACATTTCTATTAACCAGTGGATTTATCATGTGCTACTTTTGATTTTTTTATGAAATAATGCATTCTAAACTTGTTTTTACATTTTTATAAATAATGCATTAAAAACTTTTGTTTTTACATTTTTATAAAATTAATATTCAAAACTTAAAACAAAGACTCATTAGAAAAAGTGTCAAAAATAATGCAACTCCTGAAAAATAACTATATAAGAGATGTTTAATCTTAATTTTTTTTTAGATTTAATACATATAATATACATGTATAAACAATCTTTTCCAAAATTTTACTATTCTTATATAGAAGATAATGTGTTTTGGATGATACAGTTGGTAAAAACAATATATAAAATGTTTGTTTGTTTTCCTTTTGAATTTGATGACAAGATAAATATTTACAACGCATTATTATTCAACCAAGTCAAATACAATGTGCTGAAATAAACAACAAGAGTTTTCTCACAATAATTTCATGAAAATATGGTTTAAACAATACACCGTACATACCTGTGGAAAGTTTAACACTTAACTTACGAATTACTACCGAATCGACCGGCGTTGGACATTTGAGCGAAAGCATAGGACAAAAGGAGCGAGGAAAAACGGACTTTTGAGCGACGAAGTAATGGACATTTGAGCGACAGAATTTTAACCCTTTTTTGCGAAATTCCAAATACATGGTAGACATTTGAGCGACATTTGTTTCTTAAACTCTTCCTTTAGCCAGACTGGAGTCTGTTGCTATCTGCTCACCACATGGAGATAGAAGTAGGATTTACAGCAGAATAAAGTTTTTGAAAAACACCAAATTAAAATTTATAAAATCCATTAAAAGTCTATCACTACATTTATAAAACTGTGTTAAAACATTGTAAAATTTACAGGATAAAGCTTAAAGTAAAAAAAAGTAGTATGTTTTTTTTAAAAAACGCCAAGCATCAATTCTGTAGCATTACCTATCACATAAAATGTAAGTTTACAAGTGAGTAAATTAAAACTGTCGCTCAAATGTCCATCATAAAAACGGGTAATAGTTAAAATCTGTCGCTCAAAAGTCCACTAAAGTCGTCGCTCAAATATGCACTAGATGTTTTTTAATTTCGCTCAAATGTCCTGCGCCCGAATCGACAGCTTAACTCGATTCATCGCCAGCTTTTTATCTCTACATTTGTTATTAACCCTCGGTAGCTTTTGTTCTACTGGCTATCCGTGGTCTCTTCCCACTTAGTCAACATTTGAAAATTTTCTATTCCCACACAGCCAACATGCCATGGTTTAATAAACATTTAAGACGGTTTTTTTCAGCAAATTAGATTGTGGTGCAGGATATATTGTAATTAAGATCTATTGTTTTGCCAATCCAACAACTAACACCAATTCCCACTTAGCCAACATTTAACATCTTACCATTCCAAAATGTTTGCTAAGTGGGAATGAACTCTATCCGTATCTCGGCCAATCGACTGACGAGCTTTGTCTCATTTTTCGTTAACTCAGTATTAAACTTTCGACAGGCCTGTTCTGTATATGTTTTAACAATACTTTGTTACTGCGTCTTAGCAATAATGGTCTCCAGTTGGACGTAAAATACCGACACTGGTGTCTACCTTCACAATCCAACTGTAATACTACATTCCATAATAGATACAGGTCCATATAAAATGTGAATTAATAGTAGTGTACTGTCATTTTCCGACATTCTTAGGATGTTGCAGTCTCACACGAACACAAATCATCATAACGATATAGGAATTAGTGCCATTTTTCCAATCTTTGATTTCGGCGTCAGTATATCGTCGACGTTAATCTTGAATTTAAATAAAGCGAGTGATTTGAGTACTATAATTGGTTAAATTTAACACAAGATTAGAATACTTACCGATGTTTATGGTGTCATTTCGTCCCTTTTTTCTCCTGACCAAGCTGCTCCTCGCACTGGTGAAATTCAATCATAGACTCTATGAGTCAAACCAACAAGATTTCGTTTATCGCTACTATTTTTAGTAACACTTCTTGGTTGCTTATCATACACATATATAAAAGATAGGAATCGTCGGAATAATGTAAACTAAACTGTTATTGGCACAAACTCTATTGCCAAGGTCGAATTTACACGAAGGTATTCTTCAAAGTGCCGTAATATAGTGTTGTAATTCATAAAATTGGTTCAATGGTCGATGTGTTAGTAAACAAACAGCGTCTATTTTGCACATGTTCCTAAAACGCCTGTTTTTCTTAATACCCTTTTTTATTTCGGTTTTGATTCTCGTCTGCATGGTTTACATAATGTTGATTATTGTGTTGTAAACGTCATATTTATTTTGGAAAAGAAGAGATAAATTCGCCAAATATTTTCAGCACGTTGGCGTGATATATCTACACAATATGCATTTATTAGATCATTGCTAAACATAAGTGCGTATCAGTTGTTGATTACGTAAAACAAAAAACAGCGCGTTTGCCAAAATTTCTACAAGTTCTGCATAAATACTGCTGTTCGAATCACTGTGTCTCTGACGGTGAATTTAAGGAAATACAATGAACTTAAAAGATTGATATATATTTAACCCGAGTCGTAACAGGAAATTGTCATGCGCACGTCTGCAATAAGTCTTCAATATTGAAGTGAAGAAGCAAAGTTGCGAAGGTGAAGGAGCTAGTACCTTCGCTACTTCGCCATTTTATCTTTGCAACGTTGCTACTTCGCCATCGTGTCTTCGCAACTTCGCTCATTCGTTATCGTATCTTCGCAACTTTGCTTCTTCGCAACTTCGCTCATTCGCTATCGTATATCTGCAACTTCGCTCATTCGCCATCGTATCTTCGCAACTTCGCACGATCGCTTTTGGTTTGAAGAAGCGAAGGAGCAATAATGCTTACTTAACCATATCAGAACATCATAAATTTCAAAGTTTTGAGTTTGTTTTGGGATTCCGGTTTGGGAGATGTATTGGTTGATTTGTAACATTCGACTCTACATCTACATCTACATGTAGATCTACATTTGTTGTCATCTCTTGTTCAGTCAAATTACGTTATAAATTGGTACGGTTGTCATATGCTGATTTTGATTTTTATTAAAATAATACATTTAAAATCAGCACATGACACGGTAATACATGCAAATCACGGAATGATTCTGAAAAAAAAAATATTAAAAAAAACGGATATTGATGAGACTTGGAAATAGAATGGCGATAAGCGGGGAGGCAAAGTAGCATTGCAAAGTATCGAGAAATATTGCAAGAAGACTGCTATATTGCGTTTGGTTATTGTTGATAAAAGTAATATCAGCTTGGAACATGGACATTATTATCTTTATAATATACGTGTAATCCAGAACACGTGTATCAACGGCATGCACGCTTCTCTTTAACAATGCCTACAGGTCACTATTTCACAATCATTTGCCATAACTTGAAGATGAACCACTCGGTTGATAAGTTGGTAGAGTGCTCGTTTTGTAATTGGGAAATTGTGGGTACGAGCCCCGACCGGGTTTGACATAAGACTTGAAAGTGGGTAATGAACTGTTCTTTCGCCAAGTACATCAGCATTACGAAAATGAAAGTCACGGTTCTTTCGGATTGGACCTTCAAATAAAGGAGGTATCCTGTCACGGTGGGCTTGGCACGCTAAAGAACACCTGCTGTATAATGTCATCAGCGCAACCCACAGTAAAAAAAAATTCTGCACCTTCTTCTAAAGCTGGCGATGTCTCGATATAAGTGAAATATTCTTGACTGGGACGTCAAACACCATGACTCATAACTTGAGTATGCAAATATGGTACCTTAATAATTTTGTTAATTTTTAATATATTAAGCAATTTAAGGTGTCATTTTGCAAATCACTTCAAGCTCTTGATATTCGCTATAGTTTTCAAAAATGCACAAATTGGTTGATTCATAAATTTACTAGTTAATGAAAATCATAGTTAAGACATATTAGTGTGAAACTTGGGCCAGTAAGATTATTTAACCTTTGATAAAAAACAGCGATTTCGGTAGATTTATACAGTCAATTCTTGTCAAAACACCGAGAAAACGAAACGGAGTCGATGCTTGGCTGTCGAATGGTCGATTGTGGTCGAAAAGCTGTCGAGAGATAAAAATACATGTAGATGTCCAATTGTTCACAGCTTGATTAAATTAATCAATTGATTAGTTAAAATTAAATTTCGCATAATTTCAGATGTGTTGTTAAATTAATATTAAAAATATTAAAAATAAATAGAATTTCATCAAATAAATACACAAATAATTTCATTCCAACGAGATAAACATGCTAGTTTAACGATTCTAGCGGATTAATCGTGCTAGTTTAAACGATTAATCGTGCTAGCGTAAAGATTACACAGGATTAAACGCGCTAGCGTAAAGATTCCAACGGAATAAACATGTAAAATTCGAAAATTAACACGTGATTTTTTTAAAGAATAAACACGGAAGATTTTTACAGAATAAACACGTACGATTTTTACAGAATAAACACGTAAGATTCCAAAATAAACACGTAAGATTTTTACGGAATAAACACGTAAGATTTACGGAATAAACACCTAAGATTCATAGATAAACACGTAAGATTATAGCGGAATAAACACGTAAGATTCCTAAATTATATAAATACGTAAGATTCTAGCGGAATAAACACGTAAGATTAAAAAAAATAAACACGTAAAATTCTTACAGAATAGTTTTTCACAGAATGAACACGTAAGTTTTTTTTACAGAATTAACACGTCAGATTTTTTATAGAAATAAACACGTAAGATTTTTACGGAATAAACACGTAAGTTTTTTACAGAATGAACACGTAAGATATTTACAGAATGAACACGTAAGATTTTTACGGAAGAAATACGTAAGATTTTTACGGAAAAAACACGTAAGTTTTTTACAGAATGAACACGTAAGATTTTTTTCAGATAAACACGTAAGATTTTTACGGAATAAACACGTAAGTTTTTTACAGAATGAACACGTAAGATATTTACAGAATGAACACGTAAGATTTTTACGGAATAAACACGTAAGATTATTACAGAATAAACACGTAAGATTTTTACGGAATAAACACGTAAGTTTATTACAGAATAAACACGTAAGATTTTTACGGAATAAACACGTAAGTTTTTTACAGAATGAACACGTAAGATATTTACAGAATAAACACGTAAGATTTTTACGGAAGAAATACGTAAGATTTTTACTGAATAAACACGTAAGATATTTACAGAATGAACACGTAAGATTTTTACTGAATAAACACGTAAGTTTTTTACAGAATGAACACGTAAGATATTTACAGAATGAACACGTAAGATTTTAACGGGATAAAGACGTAAGATTCCAACGAAAAAACACGTAAGATTCCAAAATAAACACGTAAAATTTTTACAGAATGAACACTTAAGATTTTTACGGAATAACCACGTAAAATTTTTACAGAATAAACACGTAACATTTTTACAGAATAAACACGTAAAATTTTTACAGAATGACACTTAAGATTCCAACGAAATAAACGCGTAAGGTTCCAAAATAAACACATAAGATTTTACAGAATAAACACGTAAGATTTCTACGGAGAGCTAGAAAGCTGAACTTGTGATTTTTCTTATATTTTAGTTTGCCGGAAATTCCGTACCAGCAAAGAATTTACACTTATATAAAAAGATTACACTTATGTTATCTGTTTTTCCTATTTACATCAGAGTAGTGGTAATTACCAAATCATTACTACCTTTCTACTACTAGTACATACATGTACGTTTTGAACTCTGAACTAGGGCATAATGTTCTCATTCCAAATATTACCAACAAGCTACAAAGTGTATTGGTTTTCCTTCTGGTTGACTTTACACCTAAAACACATCTCCGAATCTACTTCATCGAATGTAATACTGACTTTAATACGAATGATAAACAGTAACGAAACTTTAGGGACTCTATTTAAAACTTTTTTATAAAGCGACTTCGCTATATTGTTATATATAGACTTATATAGAGGAGCGGTCGGGTCTAATATTTGACTTTGTTCTATCTATGTATTCGTTTTAAGCGTGTTCGTTATATTCGTGTTTTACTGTATTCAGTCGAACTTGTCTAAATTAGTATTATCTGCTTCTAAAGACCGATAAAAACTAAAACTGTCTGTCTTTTGGGAGCCAAATACCCCCGCCCTTAACATTTAATGTTTTCCCACGACCTTGACCTTCCTGATATGACGTTGGTTCAAGGTCATGACACACTTTGGGCCATGAAGAATATTCATTAGGAGTTTTATGACAGTCGTCCGAAGGATTGATGAGATATGGCCCGGACACGATTTTACACGGACGGACGGATTGACAGACAGGCAAACATGGTTATTCCTATAAATCTCTCTCAAACTAGTTTGTGGGGGGGGGGGGGGGGGAGGGGTATAATTATCCTAATTGCTCAAAATCCATGCTATTTGAACTTGTATACATATATAAGGGCCACCTGCCCATAAAAGCCACTATTATTGGTTCCCTTTATGCACAATTTTGACAGTATTATGTTGCCATTATATATATTATTTTTAAGCCGATTCACTTTTTCTGTTATAAACTGAAAAATCACCAAAAAATTTACCTGTTTTCGTTGGTTATTAAATACCACGAAATTGAATGTCAACAGAAAATTTATTGGATTTATTTCCAAAAAAACCACAGAATGTTGATTTCATATCGTATATGTAAAAGCATGAAAGCACTAGAGAAAATAACGAATTAAATTTCTCTCTCTCTATCCCTTTCTCTCTCTCTCTCTCTCTTTTGGTGTGTGTGTGTGTGTGTGTGTGTGTGTGTGTATGTGTGTGTGTGTGAAATCAGCATTCTAACTATCCTTAACTACAATATGAATAATAATGTTTCTTCCAGAAAATATTGGAAAGGAAAACTCCTGTCTGAGTATATAGCGGTAATCTTGTTTATGTCTGCCACTATATATCATAAACATGAGGGGAATATGGAATTTTGGTATCTATATGAGAGATAACAAGAAAAGATACCAGACCCATCCTGTGATGTTAGTCTAAGTAATGCATAACGTATATCGTGTTTCTGACTTACACGAGAGTCTGAGTCAATAATCTTGTAGTGTTCGGGGGAGTTACTGCTACCGGAATATAAAAGTTGGATCCGCAAGACTTGTGTTATACACAATATCAATATTCATAATTTGATTTTTAAGGTAAGAGTTTTTTGTTTTTTGTTTTTTTTAATTCCAATTTAGGGTTTTGGTTTTCCTATGTTATATACAGCCATAACAACTAAATAGCTTTATAGTATGCACGTGTACTTGTTAAATATAAATGTTGACTGGTAGTCATGTTGTATTTTTTAGTGTAAATAAATCGAAAATACTTTTAACAGCGGCCCTCATTTACTTTATTCAGTGCAGTGGTAGATTGTGAACAACTGTCTCTTGGGTTCGCGTGACTCGATAATTTGTTTTGAGTTATGTTATGTTTAACAAATTCTTATTTTGCAATGTTCAGGAAAAAACACCCAAAAAACCGACAGCAGTGACGTCATGGCGCTGTTTGAAGAATGCACAAGGGCTGTCAGTGTACAAAATAAATAACTTGTTTATTCAGATGATAAATTCGTGCAGTTTGATAAATATTTTGGCAACGTTTATTGGATATAATTTTAATGAAATGCTGATTTGTTACAGTTGGTGCTATACTGAAGGGTTTACAACACCATATATATGTTATGCACATTATAACTTTTCTTATACATAAAATGCAATGCAATTTCTATATTCACCAGCTAAAGAGAGAGAGAGAGAGAGAGAAGAGAGAGAGAGAGAGAGAGAGATTTTAACAGAATATGTTAATTACATACAAACACCCGTAGGTTTTTTGTATTCTCTTAAATTGAAGAAAGATATTACACAACTCTTCATATACAAACATGCAATGCTATTTCTATAATCACCAACAGCGAGAGAGAGAGAGAGAGAGAGAGAGAGAGAGAGATATTCCTTATCTAATTAATGCAGACAGACAAACTCAGATGATCCTATCTCATATATGACCCGAGTAACACTCCTTTATCTACATCTTATCTCACCCCATGCAGATGCACTAAGTATTAAGCTTAATTAATTATATAGCCTCATGGATATAACTTTCAGTTTTCACCATCATAAATTTATATGAAATGATGATATCTTAATTTGTACAACCTATTTCTTTCTTAAATACAATTACATGTGGAAAGATAGACATTGTTGCTAGTTTGCAATCTGGCAGTATAAATTTTAAGCAAAACGAAACCATAATCAGAAACACTTTACGCTCAGTTTTCAAACACATGTAAATCATAATCAGAAACACTTTACGCTCAGTTTTCAAACACATGTAAATCATAATCAGAAACACTTTACGCTCAGTTTCAAACACATGTAAATCATAATCAGAAACACTTTACGCTCAGTTTTCAAACACATGTAAATCATAATCAGAAACACTTTACGCTCAGTTTTCAAACACATGTAAATCATAATCAGAAACACTTTACGCTCAGTTTTCAAACACATGTAAATCATAATCAGAAACACTTTACGCTCAGTTTTCAAACACATGTAAATCATAATCAGGAACAATTTACGCTCAGTTTTCAAACACATGTAAATCATAATCAGAAACACTTTACGCTCAGTTTTCAAACACATGTAAATCATAATCAGAAACACTTTACGCTCAGTTTTCAAACACATGTAAATCATAATCAGAAACACTTTACGCTCAGTTTTCAAACACATGTAAATCATAATCAGAAACACTTTACGCTCAGTTTTCAAACACATGTAAATCATAATCAGAAACACTTTACGCTCAGTTTTCAAACACATGTAAATCATAATCAGAAACACTTTACGCTCAGTTTTCAAACACATGTAAATCATAATCAGAAACACTTTACGCTCAGTTTTCAAACACATGTAAATCATAATCAGAAACACTTTACGCTCAGTTTTCAAACACATGTAAACCATAATCAGAAACACTTTACGCTCAGTTTTCAAACACATGTAAATCATAATCAGAAACACTTTACGCTCAGTTTTCAAACACATGTAAATCATAATCAAAAACACTTTACGCTCAGTTTTCAAACACATGTAAACCATAATCAGGAACAATTTACGCTCAGTTTTTCACTTAAATAACATGTTCAAATAAAACTACAAACAGGAACAGGTAACACTCATTTTTACACTTAAATAACTTTTATACTAAGCCAAAATCAGGAACGGAACAATTTACATTTAGTTTTTGACATAACTTTTAAACTAAACCATAATCAGGAACACTTCACACTCAGTTTTAGCCAGATTGTCAAACAAGCTAAGGTCGAAGCACCCGTCATAATGTTCCTTGGAATTACTATATTATACGACTTTGAGTTATTGTTACTAAGTCATAAATTGTTTCATGCATATTCTTGATTTTTTCAAAAAAATGAATAAGAAATCTAGCTATTTTTTGTTCATTTTCCCCAATTAAGTATTCCTAAGTACATCAGGTGTCAACAACCATTTTGAGTTATAAAATTATAAATTTGATAGTTTTCATGAGAAGTCGATGACATTAAAAAAAAATAAAAAAGAGGCATTACCAACAGCCTAATCAAGCTGAATATCTCTTAGGCGGAAAAATATCACCAAATCGGCAGTAGAGATATAACACTGGCTCAATACATCAGGTGTCAACAACCATTTTGAGGTATAAAATTATTAACTCGACAATTTTCATGTAAAGCAGATCACATTGATAAAAAAGAAGCATTACCAACAGCCTAATGAAGCTGAATATCTCTTAGGCGGAAAAATCTCACCAAATCGGCAGTAGAAATAAATCACTAACGGAGATATACAGTAATCATTATGTACAGATATATAGCAGGTGGAAATATTTCTACAATATAGACCTGTCGAAAGTTTAACATTTAGCTAGTGAATAGGAGTCAAAGCTCGGATATTGAGTGGCGAATATATAGATAGCTACTAGCTAAAAGCCTAAAGCTGGCGAGAGACAGATTGCAGCTGCCAAAGGGCTGGCAAGATATAGCTTACAATGGACTTCGTATTCTACATAATTCAATATCTTAGTGGTGTATTTTTACAGGCCTGTGCTGTAGGTATATTTCTGGAATTTGTGCCTTGTAAACTGGCAACCACAGAACTAATTAATGTCTTTGCCAAAAACTTGATATGAAAATAATTGTTATATAATGTGGACATGTTACAGTTATACTATACTGTCAGTGTACAGTGTATTGGTATTAACCCAATGTAGAGATTGTTTCGCTTACAACACCGAGGCAGTAATTTGTAAGGAAAGGCGGGAGAAACTGGAGTTTCCGGAGGCAAGCGAACTAACAAAAATCCTTGCAATAGGATATGCATGAGAGGAATTCGAATGATTAAAGGTTGTGGTTTGCGTTGTGATCACGGTAGGCGAGCGCTGTAGGTCACTCATCATTACCACTAAGAGTAAGTTTTGCTGAACGTTTAATACGACTTAAAAATAAATTTTAAAAAAGTGAAAAGAAAAATTAACTAAACCACAATCAGGAACATTTTACACTCAGTTTTACACTTATAATTTTTCAACTAAATCATAATCAGGAACACTTAACACCCAGTTTTAAACTTACAAATTTTAACTGAACCACAATCAGGAACATTTTACACACAGTTTTAGTATTTCTTTCCCTGAACTTTCGCACATTCTTGATGTACATGTAAAAAATATTATACATATATTTTGCTTTTTGCCCTTTGGAACAAATCTGGTAACAAATCTTGGTCTACATCTGCCCACATCTCCAGCTACTAAATTATGACAGTGTTGAAGCTGCTTGTTTTAGCAGGCATGTATTATACAAACCTTTTGAAAGTTTAACACTAAGCTAAGGAATAAATGCCGAATCGGCAGCTCATCTCGGCCCTTTACTACGAAAGCTTGTTCGTGCCACTTTGAAATCTGATTTTTTTCTCAAATCGTAGGTGCGATTTTTAAATTCGTAGGTACGACTTTTTTTAATTCATTGGTAAGATTTTTAAATCGTAGGTACAATTTTTTGTCAATTCTACGTACGATTTAGCAATTCTAAAAGTTTTTAAAAATTGTACCTACGATTTGAGAAAAAAGACCAGATTACAAAGTGGCACGAACAAGCTTTCGTACTTTACGGCCACATGTTATCCATGTTTTGGTCAATCACTAAGCAGTTGATTGTCAATTTCTTTTCGTTAGCTCAATGGTAAAATGTCGACAGGTATGCGCTGAGTATTAAGCGAGTTGTTGCATTAATTATTTATTTAATTGCTGAAAATTGAACTAATTGTAGGATCGAATTGTTTATTTAATTAAAAATTAATTAGATCTGTTTATTTTTTATATTTTTAGAAAGAATAGCATCATAATAAGTAAATATGAATAGAGGAAAAATACCGTAAGTATATCTATATCGGGCAAACAACATTGGCCTGTCCGCTTGACCTTTCATTTAAATATTTATCACGGACCAATTGCATCTATGTATAGGGAGCACAGGTGTTTATTTTGTATACATCGTGAGATATACTCACCTCATGGAGTATACATGTGTACTGCGTATGTATTAACTTGGATCTTAACACTACCAATTTATTGAGTGGATCATCCCATATATATATTTCTAACAAAGGTCGAACGGGCAGGTTATTGTTGTTTACCTATACACATGTAAAGTACATACCGGTCAAAGTTCAAATCACAATCTCAGAGAGCAGCAAAGTGGAAACTTTGCAAAAGTTAAGCATGTGAAGTTCAGTTTATACTAGCGTGCATTCAGGGGGACTTTAACGTGTCATCTCATAGAGTCACTACGCCGCAGACAAGCGTACCATTATACGGATACCAGGTGAACCAGTTAAGGTCAACGGCAAGGAAAATTCACTTTCCCACATGTGGTCTAGAACTCACAGCGGTGAGAAAACCTGGATTTGTAGACTGCCGTCTTATCCATTAGGCCACCACAACCTCTTATAAGTGTACAGGTAGTACAGATATGTCGAAAATTTAACACTGAGCTATTACAAAAAAAGAGATTGAAAACTCCACTGCCTAGAGATCGAGATATTATGGATAGATAGACTAGTCGAGACATATTGCAGAAAAGCTGCATAAATACCGAAGAGTCGAGACGAAATGTCGATTTGGCAATAATTCGTTAGGTTATTGTTATACTTTCGACAGTCATGTACTGGATAATATCCATGGTGAGATGTGTAACGTAAATGCTAGTTACAATGAAATTAGTTATAAAATTCCCTTCCCCCGACGTCTGGAATCGAACCCGGATCGCCCTTTTGTAAAGCGAGCGCTCTGCCTAAAAGGTGCCCCATAGGTGTGACAATAATAACGTCTCTTAACCTGTACATAGTGCATACTATGCCATGTAGCTATATCGCTGCATACATGTATGCATGTTTTAGACAACATGTACAAAGCACTATTACTGCTTTTTACATTAACAGGTTCTAATTTTTCGAACATGATGTAATCCAAAAATACCTACACGTACAGCCTTGTCAAAAATTTAACATTGTGTTAACGAAAAGGAGTCGGAACCCAGTAGCCGAAATATTGATAACTAATGACCCGAACATCTTTCGAGAAATAGATAGCAGCTGCAAAAAAGAAAAAAAAAAAAAAAAAGATAAAGCTAACCAGGTCTGAGATGAACTGTAGATTGGTTAGCTTAGTGCTAAACTTTCGACTTTCGACAGGTCTGTACTGTGTACTAGGGCCTTAGTAATTTGACAAAGTACATGTAGTTTTTGCATACAGAACGAGACTGTCTTGCAATCCTCATTTAAGATAAACTATCAATGTTAATTGTATGACCTGTTAAAAGTTTTACACCAAGCTAACGAATTATTGCCAAATCGGCAATTCATTTAGGATCCTCGTGATCTAGGCAGACAAACAGACGGACAGACAGACAGGTGATTACTATTTACCCCCCCCCCCCCAAAAAAAAAAAAAAAAAAAAAAAAAAAAAAACTTTTTTGCTGAACCTGTCTATAAAGGCCACCCAAGGGAATCAGTATAAGTGGCCTTTATGGGCAGGTGACCTTTATATACAGGTTCAAATAATATGAATAAAGAACGATTGGGTCACAGTTCTACTGGTCTTTATAAACTATTTAGTGATAAGCAATATCTTAATTTTTTTTATTCATTGTCACAATTCATAGGTGTGTCATCCGCCTTCGAAAGTGAACCGTAAAATAATATATTCAAATTATAATAATATATTGTTAAAGATATAAATAAATACCTTATTTCTTTTTTTTCAGAAAAGAGGTCATAGCCATTTTTGAAAAATACCAAGAAAGCAATGTAAGAAGTCTGAAGAAAAAAGATGCTGTTAACATGTTTAAATCTGAGTTTGGTTTGAACGATGTAGAAGCAGAAATTATGTTTGATACTTTTGATAAGGACAAGAATGGCATTATGAGTATATGGGAGTTTCAACAATTTTACCAAACAGCGGGATCAAAGTATGTTTATTTCATTTATTATAACCATGCACTTATAGGTATATACAATACAATATATATTTACATGTATGGCGGTAAATCATTATTATGTAAGAGACAAAATAGTAAAGAAAGATAAACACAACAATATTTTGAAAGTCTGAAAAATGTTAGCATGAAAGAGGCATGGCGGCGGATTGACAATGTAAAACTATGTTCTAGATTGTCCTAAAAAGGAAAAGTCCAAGGTTACGAAGTTCTTTTGAATTTTGAACACTGAGAAGTTGTAAAACTTTGAATGCGGATGGCCTTTTCCAATACTATTTTTTATGTATTTTAGTCTTAAGTCCGAATAAAGAGGGCATTTTAAAAGAAAGTGATATTTATCTTCAATGTCACTTAATTGTTTAATAATTCGTTTTCTTACTGTACAAGACTATTGCGGTAACTCAGTTGGTAGAGTGTTTGATTCATAAATGGAAGGTCGTGGGTTCGAACCCCGACCGGGTCTGAGCTTATACTTGAAAATGCGTAGTGACTGATCTTTCGCCAAACACTCGGTATTTTGAAATGAAAGTCATGGTTCTTTCGGACGAGAACTAAAAATAAATTAGGTCCCTAGTCTCGGTAGGAGTTGCACGATAAAGAATCCTGCTGTATAATGTCATCAGCGCAACGCACACGCGTTTAATTTTTTCTGAATTTTCGCCTACAGCTGACGACGTCTCATTATAAGTGAAATAGTCTTGACAGGGGCGTAAAACCTTATTACTTAACTCTTACAGTACAGACTTGTCTGAAGTTTAACACTGAGTTAACGAAAAGGAGTCGAAGCTTGGCTGTCGTATAGATTGACAGCTCAGCTGCAGTGATATAAGCTGCCGAAAAACTACCAAAATTAAGATTACGAGGAGCCGAGATGAAATGTCGATGGTTTGGCATCGATTCGGTAACTCAAGCTAAATTTTTTGAAAGGCCTGTACTGTTATTCTAAATGATAGTATATTGGTTTGTTTCATTTCAATATCAGTTATCAAATATTGGTTTTACGAAAACCTATTGGCGAATACAACTTTATACAGTACAGGCTGTCGAAAGTTTAACAATGAGTTAACGAAATGGAGTTAAAATTCGCCTGTCGAGTGGCCGAGATATAGATAGGTAGTTGCCGAAAAAGTCGTTGAGAGATAAATGGCAGCTGTCAGAGTATAGCTACCATGGAGCCGGAATGAGCTGCTTATTTGGCACTTATGATTTGACGTATTGCCGGCCACGCCCACAATATTCCGACAAATGCCGCCATTACGGTACCAAAGCAGCGTCACGGCAACTAATGACGTCTTAGTGTCAGTGACGTCAATAAATGGTACAATTCAGGCCGATTTTTCATTCTTTTTGTGTGTAATTCAAGCATGCCAGGCCTTTGTCGGAACATTGTGGGCGTGGTCAACGATCCGTCAATTAGGTTAATGGTAAACTATCGACAGAACTGTACTCTTGTTACATGTATGTTAAACATCTAACTGGTAGTTTCCACAAATCTGTTTTGATTGTCGATTAGTGAAATAGACATAGTGAGCAACATTTATACAATTACTCTAAAGAACAGACCAGGCCGAATTATCTGCCTTAACGATGGTATGTTTTTCTTTGAGTAATATAAAAAAATAACATAATCATCGTTAAGGCAGATAATTCGGCATATTTCAAACCAACATGGAATTATTTAATATACGACGCAGATGTTTTGTCGCCAATTTTCTCCTTATTAAGGCTTAAATAAATATTGCGGTAGTTCAGTTGGTAGAGTGCTCGCTCCGTATGTGGGAGGTCGTGGGTTCGCCCCCTACCGGGTCTGACCCAAGACTTGAAACTGAGTAATGATTGTTCTATCGCCAAGCACTCTGCATTACTTAAAATAAACGAGTGCCATGGTGGGCTTGGCACGATAAAGAGCCCTTCTGTAAAATGCAATCATCGCAACGCACAGGCAAAAATTCTGCACCTTCGCCTCTAACTGGCGACGTCTCTATATAAGTGAAATATTCTTGACTAGGACGTTAAACACCATAACTCACTCACTCTAGTTACATATCTGAAAGTACAGACAGAAGCCAAAAATGATAGTTTCCACAAATCTGTTTTGATTGTCGATTTGTGAAATAGATATAGTGAGCAACATTTATACAATTACTCTAAAGATCAGACCAGGCCGAATTATCTGCCTTACCGATGGTATGTTATTTTTGAGTAAAATAAAAAATTCTATAAATATTCTATTCTATATTCGCTTTTCTATAAAAGCCACCCAAGGGAACCAGTAAAAGTGGCTTTTATATACAAGTTCAAACAATAAGAATAAAGAATAATTGGGATATAATTTTACCGGCCTTTATGAGCAAGTGGCCCTTATATATAGGTGACCTTTGAGGTAGGTTGGACTGTATACACACATGGGTCCGGTGTTTACTGGGTATCTGTGCTTCAACTACCGTGAAATAATTAATTTTTGCGATGTTTTTGTAGATAGTAATCACCAACGAATTTACATGTCAACGGATTGGTATATATTACAAACAGGGGCGTAGCTGGGTCCGAGATATCATGTAGGCACAGACGCATGATGTGCAAAGCGCCGATAGGGGAGAGTACAGGAGGTGTTTTGAGGAGGGGGATTCCGGGGGCCTCCCCTAAAAGTTTTGAAATATTTAATTGAAAAAAAAAACACGCAACTTGAAGTGTTTCAATATCTATATTACACATTGTATGCTGTAAAAACTTTATACTGAAATCGTTCATTGAAAGAGAAATTTTGACTTTATTTCAGTAGATTGCTGTCAAAGTCAAATGAGATTTTTCTGTGATTTGTGTTTTTGAAAACTATTAGTGCCTCGTCATAGTCTATGGTAAATGCGATAGCTCAGTTGGTTTAGTGCTCGCTTCGTATGCGGAAGGCTGGGGTTCGCCTCTTGGCACGCTAAGACACTCACTCCATATTGCCCTACACGTACTAGAAACTTAATTTAATTTATTTAGATAAACCTTAATACATTAATATCTTTGTCAAAACAATATGTAGACACGTGCCTTTTGGCTACGCCCCTGTCAAATTTATCTAAAACAGGAACTATAAACCACAAAATGACATCGCGAAAATAAATAATTTCACAGTATTTTCAACTTTTTATTGGGTTATTTTAAATTTCAGTATGCAAGAAGTTGTTAAAAAGTTCCATGAATTAGATACCGACCACAGTGGTAAGCTAGACAGTGATGAAGCAAAAAAGGGATTAGAAGCAATGAAAACAGGAACGGGGAGGAATTTAGAAGAAAGAGAAGTTGAATTCTTTATGAAAACCGCGACAGATGAAAATGGAATGTTGGATCTTGGAACCTTCACAAACTTATTGTTTAGACTTAAATTATATAAAAGCCCCCCACCACCGAAAAATGTTAAAACGCATGTACTTGGTTCAGAAGTTGATAACCCGGATGTGAAATAAACAATCTAAGTATTAAAATGAACAAATGTCTCGTATGGAGTGACTATAAAAATATCATGTATTCATATCAAAAAAGTTGAGAATTTGTGTACATTTAGATTTAGATTTTACTAACAATTTTCCAGTTTAGTCTTAAATATTCTTTACCATGTTAACACGCACAAATGCCATTCCTCTCCAGTTTAATCCAGCCCAGATTGATCATGTCTCAATTCATTTTTTTTGTGGGAGGGGGGAGTGTAGCGTGTGAATATATTGTTGAAGTAGCATCTTTAATGCATATTCAGCATCATTTCCAATGTCCCATTCTCTGTTGTTTTCTTTGTTTTAAATGTACCAAGCTGAATGCCAAGCTCGGAAACAGCGTCTATCTCCCAGCTCTGAGAGTAGGGTAGTAAAGTAAGAGAGATTCGAATGTTGATGGCTGTTCGAAATTTGCTTGAATGCATCATTCTTTAGAGAAGGGTAGCAAAACTACAACATTCCATCTTGGAATAATGTCAATGTCGCTTCTTTGTCAAATATGATAGTAATAGCCGTTAATAATAAGAAATCTAAAAGAAATGGCTTGAAGTATACACTCGTTAAAATTAGAAATTAGAAATATTTGTGGGATCAAAGAATCTTGGTCTAAACTAGAAAATTTTCTTGAGAGAAAAATATCCCTGGTCTCCAATATCACCGAGTTATTATTTCTAAGATATGACCTTGTGACCTTGACCTATGCACCTAATTTCGATTTTTTCAAGAAAAACATAAAATTTGGTGTCAAAAAGATCACAACTTCAGTAAAATAGCATCTCGAGTCTTTGCAAATGTTCTCGTTTGTCATCACAGTAATTAGAAGTACTAAAAACTTCTTTTATATTTGTATTTCTTTCATTATAACGCTTTATAATCAATATTGCCAAGTCGCTTCAAAACTCAAATATGACCGTGTTTCAATGTTTCTTGCAATCGTTGTCACCTCCTTCTATCATCACAATATTTTGAGGTGTTAAAAAGTATTTTTTATAAATACAAGTCTCTCTTAATATTGCCAAGTCCCTTCAAAACTCAAATATGACTTCGTTTCAATAGTCCTTGTAAACTTTGTCCCACTTCACTCTATATATCATCGCAATATTTTGAGGCGCTAAAAAGTTTTTTTAAATACAAGTCTCTATTAATATTGCCAAGTCCCTTTAAAACTCAAATATGACCTCGTTTCAATGGTCATTGCAAGCATTGTCACTTCCCTCTATCATCACAATATTTTGAGGTGCTAAAAAGTTTTTTTTAAAATATACAAGTCTCTCTTAATGTTGCAAAGTCCAACCAAATCCCAAATTTGACCAAAGTAAGAGTGGCAATGAATCTGTGTTTGTTGTTTATGAGTTAAAATACTGAACACTCGTTAACCCTAATCTATTGCGTTTTTCCTGCTGTGGGACCTAAGTTCGCTTTGCACTAACTTGTTTGTATATAATTTGCTAGAATGTTTCTGCTGTATTTTGCTAGTACGTGTTTCTTTTGCTGCTTTTGCTCAAATTTGTTTTTGTTGTTTTTTCTTTATACTCTGTTTACAATATTTTACATTTTTTCAAAATAAAATTTTATATCACGTTATTTTTGTTATCATTTTAGCTAAGCGCTATCTTTACTAGCTTATACCTATGTGTTTCACAATTAATACACTAAAGTAGAGCTTGTTGCCACTATTGGAATATAGAAAAGAAGGCTGCTTACAAGTTTGATCAAACTGTTGACGCAGGGATATTGCAAGCTTAACTTACCAAGGCCCTAAAAAGTTTTATGACCGTCATAACAATACTTTTGATAATTATAACGCATATTGTTTATAAGTATGATGTCTCTGTATCCAATATTACCCTGAATATATTTTAAATTCCAGAGTTAAGTACCATGCTTTTTTCTCACTTTTGATTAAACGCTTGTCGAGTGTACAGAGGAAGATCTTACCCTTCCGGAGCACACGGTCTCGCTTCCCTACAGGAAGTTCACGTGTTTAACTTAATTTGTCATGAGTTTTAAAGTTTTACTTTGCTTTGGGATTGTGATTTGGACATGGATTAATATGTTTAAAAGTAAAGTAATGATGGAGTCTTTAGTTCTACTCAACCCTACTGACAAACAATAAAAAAATCTAACATCAAACATTAAGGCCCAGTGGTTCAAAGCTCCGACAGTTTAAGTAAATGACTAGTGGGAAATCAAATTGGTATTCAAATTAAGAATATTTTATATAGAAATACATTTGATTTTAACTGATTCAAAATGATATGAACAATTTTATGTGTGCATTAAATTTTTGAACAGAAAGTTTAGACACATTACCTACAACAAAATACACACCCAACCAACAGTAACTAATTAAGTTAAAGGTGATTTGAACAACCGAACCAGGAGTTATTTTAGTAAAATGTGCTTAACAATATACTCGTACTAAACCAAGTACCAATTTCTAACAGAAATGGCATGCATGCCGTTTTTAAAGTGTCGCCCTGGAAAATTGATGTTTTCCTAACCATGTAAATAATACATCGACTAAATTGTTGATTCAGGAATTTTGCATGCCTAGGCTAGGCTTATCAAGGTCCTAAAAAAGTTTTATGGCCGTCATCACAGTATTGTAAAGTTTGATGTCTTTGTGTCTAGAATTGCCTTGGATATATTTGACGCCCTTTCACACAATTTTGATTACACACGTGGCTGGTGTAGCTAGCTAAACAGGAGGTGCCTACCCTTCCGGAGCACCTGACCTTTACCCTGGTGGAAGTTCACGTGTCTAATCACAATCCAGAAGTAAAAACTTTTGGAACTAACAAGTTAGGTTAGACACTTGAACTTCCACCAGGAAAGTGATACCGGGTGCTACGGAAGGGTAAGCACCTCCTGTTTAGCTAGCTCACCTACCACGTGTATAATCAAAATTGTGTGAAAGGAACATGGAACTAAGGGACGTCAACATTTTTGCCCATGGTATTTCAAGAGCCAATGCAAGATAGTATGGGCGTTTTAAATTCAAGCTCTTCATCAAATTTGGCACGCGCCACCCTATCTTACATCATCTCTGAAAATACCATGATCAGAATGTCATTTTTTCAACAACGCTGATGCAGGTTTAAACAAAACTCCATCCACTTACTCACTCTGATTTCATATCACATTTTCATCATTGATAAAAACAAAACACAATATTAGTATATTTATTTATGTAAACAAAACACAGAAAAAATAATATCCCACAAAATAACGCAAATAAATAAAATTCTGAATGGTTTATTTGATTGGGTGTTATCTTCTATGGAATGTTAAAAATTCATAACCTTAAAAATGAAATCTTTCAAACATAAGTTTAATTTCCATAGCAATTGGCTGAAATTTCTAAATGTAAATAGTTTGAGACATTTAAGTTTGTTAGACCCAGGTGGGGGGGGGGGGGGATTATATTATTTCATATTTATTAAATTATAATATATTAGTGGTAGGAAACTTTTAGCGGTTTAGACCAGATAAACTATTACACGGTAAGATTTTTTCCCGGTTCCAAGGGAAATAAATAATTTTCGCTGAGAAGATATATTCGCGGTTCAAGCTTTACGGTGAAAAACGCGAATATTTCTTCCTAGCGAAAGTTTCTTTTTAATAAAGTATACCCGGTTCCGAGTGTGGGAAAAGTGAACCAAGGAAATAAATAATTTTCGCTGAGAAGATATATTTGCGGTACAAGTTTCACCATGAAAATCGCGAATATTTCTTCCTCGTGAACGTTTCTTTTTTACAGTATACATTGTATATATACTGTAATATACATGTATATAATGGTTAATGGTAAATTCAGGAATTGTGAACAGGCCAAAGAAAAACTGCAAACATGTGTAATTATAATAATCTATAAAAATAAAGACATCTAAAGAAATACCAAGTTCAAACTATAATTGAACAGTAGGATAATTCTGCTTAAAACATAAAAAAGGTTATTTTTATAATTACGTTATTTAAATTTCTGTATAAAAGATATATTCTATGTTTATTTTTGACATTTATTAATGACCAGCATTTAAAAAAAGTTATAATACTATAAATCCAGATTTTTTTCACATAAAGTAATGATAGTAGCAAGACAACAAGTAAATTCAGTGAATTAGGATCTTCCGCCAGCAGGCTCCTTTTCTGTCATTTGGAAATATGTTCAAAGGGCAATAACTCCAAGGAAATTGAGCAAACCAACTGCGCATCCTCTATCAATGTTGATGCATTGTCTCAAGTTTCATGAAATGGTACTTTAAAGTTATGGAGAATTTGTGCAGACAAAAATTTTAGACGGACGGACTGAAGGAAGGACAGACAGAAAATTGAATTTTATATCTATCTCTTTCTTTGAAAGGCAGGAAAGAAATTTTTTGTGAATATTTAATTTTAATATATTAACGTGCGTATGCACCAACTGTTGATCATCAAAGGAAATGAAATTATAAATATGCAAATAACTTGTAAAGTTGCTACTCACAAAAAATTCTCAATTTACAGATGTAGCAGGGTTAGCTTTGCTATTCACAAATTAAGCCATTTGCTTATTTTCATGATTTTTGGCTCCAAATAATAGCTATTCTCTAATATTCTTGCTTCAAAATTTTTATCAATTTCATTATGATGCAGACATAAATCACTGAATTTTTTCACTTTATTTTCATTGTTTAAGTTTGAAAAATTAAAATAAGTTTATTGTTAATCAACAACATCTATACAGCAGATTAGAATAACTAAATTTCAGACATTTTTGTCGTTATTCTTTCTTTTACTGGATCCTTAACATACAAACTCGCTCCTAAATTTTAAAATTGGTTAATGTTTTGGAGCAAACTTTTTGACAGCTTTTTGCTTACCCCTGTGTAGTAAATGTTAGTACCAAAAACACTGACATTAGTATTTTTTTACATATAGTTTATTTTTGTATGATGTGATTATCAAAACCAATCAAAAAAGTTTGGTGGTAATAAAAAATAGAAGAAAAAAAATATCTTGCATCAAAAATATGCCAAAATACACTGCCATACATAAATTATTATCAGTATACATGATTTAAAGTGGTTCTATCAACATGATCAAAGCAAACTGAAAATCATCACATAAAAATTGTTGAAAACATCTTTCTGCTAAAGCCGATTGTTTCCAGCTAAAAAACTGTAGGGTTTTATCTTGGGAAAAAAAAATTCCCCACATTCAGGTGATTGAAATCCTTCCAAGTCCTAGGTCCTGGACCTACTGGTTTTATGCTGGGACCCTTGATATTTAATCTATAAAAGTCAGATGGACCAGGGTAATCCTACTTTTCTAAAGGATATGCATATACATCTTATTTGTATGTTGATATTGGACTTCCTAAACTTTATGCCAGACCTACCAAAAATAAAGGAAAAAGATCCTAGACCTTCCATCACAAATCATAATTTTGAAACCCTGCAAATTTTTATTTTTTTCATAATAATTTAAATAATTTTCCAAGAGAATTGGTTTTTTTTAAGGAAAAATCAACATTATTACATGCATTTACATAATTAAGATAACAGTTTTTTCAGTTCTATGAATAAACTTGGTCATGATGGTAATAATATAAACCTAAATGGCAAATTAAAATTTGTATAGTTATTTCTGGATGACAGTGTAAAAACTCAATCACATCATGGTAACCTGCCCTTTGTGAATATACAAGTTTATCAATTGCTTAAGCACGTCACATAAAATGTATAGAAGCTGCATTCATACATATTTCAATATTCCATTGATATGTAAAACCATATACTGTAAATATATTTAATTTCGCATGTATTTATTTTCGAGGAATATGAAATTTAGACATATTTCATAAAGTTAAATTTAAGTGTTTTTAATATGCATTATAACACTTTAAGCATAATATAATTTATGCTTGTTATTAATTTTTGTGCAAAACAAAGGACCTTGAAATAAACGAAAATTAGTACAATGAAAAAATAAATACATTTACAGTATGAAAAATTGTAAAAATAAACATACACATGTAATTTAAAAAAAAAAGCTTTCATGTCATCATTGGTATTTAATATTGAAAGGAACAAAAGTCCTGCAAAAAAAATTAGTATTATGCATTCATTATCTTTCAGACAAAATGTTTTTTCGCTAATCCTCCTAGAAAAAGTAAGGTCCATAGGTAAAGGTAATTTTTTATTTAATTATTTTTATTTTGACCATAATGTAACAAAGATGCCTATTTAAACATTGCTTGTCAAGAAACATAAATTTAGTTTTGGTAAGGTTATCGGAAACACAAATATATTGTTTTAAGTCTAAACATAAAGTTGCTAAAGTAACAGAATTTCATTTGTTCATTTATATATTGGACCAATGTATAATAAAATTCTTTTACATGTGGGAGCATGAAATTATAAGGGGCGGGTTACTCTTTATATTTTTCAAAGATGACCTTTTTATTGCGACAATATGACCCTGTACCAAGACATGTGAACCTTTGTACAAAGAATATGTAAATATCACTCATTCTATGGAGAAAATTGGAAAACAAAAGAATCTCATGATAGTTATTACTTTGCATAGACATAGACATTTCCAACACACATACACACATAAATTATGGTACTTTCAAGTATAAAATTTACCACCACACAACTTCTAAATGAGTAAATCTTATTGAACAATTATTAAAATGAAATCCTAGCCAGGATTTTCATAATTCAGGAATCTTAGTGTTTCAGTGCACCTAGTAAAATCAGGGTAACAAAATTCCCAGGGTCCACCGTCTGGGACCGATTGATTTTACATTGGGACCTTTGATATTTAAACTGTAAAAGTTCAATGAACCTGTCGATATTTATCAGGATAACACTACTTTTTTCATTTAAAATTATAGCATATGAACCTGTTGACTGGACTTTCGTATTATATATAGGATCTGTCAAAAATTTAAGGCAAAAGGTGTTAAATGTCCCCCAAAATACAACAATAATTGACTATTTGGATAATGTATCAATATATATTTACAATCACATTGTTTTTGCTTCAATGCAGTGTTTGACCTCGATTCTACTTCATGACTCGATGCAGTTGAATGGAGCACGCGAGCAGGGAATTGTACCATTTAATGACGTCACTGATACTAGTACGTCATTAGTTGCCGTGACGCTGCTTTGGTACCGTGATGTCAGCCTTTGTCGGAACATTGTGGGCGTGGCCGGCGATACGTCAATGATGCCGACAGTTGGAACAGTCAATTTTAACGAGGTAGTTATAGTTGTTTTATTTTTATGAAAAGTGTTAAAATGTCATTTTATTTTGTGTTTATTTGAAAAAGTTACAAATGATTGTAAATATAAGGAATGACATTTACTTTGACTGTACTGCATGGAGTTATGCAGTAGAATGGACTGTCTCAAATAACCATGAAAGCCTTCGGCTTTCATTTAATTTGAGACAGTCCATTCTACTGCATAACTCCATGCAGTACAGTCAAAGTAAATGTCATTCCTTAAAAGGTTTACATTTGAGTCAAGACCAGTTCTGTTAAAAGGACATACCGGGTATACAATTTAAATTTTTGATGACTGATAATTCGAGATATTACCAGGAAAGCTAAGGCAGATTTTTTGGGAAGGTAGCTCTTCATATACAACAAATAAACTCATTTAGAAGTCATGAATGATATAGCACTTGTTTTTTATAATTAAATCTCTGTACAAAACTGTCAATCATTTCTTCTGTTGCTCCTGTAGGAACAAAAATGCAGAAGAGAAATCTTTTTGATCAAAGCCGCTATTTGTCATAATTCTGTATATCTGATGTGCGAGGCTACCCATTGGTGTTGGGGACTTTGTTGCTGTCGCAGCATTTTGAGCCAATCCAAGATCCTAAAAAATCAAAATAATTTCAATCAATATTTGCCATCATTTGTTTAGTCATTTATTGGCGTGATAAAAGGTTTGATAAATTGAGCCCGAGAGGAAAAAAATGGACAAAATGGATTTTTGAAATAGTGTAGTGTAAAGCAATATCTATTTAGTGGAATTATAACAATGTTTAATGTCTTTTACATTTCACTGACAGAGCCTCACACCACCTACTATCAGAGTGAGTGTGATTGTGACAGTGAATTTCGCTTCATGTTCAATAATCCAATAAAATTGAATACAGATTAATATACATGTATTTCACTTGAACCTAGTTGTAACAGGAAATCTGTATGCGCATCCCTGCTTAGAATGAAATATTTCTTCACAGAGCAAAACATTGGCACTATGGGGATTTAACATGTTGAAAATACCAGACAAATGGCGGATCCTGTTGTGCATATGACGAGAAACATCACAAAAGAAATCACTCCTGGTGTAAACATCACCATATAAAGTCCCCAAAGTACCAACATTTTTCCTTTCTACAGAAATAATTTATGATAATCACAAATAGGCATACAGATTTCCTCTTACGAATAGACTCAAGTGAGTGAAAAATATCAACAATTACTCAATTTTAATGCACTGTCTATGGAAATTGAGCATACTGTAAATCACCTATTTTTGTGATTTGTTTGTATTTTTTTTTATATTTTTTCGATATTTGCGATCTGTTCAAGAATCGTGAAAATAAAAATTCATGAATTGGGTAAAGGCCAATTATCTAGATGAACATCATATTAACATTAAAACAGTTGCTTTAAGAAAAACCTTCTTCAATTTTGGGGTTCCACATGGAATATTGCGAAAATTGTTTTCATCACGGGATTGTAAAAAAAAGGTGCCGCGAAATTAAAGTGATTTACAGTACTCTTGTGTCATAAAAACACCAACTTTCATAGTATGTTCAAATCTTGGACAGATCCTAGTGTAGAAAAGTTTGTCAGATGTTTGCTAACCAAATACTCTCAAATTTTACCAAGACCTAATAAACTTAAAAAATAAGTTAAAATGTTTTCTAAAACATAACTAAATTTATTTTTTGTAAAACATGTTAAAAATAAGTTAAAATGTTTTCTAAAACATAACTGAATTCATTCATTAAAAAACATGTTTCACCACTGTGTACGATTCTTCTTATTACATATAATTGAATGGTATAAAATTTCAAACTATGATCTTGTACAATTCTAGAAGGCACACACAATAATAAACATTAGAAGGAGTTATAAAGCTCACTGGACCAGCCAGTGACTGTACCACTATAAGTAATACCTTTGTCATGAGTGCAGTGCCAAATCCACCCTGATAATTATTACTAGAAGGTACACCCTCTAATACACCTGGATAAGGGTTATACAACTCACTGGACCAACATCTTCCTGTACTCATATTCAATATCTTAGCTAATAACTTTGGATCAAGTCCCAGCCTGGAGTAAAAAAAAAAATAATGATAAATCAAAGAATTCAAATTATCTTTTTTTGAGAGAGAAAGATCTTTCAATGAATTTTAAAATCAACATCCCTGGTAGATTGTTATTTATAAATTTATTATTTATTATTTTAATTTTTGTTTAGTTACAACAATACATGATGGATAATACTGGAGAACTGGTCCAGACAAAAAATGTGACCTACAGACATACAGAATGCATTACATTTTCTCACATATGAGACATGGAAATCCCACGATTTGACCCATGTGAGATTTTTCTGTCTCACCCTAGGGATGAGATCACTTGTCTCAACCAACAATTTCTCAACATCACAATTTTTTACATACGCGTAATTGATGACGTCATAATCATTTTATATGAGGACGTCAACAAAATTGATTACATCATTCTCAGAAGGCACCAATGATGGCCTGAAAACACATTTGATGCAATGTTTTGTTTATAAATCATGTTTTCATGCTGCAAACTCGGATGAATATTTTCAATGCCCAGAACTCTCTAAAGCTCGTTCTGAACAGGAAAATATTCATCCTCGTTTGAGATATCTCTGTCTTACACTGTTACTGGTGTGAGATTCTATTAATCTCTAGGGCAGGGATAATTAAAATTAAAATAATGTTTAGAAAGATTGCTTTAAAGTGGTGAATGAATGGACAGACAAGCTAATTTTCTTAAATTACTTCATTAGTTATTCTCCCATATCAGACTAATAGAATCTTACACCGATAACAGGGTAAGAGATATCTCAAACGAGGATTAATATTTTTCTGTTCAGAACGAGCTTTAGCGCGTTCTGGACATTTAAAATATTCAATTGAGTTTGAGATATCTCCGTCTTGTACTGTTACTGGTGTAGGATTCTTTTTCTCGCACATTTGCAGCATACAAACATGGATTTGTAAACAAAAAATTGCATCAAACATTCAGTTTTCAGACCATCACCGGTGCCATCTAAAATGACGTAATCAATTTTGTTGACATCCTCACTTAAAATGATTGACATCATCAATTAAGGGTGTGTAAGTGATTGTGACATTGAGAAATTGTTGGTTGAGAAAAGTGATCTCATCCTTAGGGTGAGACAGAAAAATCTCACATGGGTAAAAACGCGGTATTTCCTTGTCTCGTATGTGCGAGAAAAGACAATCCCATGTTTCAACAGGGTAAGACAAGCACAAGTTAGTGCAGCAATATTGAGATCCAATATAATGTCATATATTAATATTGAAACAGGCGTTTTCATCAATGGAGAAAAATGTTCTTAGTTTTCTGACATTGTCTTTAAAGAGAATCATAAACACCAAATACATATTATGGTTTTCACTTGACAAGTCACATATGCTCATTTCATTCTAAAATAAGCATATAAAAGAATGGAAAAATTGTTGAAAACAGATCAGAAAAAAGCAGAAAAAAATTTACACAGCTGAAAAACAGATCAGAGAAAAAAAATTATACCTTGTTCCAAGATTCATAGCTTCTGAAGTACCAATCATGGATATAGCAAGTAACATGTTGTTGCATATCTTCACAGCCTACATTATATATATATAAAGATTTGTATATGTCACATGTGTCAGAAAAAACTGGAAACAAGACATAAATCAAAGTACTGAAGGTACTGAAGCCTCAGCTAAACTGAGCAATTTGATAAAAAAAAATGTGCACTTGAAACTGAGATTTGTCTAATGAATCAGTAACAAATGAAAATCATGCAAATAATAGATACTGTGATCGGGAAGCTTCTAACAACAAGTCTGCTTTTTATGCAAGTTGTTAGGTTCTAACATATAAATATGTTACAATGGTCAAAATGGACATGCCACGCAATGTTTATCATTGAGTAAACTAAGTAATGCGCATAAATATAAATTTTCAAATTTTCAAAAACCAAGAGAGGCTACTAAAGACCCGACCCTAAATCTGAGTGAAATATCTCAAGCGTAACGGAAAAAAGTCCAGAGAAACCATCATTTTGATAAAATTCACAAAGTGAAAGGGGCATAACTCCACTAAAACGCAGTTGACTGAAGAAAACCCAAACTGGATCTGTAATCATCACCATCACCATCATTATCACTCCTCATATCACATTTTGATCATCAACATGAAGATATCATCATCATCATCATCATCATCATCATCATCATCATCATCGTCGTCATTAGCAGCAGCAGTAGAACCCATGCCATGACAATCACCACCACCATTATATTAATCATTTTCAGAAATCCTCATGTTACATCATTAATATGGTCACATCATCATCATAGCTCTTTGTGTCACATAATCATCATCATTATCAGCAGCAGCAGTACTGAATGTCATCATCATCATCATCATCATCATCATGTCACATCATCAGCATGAAGACATTGGCTTTGTTATCATCATTATCATCTTTAATTATTATCATCATCGACAGCAGCAGAACTGAATGTCATCACCACCACCATCATCATCATCATCATCATCATCATCATCACAACCATCTTCATCATCATCATCATCATCATACTATCGGCAGTGCTCAGCAGTACTGAATGTCATCATTGCCACCATCATCATCATCGGTAGCAACAGAACTCATGTCACCATCATAATCATCATCATAGTTCGTCAAGTCACATCGTCATCATCACCATCATCATTCATAGCAGCAGAGCTTATTTTCATCACCACCATCACTATCATCTTCTTCATCACGATAATTATTATCATCATCGACATCAACAGAACTCATGTCACCACCATCATCAACATCATTATCATATCTCCTCGTGTCACATCATCATCATGGTGACATCATCATCATATCTCCTCATGTCACATCATCATCATCATCATCATCATCATTATATCTCCTCATGTCATATCATCATCATCATGGTGACATCATCATCATCATTATTATTGTCATCATCTCCACCAGATCATCATGCCACATCATCATCGACATAGTGTCATCATCACAAAAAAAAAAACTTCCACCATGACCAGCTATTTCCCTTGACTTGCAATTGACAGATTAACCATTGTTGAAGTCATTAATTTTATTCATTGAATTCACAATTAATTTGAAAAAAAAAACAAAACCTTTGTTTTAGAAATAATTTAAATGTATTTAAAATTATTGTTGAATGTATATAAATTGTCCAAGTGAGCTTCAAAAGCCTGAATTGGTATAAACCATCCTGACACAATAAGCTAATAATCTGTACCTCCCAATTACAGAAGTTGTCCAGGCAACTGTCTCTTTCAAAAAAGTTTGTTGACAAGAATTGTGTACAAAAGGGGGAAATATTTCTGAATATGATTAATTGAAAATTAATTGATTATTATTTAGACAACTAAAATGTTACAATAAAATTACTTTGAATTTAAGAGAAACTGTAAGAGGAGTTGAGTTCACAAAGTAGGTACCCCCATTCTAATACTTGCTAAAAAGTGACTAAGTTTCAAAGTCTGGAAAAATGGAGAAAAAATCTTGAAATATTTCCATAAAGTCAGGTGCACATCCTCAATATATATATTAACATTCTGTGAAGTTTCAAGCTTTTTGGTTGAAAACTGTAAGAGGAGTTGAGTTCACAAGGTAGGTACCCCCATTCAAAAACTTGCTAAAAAGTGACTAAGTTTCAGTCTTGAAAAATGGGGGGAAAAATCTTGAAATATTTCCATAAAGTCAGGTGCTCATCCTCAATATATATAAAAACATCCTGTGAAGTTTCAAGGTTTTTGGTTGAAAACTGTAAGAGGAGTTGAGTTCACAAAATTGGTACCCTATTTTCCCCGCCCTTAGTTACTGTTCTACTACACCAACGGTGCTCTAAAAATCGGAAGAACTTAAGAAAGCACAACGTTTCAGTTTTCCTTCATGTCCAGAGTTCACATCATATTTGTTTATTTTATGTGAAATAAAGTAATATAGCTTCATGAAAAGAAATTAAAGGTTGTAAAAACCATGGATTAAACTACTGACAACAACTTTAATCGGATATCCACTGTAAAAACGATCTAATAAGGACTTGTAACAAGGTAAATAAATTTTATCTGAAAATTTTAAAACATCGTTTTTTTTCAGTTTTGTTTAGATTTTGATTTCAAGTTGTTCTTTCTTGCGATTTATTTTGTTGATTGAAAATAAAAACCTGGAAAAGGTATTTAAATGAACATTGATGATGAAATTGTCTGTCTTCGGAGACATATGGTGAGAAGTGGAGTGTGTGCGGAAGATCGGAAGTATGTAGCAGAGATTCGAGAATAAAGCATGTCGTTTTTTATATTAAACTGATAACTGAAAAGGACAGGGTGTCATGATCATTTTAAAAGGGGCAAGGGTGTACTGGACTAAAAAGGTCAGTCACTACGCTATGTGAATACATTTGAGTAGGGTCATCGGGTGTCAAATGCAGGCATGCCCACAAACACATGGCTAATTTGCATACGAACTACGGTATCGATATACTACACAACTTCACGAGTCACAAACGATTTATGAACATAGCCAATAACTTGTAAATAAACTTCTCTTTCAGTTTCGTATCACATTTTTGGGAATCTTTGATTTCCGCTACTTTTTGTTATGCATAATTTCGCTACTGGCAAACTGACAGGAATGTATTTAATACCCAATGAAAGCGGGAAAATCCTCGTGACGTATCATGTGATGAATATTAATGAATCAGGTCGGGATATCCCAAACACGAAATATTATTGACAATCAATTTTTTAAAAAAATATATAATTTATCATCAAATGTGATCAATGTTTAAAATTATTTAACTTAAAAACTGTTTAATGAGCATACTTTGTGTTTATTTATCGATGTCACTTTGCGTAATTAAAAAAATCCAATATGGCGGCGACTGTAAAGCAACTACACGTACAGCACTGTAGATCAAAAGAAGAACGTCGGCGCGAACTGACAAGATCGTCATTTTTGTTGGGTTTTCCGAAGGGCGTATATTTAATGGATTTTTGTGGTTTTTATCTTAAAATTATCATACAAAAGTGAAGAATTAAAATATATATCCAGCAAAAACAATTACGGACTAATACGCGTATGAATACATTTCAGATCGGCACATGTGTACATCATGAAAACATTGCTTTCGTAACTTTCCGGGAGACCCAATCACTCAGATTAGAGTTTATACATACCTGGGATACCGTATATGGAAATTCCCGTAATTTCAGTGGAAAGGAAGGGTTTGATTGGCTGTCAAGGTGAAATGAGAGCAGCGCTAAATACGAAAAAATCCAACGATCGCTATAAAGCATTCAGCATGGCTGATGCTTTAAAAACAGTAAGATCCAGGATTTTCCTAGTAAAATTCTAGATATCCAGCTTTTTTCTAGTTTGTGGAGCCCTGCAAAAGGCCCTGGACCTTCCATATTACACATGTATAATTTTGAAACCTTGAAGTGTTGCCAACAATATGTTTGCTGCATGTAATGAAATATTTGAATTATTTCCAGGTAAAATCATTATTTTTTGCTGATTGAAAAAAGGAGTACTACTTTTTTGTATTGAGGTCATGGTGGCCAAGTGGTGTGTCATGGTGGCCAAGTGGTGGGTCATGGTGGCCAAGTGGTAGGTCATGGTGGCCAAGTGGTAGGTCATGGTGGCCAAGTGGTAGGTCATGGTGACCAAGTGGTCTAAGCACTTGCTTAGTGTGATGTTACTTGGGTACTCCTATTTTTACAAGTCCCAAAAAACTAGCTGCTCCAGGTTCTTTTTTGTATGTTTCACACTAATGTTCAAAGGGCATTTACTCCTAGGAAAATTAACAAACCAACTTGATTTAACAACATACACATCTCGTATCAATTTTAGTTCCATGAAATAGTGCTTCATAGTTTTGGAAAATTTGTGCAGACAAGAATTTCAGACAGATGGATGTAAAGACAGAAACTTGAATTTTATATCCATCTTTCTTTCAAAAGGCAGGGGATAAGTATTCTGGAAAAGATAAAACACTGATAACAGACCTGTCCCATGCCTACAGCGCCACAGTGTACAACATTCTTCCCCATATTATCTAGTAGTCCTTTGGCAATAGTAAAGTGGTCTTCTGGTCCTCCAACCATAAAAGTTAAAATACCATCTCTAGCTGCATTCACTCCTAAAATATTGAGCATAATGTAATTCAAGAATTATAACGAAAGTTAAAACTTAGAACAAATATAACAATAACTTTTTCTTGAATTCTTTAAAACTTAATAAAAACAATCTTTAATGTAAAGTAAGCTTATCAGGTCTATATAGCAATTTTTGGAGGTTCCTCCAAAAGATTACTTTTGATTACATCAGTCAACAAGTAAAGGTATCTATAATCTTGTGGCTAATTGTCAGATTATATCGGCACCTGAAAGCAGACTATAGCCTAGGAACACTACCCGTGTCACTGTCAGATGTCCGCAAGTCAATGCACTTGTTTTTTTGGTAATCATTGAAGTTTTCACACCTGGTACAGTGCTTGGGGCACTTACAGTTAATTAATGGATTATCTGTAGGCTACTGAAGTTAATATTAGTTAACACACATGCCGATTTTCACATGACCTCAAATCAAATTTTTATCTCCACAATTTTTCGCCAATTTTATAATTTTTTTGCCACTTTAATAAAATTTTCGCATTTTGCGAAAATGGCGACCTACAGCAGAAACACTGTACATATAATATAGCCATGTTTAATATTACTGAACTCTGATATAAGGAACAAGTCTGTTAACTAACAAACCAATCTGAACTCAAAGACAACTGACTCCATTTGTTAAGCTTCACAGGGAAATGAAAGTAGCTGGCAGCCAACTGTTCTGCCTATACTGTCATTTCCTGGGATATACTATTGGATCTCTGTGCTGTACCACAAACAACAAGTATCTAGCTACAACCCCTTGTGTCAGTGGTTCAACCAGAAACAGGGGTATCAAGGTAGCTAGCCCCCTTCTCCTGGGCCAGTACTGCCATTTCCTGGGACACTGCTGAATCTATTGTGCTGCTATCAATAAACATGCTATCCTTCTCTATATACAGGTAACAAACTTACCCCCAGAAACAGGAGCATCAAGGTAGCTAGCCCCCTTCTCCTGGGCCAGTACTGCCATTTCCTGGGACACTGCTGGATCTATTGTGCTGCTATCAATAAACATGTTATTCTTCTCTACATACAGGTAACATACTTACCCCCAGAAACAGGAGCATCAAGGTAGCTAGCCCCCTTCTCCTGGGCCAGTACTGCCATTTCCTGGGACACTGCTGGATCTATTGTGCTGCTATCAATAAGGATGCTATCTTTCTGTACAGTGCTATCAAATAAATATATCATATACAGTCAAACCTGTCTATAAACGTCAACTAAAAGTGGCCTTTATAAACAAGTTCAAATAATATGAACATAAAATAGTCGGGACACAATTCTACTGGCCTTTATTAGCAGGTAACCCTTATATAGAGGTGGCCTTTAAGGCAAAGCAGAGTAGAGTAATATAGTTATAAAACCAGGTAAAAGATGCTTTCACTTAAATTGCAGCAATAAGTTCTTGGATGGTCGAGGAAACAGGGGTTCTAATATCATGTCTGGAAATCACAATAATCCATTAGGCCTGGGTATTGCCAGGGAGAAACTGATACGATATGTATACAGATAAACCGATATCCAATACGTATTGCCGATACAGTACAACGAGGTTTCAACTTTCAAGCACTTACTTTTTTAACTTGTTAAATTCAATCTATTTTATGGTGCCTTCTCAGGTGTGTTGACATATTTGTTGTACCTCTGGAGCTTGCAACTTCGGCTTTGCATAAATTGCACAATACCTTTTTTTTATTAGTTTTGGAAAAATAGTTCCACACTTTCGATTAATGTTAAGACATTTTGGTCTTTAGTTCAGCACTAAGCAGTAGACGACATGATGTAAAGCTAGTAAAACGGAAGTTTTGAATTTTTTCATTTGTAAGGGTTATTCCCCTTTGAACCGGTGCGATGCAAAACCATATCGCACCGAGAAGCTAAGAACTGGTCTAAATCAATTATAAATCTAAATCGATCCAGCCCTATAATCCATTAAATAAATCTAATAAAGCATTTAATAATTGAATGTGCTCAAGTTCTTATTACAAGTAATACCTGCGCATAACTTCAAAATTTGATCAGCCCTCACAGTTGCTTTCAAAACCAAGTGGCCAGCTGATCACCAATTTAAATTTCCAGGTGGCCAGTGGAAATTCCAAGTGGCCAGGCAACATTTTCTTCCTAATGAAGGACATCTTTTAGGTATGGAGAACAAAAATGCACATTTTTAAAATCGACTTACAATCACTTATATACAATAGTGTTATTAATAACAATAATCATAATGTAAAGTGTCCATTATCTTGCCTGAATTGTGAAAATTTTGTGATGCAGAAATAATATTTGTCTCTGGCCTCAAAAGTTCAAATTTAAAGTGGACAAGCTGGCCACCATTTACAAATTTTAGGTCCCACACACAATTCCAGGTTGATTTGGCCATTATTTTAGAAGACAAACTTGAGGGCTGTGGATCATGCATAACTGATTAAAAATTTGGACAAAAGATTGTCTATGGACAGACAGACAATGTGATTTTGATTTAGTATACCCCCGTTTCAATAAAAGATTATTATTTTCTTGCCTTGAATAGCTAAGAAAAATGAATAAATACAGATGGTATATGTGTTTTGAAATAAAAGGAACTTCAAAATTGTATGAATTAAAACAAAATTACACATGTTTCTTTTTTGTAATAAATATGATAAAGGTTGTTGGTTGGTTGAATGTTGCTTAACGTCCCATCAGCAATTTTTCAGCTATTAGCTAAGAGAACTTTTTTTATTAATCTCTATGGATTAATCTATGAACAATTTTTGTATGCATGTGAAGTGAAAGTGTGTTTTATGGTCTGCCTTGCACTAGCGAGCACTCAGGGCGACTTTAACATGGTAGCTGACAGAATCAGTATGCCGCAGACAAGCGTACCACTCCCCCAGTTCATTATACTGGTACCAGGTAAACCAGTAAAGGCCAACAGCAATGAAAATTCACTTTCCTACATGCTGTCTGAGTGGAACCTGAACTTACAGCAGTGAGAGACCCTGGATTTGAAGTCTGATGTCTTATCCATTAGACCACCGCGGCCTCGAAAATATGATAAAGGGAATTGTATAAATTATAACAAACAAGAAGTTGTTCTCAATTAAGGAGCACTATATGACACCCTTTTTTTAATTGAGAGAGACAACAAACAAACAAGCAAACAGACAAACAATTAAATGGCCTTGTGAAGTTTAAACATAATGTGTTTTGAGTGTTTTACCAAAGTGATTTAAAGCCTCTAAATTTGTGTAGTTTTTTTTTCATTATGAGAATTAATTTGTTTACAAATAATGTACTGTAATTCTTATTTAGATTGATTGATTGAATGGTGTTTTATGTCCCAGTTAAGAATAATTCACTTATATCAAGATGTCACCAGCTATAGGTTTCGTGAAAGAGTGCTTCAGAGTTTTGAAGATTTAGCCTAGACAAAAATTTTGGACAGAAGGAAGGACAGAAACTTGAATTTTACATGCATCTCTGATCTTTTAAAGGCAGGGGATAAAAATGCTCAAGTATTTGTATATCTATTGTATTTATTATACAGTCAAACCTGTCTATAAAGACGACCCAAGGGAACCAGTAAAAGCGGTCTTTATGGACAGGTGATCTTTATATACAGGTTCAAATAATATGAATTAAGAATAATTGGGATACAATTCTACTGGCCTTTATTAGCAGGTGGCCCTTATATAGAGGTGGCCTTTGAGGCAGGTTGGCCTGTAATACCTAAATATTCCATTTTTTCCTGTATACACCTCTTGTACATGCTGTGTTGCTGGTAACATTGTTATAATACGGTTTGTGTTAGCTGCGACTTCAGCTGGACTAGTGGCCACACTAGCTCCTACAATTAGAAAAGTCAAAAACATAATTAAATTTTTTTCAACAAATTACATATTATACCAGTTTTAATTTTACAGCACTAGATGACTGTTTCTGAATAGAATTCCTTATCAGTAGCACTTCGACCAAAATTGTAAAACCAAAATTTTTTTTTTAAGACAAATAATTATTAATAATTATAAGTCTTAATGTTAATACTGTATCCTGTTGAACAGATACCCAAAAAGACCAAAATATACTTAAATAAATTTAACTAGGGTAAATACTTTGCAAGATGGAGTATACCTTAGTTTTTGAGGAATTTAAGATTTTAACAAGCAGCAAATTTAGACAATAGTATAACAAACTGAGTCACCTAAACCACTTGCTCCACGTTAATTACCACTTTTACAGCTTAGTTGGTAGAGTGCTCACTACATATGTTAGAGATTGTGTGTTGGAACCCTGGCCGAGTCTGCTAATTTAATTTTTATGTTTTGTTTGACTTAGGTCTCTAAATTCCCTGAGGAACACAGGGCTGCAACAAATTTCTATGTTTAATAAATCTTAACACCATGCTATATTTCTATTCATAGTAGCCAAAATTCCAGTGATTACTAATTACTGAGAAATTCAAAAAGTAACCTACCAGTATTTTGGAAATTTGTGGAAACATACATGTACTTTAAAAAGAGTAATATTTTAAATCAATTGGAAACTTGGCCCAGGGCTCAAGATAAGGACAAAATTGGGTCATATCTTCTCCCTGTTTAAAAAATAACTTCACCCTAAACTGTCCCAAAAGCATTTACTCTAACAAGTATAACCCTGAGGCACCTCTGCAGCCCTCAAATTTATCTACTAAAATGGTGGCCAAATTGACCTGGAGTTGTGTCTGGCGATCTAAAATTTGCAAATGGTGGTCAACTTGTCCACCTTAAATTTGAACTTTTGTTAGAGATTGTGTTACAGAATTTTCATGATATTGTTGCCATTTCAGGCAATATAATGCATACTTTACATCAACATTATTGTTAATAATAACACTGATGTATGTAAGTGATTGTAAGTCAGTTGTAAAAAATGTACATTTATGTTCTCCATACCTTAAAGATGCCTTAATTTTCTTTCATTTGCAAGAAAAGGTTGCCTGGTCACTTGGAATTTCCACAGGCCACCTGAAAATTTGAATTGGTGGCCAGTTGGCCACTTAGTTTTGAAACCCATTTTAAGGGCTGCTTTGTTTATTACAAATATTCAAAGATAGATACAGGCAACTGTTTATCCTAACTGTTAGTCTAACAAAATTTCATTAGCATTATCTCCCTTTGTCCATTACATTCTTATGAAAATTCCAAGTAATTTGCCTTCAATCTTGAAATGTATTTCTAAAATGGATTGAAAAAAAAAATGTTTCAAAACAATCCACTAATTTATACATTTAGTCTACTACTACTTGCGGAGGTCAATCTAGAAGGTACCCTTAAGCCATTGGTCCTGAAATCATAGGTTTGTCACGGAAAAATACTGCCTGTTAACCCATCTTGGCTCATTTTTAGTCTTAAATATATCCTGTTTTACCTCTTTCTCTTTGGAGTAGACTAATGTTGTTTTACATCCCAGTCAAGATTCTTTTACCTAGACAGAGACAGTCAGTTCTTAAATGGTGGAGGAAACTGGAGTATCCACAGAAAAACAGAAATCAAACTAACAAACTTTGTAATGCTAGGATCTAACCAAGTGGGATCTAAACCTAGGTGATAAGAAGTGCTATGATCTTACACTAGAAGGGGGTTTTACCGGAATAATTGCGAAATTCTGAAATAGTTGGGACACTTTCCGTAATCTTTGCAAAAATCCGGAATGTTTAGATCAAATCCGGAATTTTTATACCAAATCCGAAATAATCAGACAAAATCCAGAATAATTGGTCAAAATCCGGAATAATTAGAATATTTTTACGGTAAATTTTACGGATTCTAAAAATTCCGGTAAGTGTCCGATTATTCCGGTAACTTGTCTGATGATTTCTTTAAAAGACTGATTATTACGGTAAAAATCTAATTATTCCGGCAAATGTCCAATTATTACGGTAAAATTTTTTAAAAAATTATTATTTTTTAGAGAATTTCCCGTAATAATTAGACATTTTCCGGAATAATTAGACTTTTACCGTAATAATCAGTCTTTTTCCGGAATAATCAGACACTTACCGTAATTTTTAGATTACGGAAAACTTACCGTAACAAAATAGTCCAACTATACCGGATTTTGTCTGATTATTCCGGATTTTGCCTGATTGGTCTGTTTATTCCGGATTTTCGCAATTATTCCGGTAAAACCCCCTTCTAGTGTTAAGAGGGCAAATTAGTCCACTCTACCACTTCGTCCGTTGGCACAACATTACACATCACAAGAAGATAGCCTATATTTAGGGATGTGCAGTATTATCTGTATACCGGTATATCACAATACAATTTCATAATACATACATATCGCGATAAGGCAGATTCAACCCGGTAACACAGGTATTTTTTAAGTCAAGTAACCTAACTTTTTATAACCTACATTAACGCACAAACTCGATTTGTTTAATAAATTAAACTGACTCAAATATAAATATTATGTCATATGTAAAGCTATCAACCAGATAAGAAACTCAATCTATAACAATATGTACTAACAACATGACCGACAGCGGCGATTTTAACATTGTAAACATACTAAAAAAAAACTTATCTGGAAACGTTTTGGCTCTTTGCCTTCATCTGTATTGAAACAATATATTATGATATGTATTGCCATACAGTATCTGTGTATCATAATATATCGCGATACAAAAATTTTGATAATACCCATCCCTAACTTCATTCAATATTATTTTTGTCAACATGCACCCCCAACCATGTGTATAGTCAAAATAAGAATAGCCAATGATTCATCCACTCCACCCAAAGATTGTTCCTGTATATTTTCATAAAGATCTGTGTAGAAAAGTGGCAGACAAACTAAAATGTGAAGAAACAGAGTAAGCAATATATGTCCCCCACTTTGTCTGGGGGGACTTAATAAAGAGAATCAGTGATTTATTTTTTTTTTACATTTTATAAAAACTACCTTCTGCGTTTAAGATTGGGAAAATTCAAGTCCTGTGATCTAGCTAACTGCATTATGATGTACTGGCAATAGCTAGTATCTTCATTACCAAGACACTATATTGTAGTACATTATTATATTTTGTGGGTAAGGACAACTAGATTAAGTTTTTCAGTGCATCAATGTTGTTTTGGGAATTTTAGTGGACAAATCGGTAAATTTTAGTCATTTTGACTTAAGGGGAAACTACCTTTATTTGGTAGTAATTCTCAGCAAACAAACTCACTGGGAATGTAGTTATCCCTACCTGCTTCTTTGAATTTTCCCCTAAGGGTAACTACCTTTATTTGGTAGTAATTTTAAACAAACAAACTCACTGGGAATGTAGTTATCCCTACCTGCTTCTTTGAATTTTCCCCTAAGGGTAACTACCTTTATTTGGTAGTAATTTTAAGCAAACAAACTCACTGGGAATGTAGTTATCCCTACCTGCTTCTTTGAATTTTCCCCTAAGGGAAAATACCTTTATTTGGTAGTAATTTTAAACAAACAAACTCACTGGGAATGTAGTTATCCCTACCTGCTTCTTTGAATTTTCCCCTAAGGGTAACTACCTTTATTTGGTAGTAATTTTAAGCAAACAAACTCACTGGGAATGTAGTTATCCCTACCTGCTTCTTTGAATTTTCCCCTAAGGGAAAATACCTTTATTCGGTAGTAATTTTCAGCAAACAAACTCACTGGGAATGTAGTTATCCCTACCTGCTTCTTTGAATTTTCCCCTAGGGAAAACTACCTTTAATCGGTAGTAATTTTAAGCAAACAAACTCGCTGGGAATGTAGATATACCCTACCTGCTTCTTTGGCAATATTAACAGATTCTGGTACAACATCATACACCATCAGTGGATAGCCTTTCTTCAACATATTTTTGGCCATATGATTACCCATGTTACCAAGTCCTATAAACCCAACAGTGTTTTGGCCTCCCTAGAAAACCAAAAAAAAAAAAAAAAACCCACAAAAATATAATAGTTATTTTCATTATATTAATCAGTGTTTATTCTAGAAGGGTTTTCATTCATGGGGCTATTTATCCCTTATTTTGCCAAATAGCCCCATTTTTAAGGCCTTAGTGGGCCACATTTAACATGTTTGGCAAAATAAGAGATTGAGGTCTCTATGGTCCCTTCTAAAAGGAACCAGGAAAGTACAGTAAAACATGAATATAATGAACGCGCTTACAACGAATACATGGATAGTATGAAGTCAAATATTGGGCCCAACCGCTCCTCTATAAATGTCTATTGATGACAATATAACGAAGTCGCTTTATAAGGAAATTCAAAATAGAGTCCCCAGGGCTTCGTTATGTATTTTACTGTATGTGTTTATACAAAACCTACTTAGGGGTGGAGTAATTTAGTTCAACTCCCAAGTCAAGATTCTTTAACTTAAATATTGAGGCAGTTTCTTGAATGGTTGAGGAAGCCAGAATGCCCCGGGGAAATCACTGACCTGTCACAACTATATAGGTGAAGTACCAAATCCATGACCTTTGCAGTGAACTCAGGAAATTTCTATTGCTATAATGACATAGGTCATCAGTTTTAAGGTCTCTTTTGAAAGATACTTTCATTTCTAAATGTTTTCGCAGAACAGTGACTCTTATTTTGTAATCTTTGTCAGACCAGGCTAGTATTTCAATCCTGACCGCCCACATACAGAGTGAGCACTCTGCCAATTGAACTATCCAAGTGGGCATGAATTGTAAACATGGTCAATATGATAAATCACATTAAATCAAACTTTTTACAAAATTTACACAAAAATAAAAGAAACATGAAGAACTCATGATTCATAATCTAACCAAACCAGAGGCTCAGTGTGGCTGAGCCTGTATCGCTCACCTGACTAAAATGCTTTTAAAGCAAATTTGTATTCCAGTGATGAAAAAATGCACTGTTTATATCAGACAGAATGGCTAAGGAAATCACTGTAGAACTATATGTACCATTCACAGTGAATGAGCCACTGTTGTAACATTTATTGTCCAATAAAATTTCAGCTTCCGAGATTTTAAAAGTGTTTTGCCTTAATTGTAAATGAAACGGGCAATTTGAATTTGTCAATCTAATAAAGGACCTTCCATACATCATTCCCATAAAGTTTGGTTCCATTTGCTTCAGTAGCTTTAGAGGAGATAGCAAATATATGTTATTCCCATAGGGTTAAACTATGTTCTGTGCTGGCAGCCATCTTTTTTGGCAGATCAAAAAAAATTTCCACAATCTAAGTAAAGAACCATCCATACATCATTCCTGTAAAGTTTGATTCAATTTGCTTTAGTAGCTTCAAAGGAAATAATAGCAAATATATGCTTTTCCCATAGGGTCCAATGTGAAACAATGTTCTCCACTGGCAGCCATGTTTTATGGCAGATCAGGAAAATTTTGGCAAACTATGTAAAGGACCTTCTATACATCATTCCTGTAAAGTTTGGTTCAATTTGCTTCAGTCATTTCTGAGGACATAGTCAAAAATGTGTTTTTCCCATAAAGTCCAACTATCTTTTGCGCTGACAGCCATGTTTTTTTTGGCAGATCAGAAAATTTTTGGCAATCTATGTAAAGGACCTTTTATACATCATTCCTGTAAAGTTTGGTTCAATTTGCTTCACTAGCTTCAGAGGAGATAGCATATATATGCTTTTCCCATAGGGTCCAATGTGAAACTATGTTCTCCGCTGGCGGTTATGTTTTTTGGCGGATCAGAAACATTTTGACAATCTATGTAAAGGACCTTCTATACATCATTCCTGTAAAGTTTGGTTCAATTTGCTTCAGTCATTTCTGAGGACATAGTCAAAAATGCGTTTTTCCCATAGGGTCCAATGTTAAACTATCTTCTGCCCTGGCGGCCATGTTTTTCAGCGGATCAGAAAAATTTTGGCAATCTAAGTAAAGGACCTTTTATACATCATTCCTGTAAAGTTTGGTTCAATTTGCTTCAGTCATTTCTGAGGACATAGTCAAAAATGTGTTTTTCCCATAGGGTCCAATGTTAACCTACCTTTTGCTCTGGCAGCCATGTTTTTTGGCCAATCAGGAAAATTTTGGCAATCTATGTAAAGGACCTTCTATACATCATTCCTGTAAAGTTTGGTTCAATTTGCTTCTAAAGCTTCAGAGGAAATAGCATATATATGCTTTTCCCATTGGGTCCAATGTAAAACTATCTTCTGCGCTGGCAGCCATGTTTTTTGGCGGATCAAAAAACTTTCAGCAATCTAAGTAAAGGACCTTCCATACATCATTCCTGTAAAGTTTGGTTAAAATTGGTTCAGGGGTTTCAGAGGAGATAGCCAAAATGTGAAAAGTTTACAGACGGACTGACAGACTGACGGACGGACTGACGGACGACAGGCCAGGTGAGCTAAAAACAAAACAATTTTAAGTCTCCGAATCTCATCAAAAACAAAATAATGTTCAACAGTTTCAGAAACAGAACAGAAATTAGATAAATCTGTAATTAATATTTACCATTCTCTTGGTGGAATCTGCAACATAAATAAAACAAAAATTTACTTAAAAAAATGTGAAAAAATCTAAGCCAAAATGCAACATTTTAACATAATAAGACTATAAAATAAACACCTTAAATGTGTATGGAGTCATAATACATGGATTAGATTGACATCAGGATTTTTAGTAACGGCTTGGGTCATGTACATGTAAGTAAATAAATTACTGATTTGTATCCATCCCATTGAAATGAAATTTGCATTCTTGCTTTCTAAGAAAAAAGGTAAACAAAGTTATCTACTAGCTGCTAGCATTAGGCCAGCATAGATGTCACAGACTTACAGTCAAGTCCAGTGATTCTGACTATCAGTATTTTGGCAGTATCTAGACATAAAGTAGATGCCTGAGTGAAAAGAATTTGCCTTTCCAAATCATAAGTGACTTTCTTTATTAACAGTGTAGCAAGTTGTAGGAGGACAGGCTGCCACTAACAGTGTAAATACTGCTGTCAAAAGACAGTTTTATAAAATAAATATTGGATATACACACTCAAAGTGGCAGAATACTAGTAACCAACTTAATGATGGTGGAGTAGGGGTCTTGGTAGCTCAATGGTAGAGAACTTGCCTATAGTGCGGGAGGTCCCGGGTTCGATCCCTGGTCCGACCCTGCATTTTTTCTCTTTCCTATAACAGTGGCCACTATGAGATAGAAGCAGAAGCAAAAGTTTGGTTGGTTGGTTGAATGTTGCTTAACGTCGCATCAGCAATTTCTTCAGCTATTCCCGACGATAACTATTTTATTAATCTCTATGGATTAATTTATGAATAATTTCTTGTATGCATGTGTAGTGCAAATGTGTTGTATGGTCTGCTTTGTACCAGCGTGCACTCAGGGCAACTTTAACGTGCTAGCTCAATGAGTCAGTACGCCACAGAAAAGCGTACCACTCCACTAATCCATTATACTGATACCAGGTGAACCAGTAAAGGCCAACTGGCAAAAAAATTCACTTTCCCACATGTGGACTGAGAGGGACTCGAACTCACAGCGGTGAGAAACCCTAGATTGTAGACCGGCGTCTTATCCATTAGGCCACTGCGGCCTTTGGGTCATACTAAATGATGCGACACAGATGCCATACGCTTCTTGTTGCACCACACAAGTCTGTGTTTAACGTACGAGCTTGAGTTTTTTTTACATATTATAATTGCATATGTATCTTCATTATGTGAGAATTTCATGATGTTTAATAAAATACTTTTTGTGTATTTAATTAATAAAGTTTTGAATAAAGTCGTAAGCAGATGTCATATGCTTCTCGCTGCGCCACACCAGTCTGTTTATCATACTAGTTTGAAATTTTGTATATATAATTATGAAACATGTATCTACATTATGTGTGAATTTCATTGTGTTTAATAAAATACTTTTTGTGCAATTGATTAATTTAGCAAATGTTTGGTAACAGTGAACAGGAGAAAATGACAGACAATCTGTATTCCCACACCAACTGGTTTTGATACGCAATTTAACAATACACACTTCTTTATGAAAATACTTAGAATTTTGTTATTTTAATTTTCCCTTAGCTGAATGAACACTGCAAGTGTAACGGATGGTAACCGGTGACACTCCCCCCCCCCCCCCCCCCCTTTTTTTTTTTTTTGCAAGTTTGTGTGCAATGATGTAAATCCCTGTTTAAATTTAGTTGCAATCATCATAAGAATCATGCATTACTGTATATACACTTACAAAAAAACATCTGGCATTTTGCACAGGAATAATGCTGGACCGTAAGAAACCATTCTTGCCCTTCAACTGCAACAAACCCCGACGACAGGCAGCCATGTTGTTTGGTTGTTGTTGTTGTTGTAATTCCCTCTCTTGTCCAGAGTACTCAAAAATGTAATACACTCCTGTGCGTAGTACATGTATTAGGATACTAGCTTGATATTGTTTCATCATTTTATCGTACATGAAACTATATAAAGTAAAAAATTAAATACAATTACTTTTCGCAATGGTAAATTTTTTCAACAACATGTAATTTGCTCTTGAAAAGATACAGTGACCTCACTGATAGATCAACAATGATGGTCAATATTTTTAACTTGTGATAACCAGAGACATATGTCTCTGTGATAACTTAGTCTCCAGATTTTTTCCTACAACTGAGCAAAACAGTGACCTCCTAGCCAGACTGCTATTCTGTAACTGATCAAGACACGGATCTCTTACTCCGACTCCATGTTCTGTACGTGAGAAAGACATTGACCTCCTAGTCAGACTACAAATTTTGTACCTCAGCAAGACACCGATCTCCTAGTCAGACTACAAATTTTGTACCTCAGCAAGACATTGATCTCCTAGTCAGACTACAAATTTTGTACCTCAGCAAGACATTGATCTCCTAGTCAGACTACAAATTTTGTACCTCAGCAAGACACCGATCTCCTAGCTAGACTACGTGTTCTGTACACGAGCAAGACATTGATCTCCTAGTCAGACTATGTGTTCTGTACTGACCTGAGCAAGACATTGACCTCCTAGTCAGACTATGTGTTCTGTACCTGAGCAAGACACTGACCTCCTAGTCAGACTACATGTTCTGTACCGTTGAGCAAGACATTGACCCACAAGTCAGACTACATGCGTCTGTACCAGAGCAAGACATTGACCTCCTAGTCAGACTACATGTTCTGTACCTGAGCAAGACATTGACCTCCTAGTCAGACTACATGTTCTGTACCTGAGCAAGACATTGACCTCCTAGTCAGACTACATGTTCTGTACATGAGCAAGACATTGACCCACAAGTCAGACTACATGCGTCTGTACCAGAGCAAGACATTGACCTCCTAGTCAGACTACAAATTTTGTACCTCAGCAAGACACTGATCTACCAGTCAAACTACAAATTTTGTAATTTTGTACCTCAGCAAGACACTGATCTCCTAGTCAGACTACATGTTCTATACCCGAGCAAGACACTGATCTCCTAGTCAGACTACATGTTCTGTATCTTAGCAAGACATTGATCTCCTAGTCAGACTATGTGTTCTGTACCTGAGCAAGACATTGACCTCCTAGTCAGACTATGTGTTCTGTACCTGAACAAAAGATTGACCTGCTAGTCAGACTACATCTTCTGTACCTGAGCAAGACATTGGCCTCCTAGTCAGACTACATGTTCTGTACCTGAGCAAGACACTGACCTCCTAGTCAGACTACATGTTCTGTACCTGAGCAAGACACTGACCTCCTAGTCGGACTACATGTTCTGTACATGAGCAAGACATTGGCCTCCTAGTCGGACTACATGTTCTGTACCTGAGCAAGACACTGACCTCCTAGTCAGACTACATGTTTTGTACCTGAGCAAGACATTGACCTTCTAGTTAGTCAGACTACGTAATCTGTACCTAAGCAAAACATTCGACCAGTATATAATTTTACAGCTGGTAAAAAAGACAATGGATTCCAAATGAATTTTCGAGTTAAACTGTCGTATTGATAAACCATGGCCATATATTGTAGTTATTTGTCCTTGAGTATTGGAAGCATATACATATAGCTCAGGCCCCGGTTTCACAATCATTCCTTAGCTAAGATTTTCCTTAACTTAAATTTAGCCAAATTTTGTAATCTATTGTTTTAACTACTGGTGAATATTTTTGTCAAAACTAAATGCAAATGTTTTAATCTAAAAGTGATCTTAAAAATGACACATTAAATTCCTCAATATCTTGAAAATTGACAAAAGTATAAATATTTGAAAATTTGCAAGATTTAAGTTAAGGAAAATCTTAGCTAAGGAATGATTGTGAAACCGGGGCCTGGAGTTGTTCTTGATCAGCTTTAAAGGTCTATTTGATCACTTCAAATCCCAAAGACTAAGAGCTTGAGTCACGTAGGTCAGTACATAACGTGTCTACTATAAAGATGGTGAAGTAGCCGAAAGGAGTGTTGACGTTTTACGCCCAGTCCAAGATGCATCAATTATA